>CM034360.1:119515763-120115763 GCA_019925275.1 Mytilus edulis | reverse complement strand
CAATTTCATCCTTAAAAGTTTCCTGTTGTACTGTCATTATTAGAACTTTTAATGCTTTACATCGCTCTTCAACACTGATAAATCCGATTGACCGTTTATCTTTTGAATTCCGTATATTCTGTATAAAACGCATGACGTATGCTGTTACTCTAATTGCTTTTTCTAAAGAGCTGTATCGTTGTATATCTATACATGAAATTGTCTGTGTTAAAGCATTTGTACTTTCATCGTCTGTTTTTTCATCGCTAACAGTTATCATCGTGCTGCATTCTTCAATTTTCCTCGTCCATGTCGGCCAATTCTCACGATTTAAAATCCATTGTGGACCGTTCATCCATAAGCTGTTGTTATAAAGTTGTTTAGCGTAAATTCCGCGAGTTAGGTAATCAGCTGGATTGTCATCTGTTGGACAATAATTCCATTCAGCATTCTCTGTTAATTTTCTTATTTCTTTAAGTCGATTTGCTACGAACGGTTTTAAGATTTTTGACGATTTAATCCAACTCAAAACAATTTGACTATCGCTCCACATATACACATGTTCTGTTGTTATGACTTTAAGAAGATGCGTTGCTAATCTGGCGCCGATAAGCGCGCCCATAAGTTCTAAACGTGGTAATGAAATCGGTTTTACGGGTACTACTCTATTTTTAGCCATGACGATGACCGATGAATTTGCTGTAACTAAGTAAGCACAAGCTCCGTATGCTAACTGACTGGCGTCTGTGAAAATATGTAGCGACGTTTTCTCGTTAATTACTCCTTCCGTTAACATTCGTGGAAATACTATTTTGGTAGCCTCCTCGATATCTAAAGCTATTACCTGCCATTTACTTCTCAGTTCGTCGGACAAACATTCATCCCAATCCAACTTTGCCTTCCATAAAGTTTGCATAAACAGCTTAGCTTTCACCGTAATTGGCGTGATTAATCCAAGGGGGTCGAAAATTCTAGAAGATGTGCGCAAAACCTCACGTTTTGTTATCATTTTGTTCTTTTCCATAAATTCAATTTGTTGAAATTTCAAATCGTCGGATTCCCTATCCCATCTCATGCCTAAAATTTTGACTATGTCGTCATTGTCGCCGATCTTGTCTTGTCCTGCGATGTTCTGTAATTCCGTACTATTAGAATTCCAAGACCGTAAGTTGAATCCTGCCTCTGACAATAATTTTCTTGACTCCGTGTAGAATTTTAAAAGGGATTGTTTATCTGTAAAACTGGTTAGAACGTTATCCACGTATAAATTTCTCTGTAATTCAGTTGATGTAGTTGACGGATTGTCTCTAAAATGTTTCATTAGCGTGGCGCTTAACATGAATGGCGAACAGGTGGCGCCGAAAAGTACAACCTTAAACCGGTAAGTAATCAAACGGCTTTCTGTGTCCATGGGATTCTCTAACCAATAAAATCTTGTGACATCTCTGTCATCAACATCTAATTCAATATGCAAAAATGTCTTTTTCAATATCTGCTGTAACTGCATATTTGTACATTCTAAAGCGTACTAATATCTCCGTCAAATCAGTCATAATTGGTGGATATGTTGCTAGGCAATCGTTAAGACAAGGACTACTGGCATTCGCTCTACAGCTACAGTTATATACTATGCGTATCGGGGTGGTGACTGAATCCTTTTTTACGGGATGATGCGGAATGTAATGAACCTTGTTTGTGCATAGACTTTCATCACATACCTTTTCAATGAATCCTCTTTGTTCTTGGTCTGTAATTATCTCACCATACTTTCGGAACATCTCGGGATCCTTCTTAAGGCGACGAATAACGCTTTCCGTTCTGCGTTTTGCGATGTCTTCATTTGTCGGTAGTTCTGGCGCATTCTCTCTCCATGGTAATTTCGTAATATACTTATTATTTTTCTTCGTAATGGAGGTTTGTAAGTAATTTTCAATTGATTCAGCTAGGTCTGGATCATTTTGTTCTTTAGCGTCAATTCCCAACGATTCAAGCTGCCAAAATTTTTCAAGATCGCACTCTTCTTGTTTGTGACATACTAGTATATTCATCATTGAGAAAGATGTATTACTGGTTCTTGTAGGGACAGGACCGGAAAGTAAATATCCAATTTTCGAGCTAACTGCAGTTGGACCGTTTCCACGCACTATTTTGTCTTGAACTATGTCCCAGTAGAAATCACCTCCAATTAATAAGGATATTTCAAATTGCTCTCCTTCCATGACTGGGTGTGCTAATTGTAGACCACGTAAATATGAAAACTTCTGCGTTATTCCTATGTTGTGAGTTTGAAGTGGTGAAGCAATGGTTGGTACAATTAAAACTTTAATAGGAATTAATTCTCCTTCGGTAGACTTAAGATTAATTGTTGTTTTGTCAAGATTTCTCACCTTTTTCGTAGTACTTCCAAATGTAGCTATACTTAATGTTTCAGACCCCTCTATTTTAATGTCCAATTTAGCTGCTAGTTCTTCCGTTATAAATGAGCGCTGAGCTCCCTCGTCAAAGAGTATTCTTGCATCTATACATGTATTTTTGTGAACGACTGGACTGAATGCGGTTTTCAGTAAAACAGTGGACCTTTCTTCGCTAGCGGTATACAACATAGAAGTTTCTGTGTCTACTTTACTTTGTGATTGTTCAGTTTCAATATGATGTTTATTTGAGTACGAGTTCTGTTTACATAATGAAGAGTGATGCTTCCGGTGGCAACACTTACACGTATTCTTTGATTTGCAATCGGCTATTTTATGCTTACCCAAACAATTGAAGCATAATCTCTTTTCTTTTATAATGGCTACTCTTTTATCGTGATCTATGACATTTTTACATTCGTTTGGCCAGTGGTTTCCGTCACAATATGTGCATTGTTTCTTCCGATTCGAGTTTAATGATTTGTCTGTTGTGTTTATCGGACGGGTTTTATCTGTAGTTTCTCGTTTAACGCCTGTTACGAAATTTGCGCTAGGTGTTGCGGTTGAATACGTCTGTGTATAATCTCCGTATCCGGACTCTTGAATAGAAATCTCTTTACCTATCGCGTTTCGAAGCGATTGAATATTCCAACTGTCGCTCCCGTTTTCTCGTGTTATATTTTTTCGTACTTCATGCGGTATCTTCCCGAGAATTACTGGTATCAATAACGATCCGTACATTTCCTGACATTGTCCGAGAGACTCTAGACCCCGTATGTAGGCTTCCGATTTGTCATGAAATGTTCTCAAACTTTCTAATGTATCATGTGGTGCGGGTATATCAAGTAGTGCTCTCATATATGCATTAATGATTTTATGTGGTTGCCCATAGCGGTTTCTCAATAATTCAATTGCTTTGTGATAGTTTGGATTTGTCATTGTCAATCCTGAAATTACGTTTGCAGCTTCAAATTGAAGCAATGAGTTCAAGTACGAAAATTTCTGAATGTCAGTTAATGTGTGATTGTGATGAATCGTGGTCTCGTATGAATCCCAGAAATATTGCCATTGTAGAATGTCTCCATTAAAATTGGGAAGAGATAGCTTTGGTAGGCGATGGTTATTACTTGAGGTAGAACTTGACTGAGATAATGGCTGACTTGTGTGAGTAAAGGGGTTTGTGTACGGAACAAACTCTGGTGCGTTTGAATCTAGTATAGAAGATGTTGCGTTTGTTACGGGCTTTAAGAACTTCTTAAATTTTCGAATTTTACCCTCTAAATCTAAATAATACTCATCTGTTTCAAGAATTTCATTTGTAATATCTTCTGATTCGACTGCATTTAATATCTGTTCATCTATTGAGGCTAACGTCTTCTTTTTCTTCTCAATTGCTTCGAACAATGTTGATACTTCCTCCGTGTCTATTTCTGAATCTCCGATGGCTTCCTCCAGTTTTTTAAAAACTTTTGTTACTGCTGCTTTGTTCCCCGCTCTCAAGGCTTTTAGTCGGCTGATGTCCATTCTCTCCGTTTGAAGTCACGGCACCAATGTAGATTATTGCGTTGCGTTGTGTATTTGATCGTAAGTTAACTAAGTCTAAGGCGATAAAGATATAACTACGTCTGCCATTATACGTTTCTATTCAATACAACATAAAGTATAACAATTACGCGACGTCACAAAGATAGCGGCCGTACCGCAAAAAGGTACGTTAATATTAGCGCAATTCTTAACAAGAGGGTTCAAAGGGGGGATATAGAATCCAAGATACAACGAATTCGAACTGAACTATTGCCGGCTGGCCAAACTAAGAGATTCTCCACACCGACCATTATACCAGAGGTAGAAGTTGGTATTGCCTCTAAAATGGCCCATAGCACTTATGCCCTAGACCCGTACGAGTTAGTCAGAAAAGGATAAGGGGGGTACCCTAGTATATCACAAATTCGAAAATGAACTATTGCCGGCTGGCCAAACGAAGAGATTCTCCACGTGGGCAATGATACCAGAGGAAGAGGTACTTATTGCCTTTAAAATGGTCCATAGCACTTATACCCTAGACCCGTACGAGTTTGTCAGTAGAGGGTTCAAAGGGGGGATATAGAATCCAAGATACAACGAATTCGAACTGAACTATTGCCGGCTGGCCAAACTAAGAGATTCTCCACACCGACCATTATACCAGAGGTAGAGGTTGGTATTGCCTCTAAAATGGCTTATATCACTTATGCCCTAGACCCGTACGAGTTAGTCAGAAAAGGATAAGGGGGGTACCCTGGTATATCACAAATTCGAAAATGACCTATTGCCGGCTTGCCAAACGAAGAGATTCTTTACGTGGGCAATGATACCAGAGGAAGAGGTACTTATTGCCTTTAAAATGGTCCATAGCACTTATACCCTAGACCCGGACGAGTTTGTCAGTAGAGGGTTCAAAGGGGGGATATAGAATCCAAGATACAACGAATTCGAACTGAACTATTGCCGGCTGGCCAAACTAAGAGATTCTCCACACCGACCATTATACCAGAGGTAGAGGTTGGTATTGCCTCTAAAATGGTCCATATCACTTATGCCCTAGACCCGTACGAGTTAGTCAGAAAAGGATAAGGGGGGTACCCTGGTATATCACAAATTCGAAAATGACCTATTGCCGGCTGGCCAAACGAAGAGATTCTCCACGTGGGCAATGATACCAGAGGAAGAGGTACTTATTGCCTTTAAAATGGTCCATAGCACTTATACCCTAGACCCGTACGAGTTTGTCAGTAGAGGGTTCAAAGGGGGGATATAGAATCCAAGATACAACGAACTCGAACTGAACTATTGCCGGCTGGCCAAACTAAGAGATTCTCCACACCGACCATTATACCAGAGGTAGAAGTTGGTATTGCCTCTAAAATGGCTTATATCACTTATGCCCTAGACCCGTACGAGTTAGTCAGAAAAGGATAAGGGGGGTACCCTGGTATATCACAAATTCGAAAATGACCTATTGCCGGCTGGCCAAACGAAGAGATTCTCCACGTGGGCAATGATACCAGAGGAAGAGGTACTTATTGCCTTTAAAATGGTCCATAGCACTTATACCCTAGACCCGTACGAGTTTGTCAGTAGAGGGTTCAAAGGGGGGATATAGAATCCAAGATACAACGAACTCGAACTGAACTATTGCCGGCTGGCCAAACTAAGAGATTCTCCACACCGACCATTATACCAGAGGTAGAAGTTGGTATTGCCTCTAAAATGGCCCATAGCACTTATGCCCTAGACCCGTACGAGTTAGTCAGAAAAGGATAAGGGGGGGTACCCTAGTATATCACAAATTCAAAAATGAACTATTGCCGGCTGGCCAAACGAAGAGATTCTCCACGTGGGTAATGATACCAGAGGAAGAGGTACTTATTGCCTTTAAAATGGTCCATAGCACTTATACCCTAGACCCGTACGAGTTTGTCAGTAGAGGGTTCAAAGGGGGGATATAGAATCCAAGATACAACGAATTCGAACTGAACTATTGCCGGCTGGCCAAACGAAGAGATTCTCCACGTGGGCAATGATACCAGAGGAAGAGGTACTTATTGCCTTTAAAATGGTCCATAGCACTTAAACCCTAGACCCGTACGAGTTTGTCAGTAGAGGGTTCAAAGGGGGGATATAGAATCCAAGATACAACGAATTCGAACTGAACTATTGCCGGCTGGCCAAACTAAGAGATTCTCCACACCGACCATTATACCAGAGGTAGAAGTTGGTATTGCCTCTAAAATGGCCCATAGCACTTATGCCCTAGACCCGTACGAGTTAGTCAGAAAAGGATAAGGGGGGTACCCTAGTATATCACAAATTCGAAAATGAACTATTGCCGGCTGGCCAAACGAAGAGATTCTCCACGTGGGCAATGATACCAGAGGAAGAGGTACTTATTGCCTTTAAAATGGTCCATAGCACTTATACCCTAGACCCGTACGAGTTTGTCAGTAGAGGGTTCAAAGGGGGGATATAGAATCCAAGATACAACGAATTCGAACTGAACTATTGCCGGCTGGCCAAACTAAGAGATTCTCCACACCGACCATTATACCAGAGGTAGAGGTTGGTATTGCCTCTAAAATGGCTTATATCACTTATGCCTAGACCCGTACGAGTTAGTCAGAAAAGGATAAGGGGGGTACCCTGGTATATCACAAATTCGAAAATGACCTATTGCCGGCTTGCCAAACGAAGAGATTCTTTACGTGGGCAATGATACCAGAGGAAGAGGTACTTATTGCCTTTAAAATGGTCCATAGCACTTATACCCTAGACCCGGACGAGTTTGTCAGTAGAGGGTTCAAAGGGGGGATATAGAATCCAAGATACAACGAATTCGAACTGAACTATTGCCGGCTGGCCAAACTAAAAGATTCTGCACACCGACCATTATACCAGAGGTAGAGGTTGGTATTGCCTCTAAAATGGTCCATATCACTTATGCCCTAGACCCGTACGAGTTAGTCAGAAAAGGATAAAGGGGGGGGGGGGTACCCTGGTATATCACAAATTCGAAAATGAACTATTGCCGGCTGGCCAAACGAAGAGATTCTCCACGTGGGCAATGATACCAGAGGAAGAGGTACTTATTGCCTTTAAAATGGTCCATAGCACTTATACCCTAGACCCGTACGAGTTTGTCAGTAGAGGGTTCAAAGGGGGGATATAGAATCCAAGATACAACGAATTCGAACTGAACTATTGCCGGCTGGCCAAACTAAGAGATTCTCCACACCGACCATGATACCAGAGGTAGAGTTGGTATTGCCTCTAAAATGGCCTATAGCACTTATGCCCTAGACCCGTACGAGTTAGTCAGAAAAGGATAAGGGGGGTACCCTGGTATATCACAAATTCGAAAATGAACTATTGCCGGCTGGCCAAACGAAGAGATTCTCCACGTGGGCAATGATACCAGAGGAAGAGGTACTTATTGCCTTTAAAATGGTCCATAGCACTTATACCCTAGACCCGTACGAGTTTGTCAGTAGAGGGTTCAAAGGGGGGATATAGAATCCAAGATACAACGAATTCGAACTGAACTATTGCCGGCTGGCCAAACTAAGAGATTCTCCACACCGACCATTATACCAGAGGTAGAGGTTGGTATTGCCTCTAAAATGGCCCATACACTTATGCCCTAGACCCGTACGAGTTAGTCAGAAAAGGATAAGGGGGGTACCCTGGTATATTCACAAATTCGAAAATGAACTATTGCCGGCTGGCCAAACGAAGAGATTCTCCACGTGGGCAATGATACCAGAGGAAGAGGTACTTATTGCCTTTAAAATGGTCCATAGCACTTAACCCTAGACCCGTACGAGTTTGTCAGTAGAGGGTTCAAAGGGGGGATATAGAATCCAAGATACAACGAATTCGAACTGAACTATTGCCGGCTGGCCAAACTAAGAGATTCTCCACACCGACCATTATACCAGAGGTAGAGTTGGTATTGCCTCTAAAATGGCTTATATCACTTATGCCCTAGACCCGTACGAGTTAGTCAGAAAAGGATAAGGGGGGGGGTACCCTGGTATATCACAAATTCGAAAATGAACTATTGCGGCTGGCCAAACGAAGAGATTCTCCACGTGGGCAATGATACCAGAGGAAGAGGTACTTATTGCCTTTAAAATGGTCCATAGCACTTATACCCTAGACCCGTACGAGTTTGTCAGTAGAGGGTTCAAAGGGGGGATATAGAATCCAAGATACAACGAATTCGAACTGAACTATTGCCGGCTGGCCAAACTAAGAGATTCTCCACACCGACCATTATACCAGAGGTAGAAGTTGGTATTGCCTCTAAAATGGCCCATAGCACTTATGCCCTAGACCCGTACGAGTTAGTCAGAAAAGGATAAGGGGGGGTACCCTAGTATATCACAAATTCGAAAATGAACTATTGCCGGCTGGCCAAACGAAGAGATTCTCCACGTGGGCAATGATACCAGAGGAAGAGGTACTTATTGCCTTTAAAATGGTCCATAGCACTTATACCCTAGACCCGTACGAGTTTGTCAGTAGAGGGTTCAAAGGGGGGATATAGAATCCAAGATACAACGAATTCGAACTGAACTATTGCCGGCTGGCCAAACTAAGAGATTCTCCACACCGACCATTATACCAGAGGTAGAGGTTGGTATTGCCTCTAAAATGGCCTATATCACTTATGCCCTAGACCCGTACGAGTTAGTCAGAAAAGGATAAGGGGGGGGTACCCTGGTATATCACAAATTCGAAAATGAACTATTGCCGGCTGGCCAAACGAAGAGATTCTCCACGTGGGCAATGATACCAGAGGAAGAGGTACTTATTGCCTTTAAAATGGTCCATAGCACTATACCCTAGACCCGTACGAAGTTTGTCAGTAGAGGGTTCAAAGGGGGGATATAGAATCCAAGATACAACGAATTCGAACTGAACTATTGCCGGCTGGCCAAACTAAGAGATTCTCCACACCGACCATTATACCAGAGGTAGAGGTTGGTATTGCCTCTAAAATGGCATATCACTTATGCCCTAGACCCGTACGAGTTAGTCAGAAAAGGATAAGGGGGGGGTACCCTGGTATATCACAAATTCGAAATGAACTATTGCGGCTGGCCAAACGAAGAGATTCTCCACGTGGGCAATGATACCAGAGGAAGAGGTACTTATTGCCTTTAAAATGGTCCATAGCACTTAAACCCTAGACCCGTACGAGTTTGTCAGTAGAGGGTTCAAAGGGGGGATATAGAATCCAAGATACAACGAATTCGAACTGAACTATTGCCGGCTGGCCAAACTAAGAGATTCTCCACCCGACCATTATACCAGAGGTAGAGGTTGGTATTGCCTCTAAAATGGCCCATAGCACTTATGCCCTAGACCCGTACGAGTTAGTCAGAAAAGGATAAGGGGGGTACCCTGTATATCACAAATTCGAAAATGAACTATTGCCGGCTGGCCAAACGAAGAGATTCTCCACGTGGATGATACCAGAGGAAGAGGTACTTATTGCCTTTAAAATGGTCCATAGCACTTATACCCTAGACCCGTACGAGTTTGTCAGTAGAGGGTTCAAAGGGGGGATATAGAATCCAAGATACAACGAATTCGAACTGAACTATTGCCGGCTGGCCAAACTAAGAGATTCTCCACACCGACCATTATACCAGAGGTAGAGGTTGGTATTGCCTCTAAAATGGCTCATATCATTATGCCCTAGACCCGTACGAGTTAGTCAGAAAAGGATAAGGGGGGGTACCCTGGTATATCACAAATTCGAAAATGAACTATTGCCGGCTGGCCAAACGAAGAGATTCTCCACGTGGGCAATGATACCAGAGGAAGAGGTACTTATTGCCTTTAAAATGGTCATAGCACTTATACCCTAGACCCGTACGAATTTGTCAGTAGAGGGTTCAAAGGGGGGATATAGAATCCAAGATACAACGAATTCGAACTGAACTATTGCCGGCTGGCCAAACTAAGAGATTCTCCACACCGACCATTATACCAGAGGTAGAGGTTGGTATTGCCTCTAAAATGGCCTATATCACTTATGCCCTAGACCCGTACGAGTTAGTCAGAAAAGGATAAGGGGGGGGGGGGTACCCTGGTATATCACAAATTCGAAAATGAACTATTGCCGGCTGCCAAACGAAGAGATTCTCCACGTGGGCAATGATACCAGAGGAAGAGGTACTTATTGCCTTTAAAATGGTCCATAGCACTTATACCCTAGACCCGTACGAGTTTGTCAGTAGAGGGTTCAAAGGGGGGATATAGAATCCAAGATACAACGAATTCGAACTGAACTATTGCCGGCTGGCCAAACTAAGAGATTCTCCACCCGACCATTATACCAGAGGTAGAGGTTGGTATTGCCTCTAAAATGGCCCATAGCACTTATGCCCTAGACCCGTACGAGTTAGTCAGAAAAGGATAAGGGGGGGGGGGGTACCCTGGTATATCACAAATTCGAAAATGAACTATTGCCGGCTGGCCAAAGCGAAGAGATTCTCCACGTGGGCATGAACAGAGAAGAGGTATATTGCCTTTAAAATGGTCCATAGCACTTATACCCTAGACCCGTACGAGTTTGTCAGTAGAGGGTTCAAAGGGGGGATATAGAATCCAAGATACAACGAATTCGAACTGAACTATTGCCGGCTGGCCAAACTAAGAGATTCTCCACACCGACCATTATACCAGAGGTAGAGGTTGGTATTGCCTCTAAAATGGCCCATAGCACTTATGCCCTAGACCCGTACGAGTTAGTCAGAAAAGGATAAGGGGGGGTACCCTGGTATATCACAAATTCGAAAATGAACTATTGCCGGCTGGCCAAACGAAGAGATTCTCCACGTGGGCAATGATACCAGAGGAAAAGGTACTTATTGCCTTTAAAATGCCACAGCACTTATACCTTAGAACCGTACGATTTTGTCAGCAGAGGGTTAAAAGGGGGATATGGTATCCTTGTTTACAACGAAGTCGAACTGAACTATTGCCGGCTGGCCAAACTAAGAGATTGTCCACATCGGCCATTATACCAGAGGTAGAGGTAGGTATTGCATCTAAAATGGGCCATAGCACTTATCCCCTAGACCCGTACGAGTTAGTTAGGAAAAGGTAAGGTGGGTACTCTGGTATATCACAAATTCGAAATGAACTATTGCCGGCTGGACACACTAAGAAATTCTCCACGTGGGCAATGATACCGGAGGTAGAGGTACTTATTGCCTTTAAAATGGTCTATAGCACTTATACCCTAGTCCCGTGCGAGTTTGTCAGCATAGGGTTAAAAGGGGGATATGGTTTCCTGGTTTACAACGATATCGAACTGAACTATTGCCGGTTGGCCAAACTAAGAGATTCTCCGCATCAACCATTATACCAGAGATAGAGGTTGGTATTGCCTCAAAAATGGCCTATAGCACTTATGCCCTAGACCCGTACGAGTTTGTCTGCAAAGGGTTAAAAGGGGGAGGTGGTAGCTCTGTTTACAACGAAGTCGACATTAACTATTGCCGTCTGACTAAACTAAGAGATTCTCCATGTAGGTCATTATACCAGAGGTAGAGGTGGGAATTGACTCTGAAATGGCCTATAGCACTTATGACCCCGACCCGTACGAATTGTCTGCAAAGGGTAAAAAGGGGGAGGTGGTAGCTCTGTTTACAACGAAATCGTCATAAACTTTTGCCGGCTAACTAAACTAAGAGATTCTCCACGTAGGACATTATACCAGAGGTAGAGGTGGGCATTGACTCTAAAAGAGCATATTGCACTTATGCCCTAGACCCGTACGAGTTAGTCATCAAAGAGAAAGGGGTGTACCCTGGTATATCACTAAGTCGAATTGAACTATTGCCGACTGGCAAAACTAAAAGATACAAACCTTTTTTATGTACTACTTTTGGATATATTATATAGATTAGATGTCTTTAAAAACCCTACTTCCGGTAGAATCCAATATGACATTGACTAAAATAAGCTTATTTTTTAGGGAGGGTGATTGAAATGTGTTTTAACGTATTGTTACTATCATTTAATTGTGCAGGAACCTTTCTTTGATGCTTCTAAGGGATACAATGTATAAGACATATGTCTTAAAAACCCTTTCTTCCTGTAATATTCAAAATGGCGGACATAAATATATCATTTTTTTATTTTGATATTTAACTTCTTTTCAAAATGTGAAGAAAGTGGGTTTTTTTGTGGTGGTCATTAACTTTATGCTTTAATTTATCCTCTAAACCACTAATCATATTCTGTAGTTGATATTTGTATACAAAGTTAACACTTTCGGTAAAAAAAAACCAATATGGCGTAAAGGTCAAAGATGAGTCCTCAATCTATATCTTCGATGTAGAGTTTTGGATAGATTGATTTAAATAAAATAAAATCACTTAAGTACTAAAAAATTTTAAAAACTACCACCATTTGGCCAAAAAAATATGTTTATTCCCAGTTACCACCACATGCACACGACGCAGGGCACGGGCGACTTGATTTTCCACATTAACAACAACCGCGACAACCTTTCTTACATCCACAATGTGTAAGCTTCTGACAACATGATGAGGCCTCAGAAAGAGTTTTTTTTTAAAGTGATCCTCTTTGTCCCGTCGTCATCCATTAGCGCCTGGACTTGGTAGCATAAGAGCCAATTTCAGGCTCGTCCCCTTAACACGTGTCTTTGTATATTGTACGTTTTGCATGCTGGAAAAGACTAGACTAAGTTGATAGCCTCAATTAACCTACCCTTTTGCGTAAATAGATATTTCTTGCTTTGTTAAACATGCTAACCCCATATGATAAGTTTGTGCTATCTTACAGTAAACACCGGTGATTTAGGCGGATCAATTATCATTCTTTATGTTAAAGTCACATCTTCAAATGCAATGTCTCCCAAGCAGTCTTTTTTTCCCTTTTCAAGAAAACAGAGAACCGTATCACAACCGGAAAATATATGATCACAATATTTGTGTGTGATCACTCATCGCTAGTGCATTTGGAAGGTCATTGATATATATTTATCCAAAGCTTTTCCTCCTCCTAAACACAATCCATAGTTTGTCTACCCCTATGTCACGGAATAGCGAAACATTAATGACAGCATCATCAGAAACGACTGTTCGAATAATGACTTGTTTAAGTTCGTGTTTCACTGCATCAGACACATGCACCATGATTCTAGTGTCAGCCTTTTAATATGCATATGGTGTTTAACTTGAAATGCATCACGTGGTGGTAAAGATAGAATATCCTGAACATGTGTTGCTACAACTGTCATATGCAGTCATATAAGACTTCATCATAATAGTTTCATGTTTATTTAAGGTAAGGGCATAAACCCTATCAGCATACTCGTTATGAAACAACTTGAAACTGTAAACAACAGTGGATGAATGAGTACATAGACAATACCGGTAGTTTGAAGACTGCCACAAGAAAAAAGAGCTACATTTAGGGGTAAGGGAATACATAGACGAATCCAGAGTCAAAACAAATCTCAAAATTGGTAAAGTTTTCTGAGAGATGACGACATTAAGAAAGAACTTTTTAGTTTTTATTCACAGGAGCTTGCTCAATAGATTTTGAGGGAGAGTAAGTTGTAGCAACAAATGCTCAGGATGTTCTGTGTTATTCACCACATGATGGTGTTTCAAGTTTAGCCCCATGTTAAAATGAAGAGGCTTATACTATAGAATCAATATACATGTGTCTGATGCAGTGATACACAGACTTATTTGAGTAATGACTTGAACAGTCGATACTGATGCTGCTGTCATTGCTGTTTCGTTATTCCGTGACAAAGGGACAGACGAACTTTGGCTTGCATTTGGAAGTGGGAAAAGCTTTAGATATAATCTATCCATGACCTTTCAAATGCACGTTTACTTGAAAGGGAACTTCGTTGTTGACATGGATGGCGTTTGAAGATGTGACTTTATAATTTAGAATGATGATTGATCAGCCAACATCAGCAGATATGGATTTGATAATGTCATTGATAAAACGATACGTGGTTTTGTAGTAAGATCGAACAAACTTATCAGATGGGGTTTATGAAGCAAGAAAACATGTTTTTGGAAGTGGAAAGACTTATTGATGCTATTTGAACGGCTCGGTCTAGTGTTTTTCAGCATGTAAAACGTGCAATATACCATGGCGGGTTTGGATGAGTAACAAGCTTGGTTTTTTTTCCTATGCTAACTAGTCCAGACGCTTATGAGGCTATTTGAACGACTCGGTCCAGTTTTTTCAGCATGTAAAACGTGCAATATACCATAGCGGGTGTGGATGAGTAACAAGCTTGGGACTGGGTTCTATGCTTATTATTCCAGACGCTTATGTATGGCGAAGGGAAAAATATGAACCATTAGAACCCTTTTGGACAACTCTTTGTGAGGCCTCTTGCCCTTATCAGGAGCTTGTACATTATTGATGTAAGAAACAATACCGCTGTCTTTGTAAATGAGGAAAATCAGCTCTCCGATTGTGAATATTTGCGGTCATTAATCCGTAATTTTAATGATGTTTTAGTACTAAAGTGATTTTATTTTATTTTCATCAATCTATCCAAAACTCTACATCGAAGATATGGACTGAGGACTCATCTTTGAAATTTACGCAAAATTGGTTTTATTTACCGGAAGTGTTAACTTTGTATTTAATCATTATCTATAGAATAGAATAAGTGGTTTAGATGATAACTTAAAGCCAAATCCAAATGTTTACTGACCAGCAGAAAAAAAACCAGTTTCTTTACATTTTGAAATAAAGTTGAATATCAAAATAAAATAATGATATTTTATGTCCGCCAGTTTGAATATAACCGGAAGTAATGATTTTAAAGATATATCTCTTATTTATTGTATCCATTAGCAGCATCAAAGAAAGGTTCCTGAACAATTTAATGATAGTAGCAATACGTTAAAACACGTTTCAATCACCCTCCCTAAAAAATAAGCTTATTTTAGTACAATGTCCGCCATGTTGGATTTTACCGAAAGTAGGGTTTTTAAAGACATCTAATCTATATAATATATCCAAAAGTAGTACATAACAAAGGTTTGTACCAAATATTATTATAGCAGCATGATAAAAACCGCTTTTCACACACTAGCCTCTGATATTTGGATGATTTAAGTATGATGTCGGCCATTTTGGATTTTTACCGGAAGTGAGACATTTTTTTCAAATGCCTCCTTATCGGAAATAAAAGAGTTATAGCTGAGGAAGGTCTATGCCAAATTTTATTCTTGTAGCAGGATTTGCACAATTTTTCACAAAGCGGCCGTATTAATTTTTGGTACATCAGATCATCGAATCAGCTATTCCATAACATACCAAGTACTTTTGTGTTTTGTCCGCATATAGTACTTTTTCTGTCTTAGCTAGCTTACGTATATCCACACTGTTTGACGTCCAGGATCTAGTTTCCTCCATCATTGTTCTCCCTTCCTGATAGTCAGCACACCCTCGTTCTGTAAACTTAACAGAATGTTGTCCACATACAAATCTCTTTCCATCAATGTAGCTGTTATAGTGTTATTACGTTGTAAATATTAAGTATCGTGGCGTTTGGTATAAACGGCGAACAAGTCGCTCCGAACAGAACGGATTTGAACTTCTAAGTCTGTAAATAACTTGTTGGGTCGGATGGTTACTTAGCCACCAGAAACGTGTAGCGTCTCGATCACCCTTTTTTTAATACTACATGTAAAAAGGCTTTTTAAATATCCGTTGTTATGGCGACAGGATTGGCTGTAAATCTCATCAGATGTTTTGTTCAGGTCGTTTAGCTTCGGCGGTGTATCCAAAAGGCAGTCATTTAAACTTGGTGAATTATGCGACTCTCGACAACTGCAGTCGTAAACAATTCTGATAGGCATAGTGCTTGATTCCTTCTGTACAGGATGATTAGGAATGTAGTGATATTTTTCTTAAGTTCAGCTGTTTCATCTACCTTCTCTTTGAATCCTCTTCGTTCCTGTTCTTGTATAATGTTTCCGTACTTCTTTAACATATCTTAGTTTTGAGTAAGTCTTTGAAGGACGTTTCTGTCCTTCTGTTCGTGACTGCTTAATTTATAGGCAATTCATCATGTTTCCAAGGTGACCTAGCGAAATATTTAGTTTCTCAGAACTCAATTGATCTGTCCTGATAGACTTTAATATATGCATCGTCGTCTTCGTCTACCTCCCTGCTTTTTATTCCTACTGAATCTAAATTCCAAAATCTCTCCAGATTGTATTCTTCAACTCTTTGTGATATCTAATAGATAGTATGTTTAATGTTCTAAACATTAAACATACTATTCTTCGACGTGTTTGTTTTCGTACCGTATGTAAGTACCGAAAGCATATATCCGATCTTGGATTTCACGGCGGTCGGATCGTTTCCACGTACTATATAATCTTTAACAATGTCCCCGTAGTGATATGCGCCTACCAGCAACGATATCTCGAATGAATCGTACTTTGTCACCGTGTGCGCTAACTTTAAACCACGCAAATAACCGTTCTGTGTATCAATGTTACGTATGTGATTCTGTAGAGGCATGCCGATCATCTGTACTTTGATTGACAAGACGTGTCCTGCAACGGTTTTCAGATATATTGTTGACTTTTCTATGTGTCTCGCGTTTTTCTCTGCACCTCCAAATGCCGATAAATATATTATTTCTGTTCCCGCTATCTGTAAATTAAGTTAAGTTCTGCGTTAAAAAAGATGTTTGCGCTCCTTCGTCAAAAAGAATATTCGTATCGATAAAGTACTGATTTGAGCCTACTTGTGCTACGGCAGTTTACAAAATTACATTTGATTGCAATTCTGTCGATTGAGAATAAAAATAGTAGCATCATGTTCCGTATTATGAATGTCATTCACGAGTTGAACGTTGGTCGAATTCGAAGATAGTGGGTTTAACGGGTTGGTGCTCTGATTTCCTTTTGTGCGAAAATTCGTATGCGCTGAGTTACTACCCTTGTTTCTATGGCTAACCTCATTCCCTTGTTTTATGTTGTTTCTTGGAAGTGCATTACATTAGTTTGTATGGTGTTTGTCATCACAATGTGTACATGTGTGTTTAGATTTACATTCGTTTAGTCTGTGTATAACAAGGCAGTTAAAGAATAACTAAGCTGTTCATACGGGATTCTGTGTCGGCTATTTTACTGCAATGAGTTGGTGCGTGCATTTCGTGACAGAAAACGCTAGGTCTAGTCTCAATATTCTTGTAAGATTTAGATTTCATCAATTTCGGGTGTCGACTCTATTGTCCTGTGTCCAGTATAACGATCTCATCTTATATGCTTTTACGGAGGTCCCGTAATACCAAGGTTGTTGTTCTATGTTCTCGCGCGAGATATTTTCTGACTTCCACGGGTAATTTGTTCACAATAATGGGAACAAGTAGCGTGCCGTATGTTTCATGTGTCTGACTCAAAGTTTCTAGACCCTGACTACCTTCAATTTGATCGTAAAAACTTCGTAAGCTTGTTAACTGATAGGCGAAGGAATTTCTAAACCTAGTGCTTCGTGTTCTAGCTCATGAGCTTTCAAGCAGTTACACTTTTGTATATTTGTAAGTGACAGGTTCAGATGTACGACCGACTTATATGAGTCCCAGAAGGTTTGCCATTCTAAAATGGTGCCTTAGAAAGTTGGAAGCGTAAGTTTTGGTAGGCCGTGACTCTGATTAATAGCTGCAGAAAATGTATTTTGTTGCGTGTTGATTGTGAGACTAGCTTGGGCAAACTGGTTTTCAAACGACTGTGCGTTGTGTGGGTTGGCTATGTTGTGCGTTGAAACAAACGGTATAGTTTCTGGATTTAAAGTGTGCGTTAATTAAGTATTTGACTGCAGGGTTTTGGACATTTTGTATGAACTTACGTACGTGTCGAATCTTCGTTACCATATTAACCAAAAATTCATCTGAATCAAATAATCTTATTTACCACATCTTCCGGTTCCGTTAACTTTAGAATTTGTTCATTCAAGTCCTAAAACAATGTTTGTTTTTGCACAAGTTTTCCGAGTGTTGAAATGACTTCTACTTCATTGAAATTTGTATTCTCCTTTGCTTCATCTAATCTTCGGAATACCTTGAACGACACGTATTTCGCGACTGCATATCTGAACAACGGAACCGAAACTACGTTAGTGATTGCGAAAAGCAGATTAGCGCAAGTGAAAAACCTAACATAACCGCAACTAGAACTTATGGCCGCAGTTATTGGAACTAGACTAGCTTTTCATGTAAAATGTTGTTTTTTGGTCGGATAGCTGTATAGTATTGCACTGGTTAAAATCATCAAAACCGTTTAAACGATTTATTGTGAATCGAGTGCGAGAAATAACAAAATCTACAAAATCAACA
This sequence comes from Mytilus edulis, assembly GCA_019925275.1. Classification (NCBI taxonomy): domain Eukaryota; kingdom Metazoa; phylum Mollusca; class Bivalvia; order Mytilida; family Mytilidae; genus Mytilus; species Mytilus edulis. Next base: position 120,097,457 of record CM034360.1, on the reverse strand, counting down.
TTAATGGAGATATTGTCCAAAAGAATGCAACCCAACCGATCTCTTAACACGAGGAATTGACGTCGATCAATACATCGATAGTGTCATTAAAAGAAGACCGAATTAGTTAAAGGTATTGACAATTACAGAAGAAAACGAAGACGAGGAATTTCTAAACAATGAAGTTCATACTGATCACTATGGTATCAGTAACGTTATAGACAATTCGAAATATGGAACTTTCAGGAAAGTGATTCGAGTAACTGCTTCCGTTCAGTGGTTCATATCCAACTACGAATATACCGATATACCAAACATCTGAGATAAAAACACAAGGAAATATCCTAGCATTAGACAATTAGGACTCTTCATAGATGACGGTGGCTTTGTGAGATGCAATGGAAGGATTCACACCGCAACGATTTCAGAGAATACCAAATTTCCGTATTTATTACCTGCGAATCATTTACTTACCAAACTGATAGTGACAGACGCACACGAGCGTTCACTTCATTTTGGACTCAGTGCTACGCTTACTTACGTACTACAATCGTATTGGGTACCAATACTTAAACAATTTGTTAAGGAGTAATTGATCAATTTTTCACTGCTGTTAATCATTGTTATGTTACCTAAGTGTGACGTGTTGACATTAGAGTCCGAATAGATATACATACATTCTATTCGCTTTTGTTATTGTTAGCTATATAGTTGCCCGATGTATCCATTTAACGATATTGGTGTCAAGTGGCCAGGATGAATTTGAAGCTGAAATCGATACTAGCAGGACATAGAAGCACCGTTTTCAGAATATTCCAGAAATTCGACGAAAATGGGGAGAGCGGAACAGAACTTGTTGATTCCGATGAACTTTCGAAACAGAAATCGTTGACTCTGATGAGTATTTATTTAATTTAGAAACAAAAATACGTTAAATAGCAAAATTTACCTAAGTACAAACATCAACGCTAAACACAAATGCCACAAGTTCACAACATCACACAAAAGTACATGAATGCATTATTTTACATACCTTCATATAAGAGCTGACGTTATTTTTTACAAGAAAATTGAAACATATGTACGTGGTTTAGAATCTCTTGGTCAGACAGAGAATACATATGGCCCATTATTGGTCCCTATCATATTGAAAAAGTTACCGGGGGACGTACGCATAAATCTAACAAGACACCATGAATCAAATAGTTGGCAATTAAATGAACTACTACAAATACTATCTCACGAACTCAACATTATGGAGGAAGGCAATTCCTCTGCATGATCATACGGAAACGTATACCGCTACAGCAGCATTTCACACCAATGCAAAGGTACGTACAAAATAAATCAACAGACAAATAAACGTAAAATCATGTGTACTTTTGTAACGAATCACATGTCCCCGTTAACTGCACTAAGATAATTGATCACACAGCAAATATTTCTATTATTAAACGGGATAGTTTATGTTTTAACTGTCTTTGACCTCCCAATATAGATGATTGCAAATTACACCAAAGTTGCAGGAAATATAAAATATGACACCATACTAGTTTATGCAAAGGCGAGGTTGAAAAACAGAGTAACACTAATGTAAATATTAACACAATTCAGAAAACACAACACAACGCGAAGAAAACGGGCACAGTTCTTCACTCACAGACACAGACTAAAAACTGCCGTAGCGCAAGTAAGTTCGGGCATTCAATGTACTAACACAAACACATTATTTGACAAGGGCGCACAGATGTCCTTCATCACAGAAAAATTAGCTACAGAGCTTGATTTGACAAATACCAGACAGGAGACCATAAACTTGTCAGGATTTGGTGACACAAGTGAGGGCAAAACAGTTCGACATCTAAATAATAGTACCATTTACTTACTTACAGACAACGGAAAATTACCTATCAACGTTTTGATTGTACCAGAAATAGCTGTACCAATGAAAACTTGTGTACATAATATTACAAATTTAAAGTATTTGTTTGGCTTGAAATTAGCCCATCCGGTCTCACATGACCCAATGGTTGAAGTTTCTCTTTTGAATTCTATCTAATTCGATTATTACTGGTCAATTGTCGATGATAGAATACTAGTAGTATGAGGAGCAGGACCTACTACCGTCAAGTCGGAAATCCGTAACCTTCTGTCCGGCACAATCAATTGAATACCTGCAAATCCAGATCACACACTAACGTCAATGATGAACATATTAGTAGGTCACAAAGTTGAAGAGCATATATTGGAGAAATTTTGGGAAGTTGAAGCTGCTAGTATAAATAATACTGACAACAAATCTGAAAACAGACAATTCCAAGATGTATATGAATCAAATAGTAGAGATTACCATATGGAAACAGAAAGATATGTTGCTAAGTTACCTTGTAAGGAGGAACACCACACCTTACTAGACAACAGATGTATTGCACAACGGAGAACAGAAAATGTCATTAAGCGTCTTAGTCGTGAACTTACACTTTTATAGAAAAACGGAAAAATTATAAATGAACAAGAAAAACGTGGATTTATCGAGAGTTGATGAACGATCAACCAAAACAAATGTTCATTCCATACCGCACCATCATACTGTAAAAAGTCGTCAACCACGCCCATCAGAATTGTATTTGACTGCAGCTGCAAACCTTCACCTGTTAGTCTAAGCTTAAATGATTGTTTGATAAATCTTTGGCCAAACTTTAATGATTTAACCGGAATTTTTCTCCGATTTAGAATGCACAAATACGCTGTGTCGTCAGATATAGAAAAAAGCCTTTCTTAATATGGGTTGGATGAAGAGGATCGTGATGTTACTAGATTCTTTTAACTTAGTAACCCGGATGACCCAAATAGTCAACTAACCGCAAACAGATTCAAGTCAGTATAATTTGGAGTTACTTTCTCTCCGTTTATCCTAAATGCTGTTATACGTAAACATTTGACTGCAATTCCACAGACTGGACAACAATGTTAAAGAAAGACTTTTATGTCGACAATATTATTTCGAGCTTTGATCAACAAAGAGCTTTGTTAGACTTCTTTCATGCATTACGTTGAGTATTTGTAATGATTTGTATGATGCGGGAGCATAAGAAATTGAACATTTATTAAACTTATCATATGGAACCGAGAAGCTTAATTCTTATGGAACAATTTTGTTCGGCGGATGGTGGGAGAGATTGAGATGAATAACGAAAAACTGCATTAAAAAGTATAAGAACGAGCACTTATTGACAATAAAACACTCAACACGATACTTACTGAAGTAGAAAGTTTACTCATTGATCGCCCACTAACATACGTTTCATCGGATCAAACGGACGACGAACCCCTTAGTCCGTCACATTTATTATATTGAAAACGGACCAGGACGCTACCGTATAACGGACTTGAAGACTGTAGTTTACAACCAGGAACCAAAGACACTACGCATGAATCAGTAACTGGCTAGACAATCGAAGTTTCTTTCATTAAAACTCTTAAAAACTACATAAAAAGATGGAAGCAGGAATACATAAATTTGCTAAGGGAATATTACCAATACACAGATCGAAACACATAGAACATTGAAATCGGAGATGTAGTTCAGATTCAGGACTATGTATCAAGAGTAAATTGGACTTTGGCGATCATTGAAAAATTATTTTACGGCAAAGATGGACTTACACGATCAGCCATAATCGAACAAAAACTGGTTTGATAACTAGACCAATTATCAAACTTTATCCGGTAGAACTTTTGGAACTTGAAAATAGAGCAGCTCAGAGTGAGGCAAAGACGAAAATAAAAACTTGGACTAACATGTGTTAAATGTAAATTGTGAAAAGTAAAATGATAATGTGTGATTAGCATATGGACATTAAAATGAATATAAAAAGTGAGCTTCTAAATATTTTACATATAAACTTTCAAGTTTTAACTTATTTTATTAGAACTTTAATAATTAAAGTTGTGATCACTTTCATTTATTGTAAAGTAATTCATGTGCGGCCCAAGCATGTTGGGAGCAAAATCACAAACGTAACGTTCTCGCTGCCGCCATTCATTGTAACGTCACCTAAGTGTGACATGTTGACATTAGAGTTTGAATAGAGAGATTTGTTACTGTTAGCCATATAGTTGCCCGATTTATCCACTAAACGATAGCCTAGACCCGTACGAGTTTGTCAGCTGTAGGTTAAAAGGGTAGTAACCCGGTTTAACACGAAGTCGAAATAAACTATTACTGGTTGGCCAAACGAAGAGATTTTCCACACGAGCAATTATATCAGAGGGTGAGGTATCCATTGCCTCTAAAATGACCCAAATAATTAATGCCCTAGACTCGTACGACTTAGCCAGGAAAGGATAAGGTTGGTACCTTTATATATCTCAAAGTCGACATGAACTATTGCCAGCTGGCCTAACCAAGACATTTTCCACATGGGTCATGACACCACAGGTAGATGTAGTAGTTGTGTGATGGCCCATATAGTACTTATGCCCTAGACCTGTACGTGTTTGTCAGTAGAGGGTAAAAAGGGGGATGTGGTACTCCGATTCATCACGAAGTCGAAACAAACTATTGCCAGATGGCCAAACTAAGAAATTCTCCACGTGGGTCATTATATCAGAGGAAGAAGTAGGCATTGCCTCTAAAATGACCCATATTACTTATTCCCTAGACCCGTACTTAGTCAGCAAAGAGAAAGGTAGGTACCTTTATATATCTCAAAGTCGAATTGAACTATTGACTACTTGTCAAACTAAAAGATTCTCCTCATGAACCATGAAACAGGGGTTAAGGTAATAATTGCCTTTAAAATGGCCAGCAAGTAAATGTATGTTTGAATATTTTGATATACAGGAGTACTTCCCTTACCCTTTTCCTACCAATACGTACGGATCTATGATATACGATATATGGGCCTTTTTAGAGAAAACACCTACGTTAATCTTTTTAATAGCCCACAAGGAGAATCTCTTATTTTGGTCTTTGTGATATACAAGAGTCCTACTTTCCCTTTGCTGTCCAACAGGTACGAGTCTAGGACATAACAACCATGGGTAATTTGCGAGGCAATATTATTCTCTACATCTGATATAATGGACAACGCCATCAGGGTTAGTTCTATGGCCCATCTTAAAGGCAATGACTACCTCTACCTCTGTTAAAATGGTCCACGTTTAGAATATCTTAGTCAGTCAGCTGACAATATTTCATTTCGACTTCGTTGTACACCGGGATACAATATCCCCCTTTAAACCGTCTGCTGTCAAATTTGTACGGGTCTAGGGCATAAGTGTCATGGGTCATTTTAGAGGCAATGCCCACCTCTACCACTGGTATAATGGCCCACGTGGAGAAATCCCTTAGTTTGGCCAGCCGGCAATAGTTTATTTCGACTTCGTTGTAAAAAGAGGTACCACCTCTCTCTTTTAACCCCTTGTTGACAAAATTGTACGGGTCTAGGGCATAAGTGCTATATGCCATTTTAAAGACTAGGTCCACCTCTCTCTTTGGTATAAAGGTCCACGTGGAGAATCTCTCAGTTTTGCTAGCTGCCAATAGTTTATTTCGACTTCGTTGTAAACAGATGTACTACCTCACCCTTTTCACCCCTTGCTGACAAAATCTAGGGTATAAGTGCAATGAGCCATTTTAAAGGCAATACGAACCTCTTCCTCATGTAGTATTGCCAACGTGGAGAATCTCTTCGTTTGGCCAGCCGGCAATAGTTCATTTTCGAATTTGTGATATACCAGGGTACCCCCCTTATCCTTTCTTGACTATCTCGTACGAGTCTAGGGCATAAGTGCTCTGGGCCATTTTAGAGGCAATACCCACCTCTACCTCTGGTATAATGGTCGATGTGGAAAATCTCTTAGTTTCGCCAGCCGTCAATAGTTCAGTTCGAATTCGTTGTATACCGGGATACCATATCCCCCCTTTTAACCCTCTACTGACAAACTCGCATGAGGCTAAGGCATAAGTGCTATAGGCCATTTTAGAGGCAATACCAACCTCTACCTCTGGTATAATGGTCGATGTGGAGAATCTCTTAGTTTTGCCAGCCGGCAATAGTTCAGTTCGAATTCGTTGTTTACCGGGATACCATATCCCCCTTTGGACCCTCTACTGACAAACTCGTACGGGTCTAGGGTATAAGTGCTATAGGCCATTTTAAAGGCAATAAGTACTTCTTCCTCTGGTATCATTGCCCACGGGGAGATTCTCTTCGTTTGGCCAGCCAGCAATAGTTCATTTTAAAATTTTTGATATACCAGGGTACCCCCTTATCCTTTCCTGACAAACTCGTACGGGTCTAGGGCATAAGTGCTATAAGCCATTTTAGAGGCAATACCAACCTCTACCACTGGTTTAATGGTCGATGTGGAGAATCTCTTAGTTTGGCCAGCCGGCAAAAGTTCAGTTCGAATTCGTTGTAAACCGGGATACCATATTCCCCTTTTGACCCTCTACTGACAAACTCGTATGGGTCTAGGGTATAAGTGCTATGGGCCATTTTAGAGGCAATGCCAACCTCTACCTCTGGTATAATGTTCGATGTGGAGAATCTCTTAGTTTGGCCAGCCGGCAATAGTTCAGTTCGAATTCGTAGTAAAAAGGGATACCATATCCCCCCTTTTAACCCTCTACTTACAAACTCGTACGGGTCTATGGTATATGTGCTATCGGCAATTTTAAAGGCAATAAGTACCTCTTCCTCTGGTATTATTGCACACTTGGAGAATCTCTTTGTTTGGCCAGCCGGCAATAGTTCATTTTCGAATTTGTGATATACCAGGGTACCAATCTTATCCTTTCCTGACAAACTCGTACGGGTCTAGGGTATAAGTTCTCTGAACCATTTTAGAGGCAATACCAACCTCTCCCTCTGGTATAATGGTCGATGTGGAGAATTTCTTAGTTTGGCCAGCCGGCAATAGTTCAGTTTGAATTCGTTGTTTACCGGGATACCATATCCCCCCTTTTAACCATCTACTGACAAACTCGTACGGGTCTAGGGTAAAAGTACTATAAACCATTTTAAAGGCAATAAGTACATCTTCCTCTGGTATCATTGCCCACGTGGAGAAGATCTTCATTTGGCCAGCCGGCAATAGTTCATTTTCGAATGTGTGATATACCAGGGTACCCCCCAACCCTAATCCTTTCCTGACTAACTCGTACGGGTCTAGGGCATAAGTGCTCTGTGCCATTTTAGAGGCAATACCAACCTCTACTTTTGGTATAATGGTCGATGTGGAGAATCTCTTAGTTTGGCCAACCGGCAATAGTTCAGTTCGAATTCGTTGGAAACCGGGATACCATATCCCCCTTTGGACCCTCTACTGACAAACTCGTATGGGTCTAGGGTGTAAGTGCTGTAGGCCATTTCAAAGGCAATAAATACCTCTTCCTCTGGTATCATTGCCCACGTGGAGAATCTCTTCGTTTGGCCAGCCGGAAATAGTTCATTTTCGAATTTGTGATATACCAGGGTAACCCCCTTATCCTTTCCTGACAAACTCGTAGGGGTCTAGGGCATAAGTGCTATGGGCCATTTTAGAGGCAATACCAACCTCTACCTCTGGTATAATGGTCGATGTGGAAATCTCTTAGTTTGGCCACCCGGCAATAGTTCAGTTTGAATTCGTTGTGTACCGGGATACCATATCCCCCCTTTTAACCATCTACTGACAAACTCGTACGGGTCTAGGGTAAAAGTACTATAAGCCATTTTAAAGGCAATAAGTACCTCTTCCTCTGGTATCATTGCCCACGTGGAGAAGATCTTCATTTGGCCAGCCGGCAATAGTTCATTTTCGAATTTGTGATATACCAGGGTACCCCCCTTATCCTTTCCTGACAAACTCGTAGGGGTCTAGGGCATAAGTGCTATGGGCCATTTTAGAGGCAATACCAACCTCTACCTCTGGTATAATGGTCGATGTGGAAATCTCTTAGTTTGGCCAGCCGGCAATAGTTAAGTTCGAATTTGTTGTATACCGGGATACCATATCCCTCCTTTGGACCCTCTACTGACAAACTCGTACGGGTCTAGGGTACAAGTGCTATAGGCCATATTAAAGGTTATAAGTACCTCTCTTCCTCTGGTATCATTGTCCACGTGGAGAATCTCTTCGTTTGGCCAGCTGGCAATAGTTTATTTTAGAATTTTTGATATACCAGGGTACCCTCCTTATGCTTTTATTACTTACTCGTACGGGTCTAGGGCATAAGTGCTATGGGCCATTTTAGAGGCAATACCAAGCGCTACCTCTGGTATAATGGTCGATGTGGAGAATCTCTTAGTTTGGCCAGCCGGCAATAGTTCATTTTAGAATTTGTGATATACCAGGGTACCCCCTTATCTTCTCCTGACTAACTCGTACGGGTCTAGGGCATAAGTGCTATGGGCCATTTTAGAGGCAATACCAACCTCTACCTCTGGTATGATGGTCGATGTGGAAAATCTCTTAGTTTGGCCAGCCGGCAATAGTTCAGGAAGAATTCGTTGTAAACCGGATACCATATCACCTCTTTTAACCCTCTACTGACAAACTCGTACGGGTCTAGGGTACAAGTGCTCTGGGCCATTTTAAAGGTAATAAGTACCTCTTCCTTTGGTATCATTGTCCACGTGGAGAATCTCTTAGTTTGGCCAGCCGGCAATAGTTCATTTTAGAATTTGTGATATACCAGGGTACCCTCCTTATGCTTTTATTACTAACTCGTACGGGTCTAGGGCATAAGTGCTATGGGCCATTTTAGAGGCAATACCAACCTCTACCTCTGGTATAATGGTCGATGTGGAAAATCTCTTAGTTTGGCCAGCCGGCAATAGTTCATTTTAGAATGTGTAATATACCAGGGTACCCCCTTATCCTCTCCTGACTAACTCGTACGGGTCTAGGGCATAAGTGCTCTGGGCCATTTAAGAGGCAATACCAACCTCTACCTCTGGTATAATGGTCGATGTGGGGGATCTCTTAGTTTGGCCAGCCGGCAATAGTTCAGTAAGAATTCGTTGTAAACCGGATACCATATTACCTCTTTTAACCCTCTACTGACAAATTCGAACGGGTCTAGGGTACAAGTGCTATGGGCCATTTTAAAGGTAATAAGTACCTTTTCCTCTGGTATCATTGTCCACGTGGAGAATCTCTTCGTTTGGCCAGCCAGCAAGAGTTCATTTTAGAATTTGTGATATACCAGGGTACCCACCTAATCCTTTTCTGACTAACTCGTACGGGTCTAGGGCATAAGTGGTATGGGCCATTTTAGAGGCAATACCATCCTCTACCTCTGGTATAATGGTCGATGTGGAGAATCTCTTAGTTTTGCCAGCCGGCAATAGTTCAGTTCGAATTCGTTGTATCCGGGATACCATATACCCCCTTTCAACCCTCTACTGACAAACTCGTACGGGTCTAGGATATAAGTGCTATGGGCCATTTTAAAGGCAATAAGTACCTCTTCCTCTGGTATCATTGCCCATGTGGAGAATCTCTTCGTTTGGTCAGCCGGCAATAGTTCATTTTCGAATTTGTGATATATCAGGGTACCCCCTTATCCTCTCCTGACTAACTGGTACGGGACTAGGGCACAAGTTCTATAGCCCATTTTAGAGGCAATACCAACCTCTACCTCTGGTATAATGGTCGATGTGGAGAATCTCTTAGTTTGGCCAGCCGGCAATAGTTCAGTTCGAATTCGTTGTATCCGGGATACCATATCCCCCCTTTGAACACTCTTCTGACAAATTCGTACGGGTCTAGGGTATAAGTGCTATGGGCCATTTTAAAGGCAATTAGTACCTCTTCCTCTGGTACCATTGCCCATGTGGAGAATCTCTTCGTTTGGCCAGCCGGCAATAGTTCATTTTCGGATTTGTGATATACCAGGGTACCCACTTATCCTCTCCTGACTAACTCGTACGGGTCTAGGGCATAAGTGCTATGTGCCATTTTAGAGGCAATACCAACTTCTACCTCTGGTATGATGGTCGAATTGGAGAATCTCTTAGTTTGGCCAGCCGGCAATAGTTCAGTAAGACTTCGTTGTAAACCGAATACCATATCCGTCCTTTTAACCCTCTACCGACAAACTCGTACGGGTCTAGGGTACAAGTGTTATAGGCCATTTTAAAGGCAATAAGTACCTCTTCGTCTGATACCATTGGCCACGTGGAGAATCTCTTCGTTTGGCCAGCCGGCAATAGTTCATTTTAGAATTTGTGATATACCAGGGTACCCCTTATCCTCTCCTGACTAACTCGTACGGGTCTAAGGCATAAGTGCTATGGGCCATGTTAGAGGCAATACCAACTTCTACCTCTGGTATGATGGTCAATGTGGAGAATCTCTTAGTTTTGCCAGCCGGCAATAGTTCAGTAAGAATTGTTTGTAAACCGGATACCATATCCCCCCTTTGAACCCTCTACTGACAAACTCGTACGGGTCTAGGGTACAAGTGCTATAGGCCATTTTTAAGGCAATAAGTACCTCTTCGTCTGGTACCATTGCCCGTGAGGAGAATCTCTTCGTTTGGCCAGCCGGCAATAGTTCATTTTCGAATTTGTGATATACCAGGGTACCCCCCAACCCTTATCCTTTCCTGACTAACTCGTACGGGTCTAGGGCATAAGTGCTCTGGGCCATTTTAGAGGCAATACCAACCTCTACCTCTGGTATAATGGTCGAATTGGAGAATCTCTTAGTTTGGCCAGCCGGCAATAGTTCAGTAAGACTTCGTTGTAAACCGGGATACAATATCCCCCCTTTTAACCCTCTACTGACAAACTCGTACGGGTCTAGGGTACAGGTGCTATGGGCCATTTTAAAGGCAAAAAGTACCTCTTCGTCTTATACCATTGCCCACGTGGAGAATCTCTTCGTTTGGCCAGCCGGCAATAGTTCATTTTCGAATTTGTGATATACCAGGGTACCCCTTATCCTTTTCTTACTTACTCGTACGGGTCTGAGGCATAAGTGCTATGGGCCATTTTAGAGGCAATACCAACCGCTACCTCTGGTGTAATGGTCGATGTGGAGAATCTCTTAGTTTGGCCAGCCGGCAATAATTCAGTTCGAATTCGTTGTATCCGGGATACCATATACCCCCTTTCAACCCTCTACTGACAAACTCGTACGGGTCTAGGGTATAAGTCCTATAGGCCATTTTAAAGGCAATAAGTACCTCTTCCTCTGGTATCATTGCCCATGTGGAGAAGCTCTTCGTTTGGCCAGCCGGCAATAGTTCATTTTCGAATTTGTGATATACCAGGGTACCCCCTTATCCTTTTCATACTATCTCGTACGGGTCTAGGGCATCAGTGCTATGGACCATTTTAGAGGCAATACCAACCTCTAACTCTGGTATGATGGTCGATGTGGAGAATCTCTTAGTTTGGCCAGCCGCAATAGTTCAGTAAGAATTCGTTGTAAACCGGATACCATATCCCCCCTTTTAACCCTCTACCGACAAACTCGTACGGGTCTAGGGTACAAGTGTTATAGGCCATTTTAAAGGCAATAAGTACCTCTTCGTCTGGTACCATTGGCCACGTGGAGAATCTCTTCGTTTGGCCAGCCGGCAATAGTTCATTTTAGAATTTGTGATATACCAGGGTACCCCTTATCCTCTCCTGACTAACTCGTACGGGTCTAAGGCATAAGTGCTATGGGCCATGTTAGAGGCAATACCAACCTCTACCTCTGGTATGATGGTCAATGTGGAGAATCTCTTAGTTTTGCCAGCCGGCAATAGTTCAGTAAGAATTGGTTGTAAACCGGATACCATATCCCCCTTTGAACCCTCTACTGACAAACTCGTACGAGTCTAGGGTACAAGTGCTATAGGCCATTTTAAAGGCAATAAGTACCTCTTTGTCTGGTACCATTGCCCGTGTGGAGAATCTCTTCGTTTGGCCAGCCGGCAATAGTTCATTTTAGAATTTGTGATATACCAGGGTACCCCTTATCCTCTCCTGACTAACTCGTACGGGTCTAGGGCATAAGTGCTATGGGCCATGTTAGAGGCAATACCAAACTCTACCTCTGGTATGATGGTCAATGTGGAGAATCTCTTAGTTTGGCCAGCCGGCAATAGTTCAGTAAGAATTCGTTGTAAACCGAATACCATATCCCCCCTTTGAACCCTCTACTGACAAACTCGTACGGGTCTAGGGTATAAGTGCTATGGACCATTTTAGAGGCAATACCAACCTCTAACTTTGGTATGATGGTCGATGTGGAGAATCTCTTAGTTTGGCCAGCCGGCAATAGTTCAGTAAGAATTCGTTGTAAACCGGATACCATATCCGTCCTTTTAACCCTCTACCGACAAACTCGTACGGGTCTAGGGTACAAGTGTTTATAGGCCATTTTAAAGGCAATAAGTACCTCTTCGTCTGATACCATTGGCCACGTGGAGAATCTCTTCGTTTGGCCAGCCGGCAATAGTTCATTTTAGAATTTGTGATATACCAGGGTACCCCTTATCCTCTCCTGACTGACTCGAACGGGTCTAAGGCATAAGTGCTATGGGCCATGTTAGAGGCAATACCAACTTCTACCTCTGGTATGATGGTCAATGTGGAGAATCTCTTAGTTTTGCCAGCCGGCAATAGTTCAGTAAGAATTGGTTGTAAACCGGATACCATATCCCCCCTTTGAACCCTCTACTGACAAACTCGTACGGGTCTAGGGTACAAGTGCTATAGGCCATTTTTAAGGCAATAAGTACCTCTTCGTCTGGTACCATTGCCCGTGAGGAGAATCTCTTCGTTTGGCCAGCCGGCAATAGTTCATTTTCGAATTTGTGATATACCAGGGTACCCCCCAACCCTTATCCTTTCCTGACTAACTCGTACGGGTCTAGGGCATAAGTGCTCTGGGCCATTTTAGAGGCAATACCAACCTCTACCTCTGGTATAATGGTCGATGTGGAAAATCTCTTAGTTTGGCCAGCCGGCAATAGTTCAGTTCGAATTTGTTGGAAACCGGGATACCATATCCCCCTTTGGACCCTCTACTGACAAACTCGTACGGTCTAGGGTACAAGTGCTATGGGCCATTTTAAAGGCAAAAGTACCTCTTCGTCTTATACCATTGCCCACGTGGAGAATCTCTTCGTTTGGCCAGCCGGCAATAGTTCATTTTCGAATTTGTGATATACCAGGTACCCCTTATCCTTTCTACTTACTCGTACGGGTCTGAGGCATAAGTGCTATGGGCCATTTTAGAGGCAATACCAACCTCTACCTCTGTGTAATGGTCGATGTGGAGAATCTCTTAGTTTGGCCAGCCGGCAATAATTCAGTTCGAATTCGTTGTATCCGGATACATATACCCCCTTTCAACCCTCTACTGACAAACTCGTACGGGTCTAGCGTATACGTCCAATAGGCCATTTAAAGGCAATAAGTACCTCTTCCTCTGGTATCATTGCCCATGTGGAGAAGCTCTTCGTTTGGCCAGCCGGCAATAGTTCATTTCGAATTTGTGATATACCAGGGTACACCCTTATCCTCTCCTGACTAACTCGTACGGGACTAGGGCACAAGTGCTATGGCCATTTTTGAGCAATACCAACCTCTACTCTGGTATAATGGTCGAGGTGGAAATTTCTTAGTTGGCCAGCCGCAATAGTTCAGTTCGAATTCGTTGTATCCGGTATACCATATCCCCCTTTGAACACTCTTCTGACAAATTCGTACGGTCTAGGTATAATGCATGGCCATTTTAAAGGCAAAAAGTACCTCTTCGTCTGGTACCATTGCCCACGTGGAGAATCTCTTCGTTTGGCCACCGGCAATAGTTCATTTTCGAATTTGTAATATACCAGGGTACCCCCTTATCCTTTTCATACTATCTCGTACGGGTCTAGGCATCAGTGCTAGGACCATTTTAGAGGCAATACCAACCTCTAACTCTGGTATGATGTCGATGTGGAGAATCTCTTAGTTTGGCCAGCCGGCAATAGTTCAGTAAGAATTCGTTGTAAACCGGATACCATATCCCCCTTTTAACCCTCTACGACAAACTCGTACGGTCTAGGTACAAGTGTTATAGGCCATTTTAAAGGCAATAAGTACCTCTTCGTCTGGTACCATTGGCCACGTGGAGAATCTCTTCGTTTGGCCAGCCGGCAATAGTTCATTTTAGAATTGGTGATATACCAGGGTACCCCTTATCCTCTCCTGACTAACTCGTACGGGTCTAAGGCATAAGTGCTATGGGCCATGTTAGAGGCAAACCAACCTCTACCTCTGTATGATGGTCAATGTGGAGAATCTCTTAGTTTTGCCAGCCGGCAATATTCAGTAAGATTGTGTAAACCGGATACCATATCCCCCTTTGAACCCTCTACTGACAAACTCGTACGAGTCTAGGTACAAGTGCTATAGGCCATTTTAAAGGCAATAAATACTCTTTGTCTGGTACCATTGCCCTGTGGAGAATCTCTTCGTTTGGCCAGCCGGCAATAGTTCATTTTAGAATTGTGATATACCAGGGTACCCCTTATCCCTCCTGACTAATCGTACGGTCTAGGGCATAAGTGCTATGGGCCATGTTAGAGGCAATACCAAACTCTACCTCTGGTATGATGGTCAATGTGGAGAATCTCTTAGTTTGGCCAGCCGCAATAGTTCAGTAAGAATTCATTGTAAACCGAATACCATATCCCCCCTTTGAACCCTCTACTGACAAACTCGTACGGTCTAGGGTATAAGTGCTATGGACCATTTTAGAGGCAATACCAACCTCTAACTTTGGTATGATGGTCGATGTGGAGAATCTCTTAGTTTGGCCAGCCGCAATAGTTCAGTAAGAATTCGTTGTAAACCGATACCATATCCGTCCTTTTAACCCTCTACCGACAAACTCGTACGGGTCTAGGGTACAATGTTATAGGCCATTTTAAAGGCAATAAGTACCTCTTCGTCTGATACCATTGGCCACGTGAGAATCTCTTCGTTTGCCACCGGCAATAGTTCATTTAGAATTTGTGATATACCAGGGTACCCCTTATCCTCTCCTGACTGACTCGTACGGGTCTAAGGCATAAGTGCTATGGGCCATGTTAGAGCAATACCAACTTCTACTCTGGTATGATGGTCAATGTGGAGAATCTCTTAGTTTGCCAGCCGGCAATAGTTCAGTAAGAATTGGTTGTAAACCGGATACCATATCCCCCCTTTGAACCCTCTACTGACAAACTCGTACGGGTCTAGGGTACAAGTGCTATAGGCCATTTTTAAGGCAATAAGTACCTCTTCGTCTGGTACCATTGCCCGTGAGGAGAATCTCTTCGTTTGGCCAGCCGGCAATAGTTCATTTTCGAATTTGTGATATACCAGGGTACCCCCCAACCCTTATCCTTTCCTGACTAACTCGTACGGGTCTAGGGCATAAGTGCTCTGGGCCATTTTAGAGGCAATACCAACCTCTACCTCTGGTATAATGGTCGATGTGGAAAATCTCTTAGTTTGGCCAGCCGGCAATAGTTCAGTTCGAATTCGTTGGAAACCGGGATACCATATCCCCCTTTGGACCCTCTACTGACAAACTCGTACGGGTCTAGGGTACAAGTGCTATGGGCCATTTTAAAGGCAAAAAGTACCTCTTCGTCTTATACCATTGCCCACGTGGAGAATCTCTTCGTTTGGCCAGCCGGCAATAGTTCATTTTCGAATTTGTGATATACCAGGGTACCCCTTATCCTTTTCTTACTTACTCGTACGGGTCTGAGGCATAAGTGCTATGGGCCATTTTAGAGGCAATACCAACCTCTACCTCTGGTGTAATGGTCGATGTGGAGAATCTCTTAGTTTGGCCAGCCGGCAATAATTCATTTCGAATTCGTTGTAAACCGGATACCATATCCCCCCTTTGAACCCTCTACTGACAAACTCGTACGGGTCTAGGGTACAAGTGCTATAGGCCATTTTAAAGGCAATAAGTACCTCTTCGTCTGGTACCATTGCCCGTGTGGAGAATCTCTTCGTTTGGCCAGCCGGCAATAGTTCATTTTAGAATTTGTGATATACCAGGGTACCCCTTATCCTCTCCTGACTAACTCGTACGGGTCTAGGGCATAAGTGCTATGGGCCATGTTAGAGGCAATACCAACCTCTACCTCTGGTATGATGGTCAATGTGGAGAATCTCTTAGTTTGGCCAGCCGGCAATAGTTCAGTAAGAATTCGTTGTAAACCGAATACCATATCCCCCCTTTGAACCCTCTACTGACAAACTCGTACGGGTCTAGGGTATAAGTGCTATGGGCCATTTTAAAGGCAATAAGTACCTCTTCGTCTGATACCATTGCCCACGTGGAGAATCTCTTCGTTTGGTCAGCCGGCAATAGTTCATTTTCGAATTTGTGATATACCTGTTACCCCCTTATTCTCTCCTGACTGACTCGTACGGGTCTAGGGCATAAGTGCTATGGGCCATTTTAAAGGCAATAATATGAATTGTTAATAATGACTCAGATTGGTCTCCATAATTTTGAAGAATCATATGTCATTGAAATAGTAATTGACAGTTGTTATTTTTCTGTTATTTTTAATTCTGCAATTAACTATGTTTCTATTTTTCTGATATGTTTAAATAGAAAATACTGTCGTAATATTGTATGTTTTAGTTTCATGATTGGACTATATTTGTAGACAACGAACAAATGACCATCAATTCTCTGTCATTCCTAAATTTCTATATTTAAACAATTTTTTAAATTTATTGTAGCTTACATTGATTTAATTATCACAAAATTTTAATAAGAACTGTTCTTTACTTTATTTGTTTGTTGTAATGTCCCGTTTAATTTCTATATTTAATTATATGTTTTTAAAACTTGTTATTGCTTTAGTTTACATTATTTCTCTAATCACAGAATGTTAAAAGACCATTTCTTTGTTTTATATTTATGGAGGCATTTACATTGTTTTTATTACATTTACAATGTTGTTTAAAGACGCAGACCTTGAAGAAGACCCAAAGTTGATTCAATAAACGCGGACATCGAAGAAGACACCCATTGACATGCCTATTTGAAGTAATATCAAATATAAATAGGAACGTTATTTAATTATAATTATCGTTCATAGTTTCTAACAACACTTCTTCGAACGCAAGTTATCTCATGAATATTATTGACGGCTCATGAATATTATTGAAGGCTGGCCTCATGAATATTAACGCCGGCTGCTATCGACGGCTAGATCCACACTAGTGTTAAAAACACATGAATGGAACTAACAAATTTTATTAAGCGATTTCAAAATTTCAGAAAACGCTCGTTGACCATGTTGACTTAATGGTGATGTAGGAATATTGTGCGCAACTTTTGAAGTAATAAGAGTATAATTTTCTTGGGAACATTATTGATAATTAAGAAAAATTTAGGAGATCTACACCTTTATCTTTATTTATTTTTGCACATAAAAAACAATATTCAAAACAGACCCAGCTTTTTTTTATATCCCCCCACCCCACCCCAAAAAATAATTGAAATAGCAGTCAGTACCCCTTCACCCGAAAATAAGAATTAAAACAAATTAAATATATATATCTATTCACAATATAAGAAATGACTGATGATGATATAAAAATTTGATGTTGAATATATTTTAAAATAATCTGTGGTGATAGTTTTCTTCCGGGTTTACAAAAATTCTTTTTTTAGACATAAACGCGGTCGTGTTAAAGAGCACCCTTTTCTTCTTTGTAAGTTTACGTTGCCAGTGACTAAAGGTATACAAGAAATAAAGGTTGAGATTTTCTGTAGTAAAATAAATGACCGTAATATTTAACTAATATTCAGTATATTTTTGCATTAAATACTTAGTCTATCTCCTATTGAACCTGTGGTTAGGAACACTCGCAGTTGCGTTAGTTGAACTAAGGGTTTTGTAATTTTACTTCTGATTAGTGTAATATTACTTCTGATTAGTGTAAATAACTTGGGGAAAAACAGCAACATCTCCATGAAGACAAATTAAAAGAGAGTAGCTGTTATCCACTGGTTAAATTACCTTATCCAGTGGCTTACTAACCATACTCCCATTTTGCCTTGGAGCAATTGAAAAATAGCCAACGGATAGTAAGCCACTGTAAAACATAATAAGCCGTTGAATAAGCTAACCTATGGCTAATTTTAGCCATAGATTTGAGCAACCCATTCCTGGTCTCCATATGAACTTACACAAGACAAAGGTGGTGTGGATAGGAAAGAAAAAATATAGTCAAGACACCATGTGTGTAAAGTGGGGATTGGAATGGGGTTCCAGTAGGTTTACACTATTAGGAATAAACTTTTCTGTCAATTTGCATGAAATGGAATCTTTGAACTATTATCCTAAAATAAAAGAAATTGAAAATATAATCTATATTTGGTCTAGACAAACACTTATTCCAGTGGGAAAGATAACAATTATCAAGACACTAATATTTAAAAAAAAATTAAATCATCTGTTTTTATGTCTGGAATATAAATTTGGGGGGCTGATAATGTTAGATATTGAAGAATATATAAAAGGGTTAAAATTAACATGGGTCCGATGGTTGCTAAAAAACAATACAAAACTCAAAAAGTTTTTAGAAAGCACAGAAAATATTGATATTGAAAATCTAGTATTTCTAGGCCCACTAAACAAATGCAAAAAAACCTTTTGAAAGAGGTTTTTAAAGCATGGACAGAAATGCTAAATAAACTTAAACCAAAAAATGAAGAAGAATGTTTAACAGATTCACTTTGGAATAATGGAAACATTAAAATAGGTAGCAGATCTGTGTTCTATAAAGACTGGGCTGATACCGGTATCTTGTTGATTAATGCTCTGGTAGATAATGAGGGTAAATTAATGTCGTTTGAGCAATGTAAAAATATTGATGAAGTTAAGTTTAACTTTCTAGTTTATAATGGAGTTATATCAGCAATAAAATCATATCAAAATTCTCTTAAACATAATATCTCTATAGAAAATCTTTCTAAAGTTCATGGACCAATTCTACCAAATAATATTAGAACATTTTTTTTGTCAAATAAAGGGTAAAAAGATATGTATAATGTTTTCTTAGAAATGAGTAGTACAAGGCCTAGTTGTGAAGATAAATGGTCTCTAAGACTAAATAAAAAATTTGATTGGAAAAATAATATGTCTTTCTACACCACAAAAAGCTCTAAACTTCATTGGTTCCAGTACAGAATAGTGCACAGAATCATAGGCACAAATGAATTTTTATTCAAAATTAAGATAAAACAACCAGATACATTTTTAAATGTACTTTCTGTAATGAAGTTTTGAAGATATTGAGCACATATTTTGGGCATGCCATAAAATTTCAGATTTATGGATTGAACTTGGTGATTGGATTTATAACCAAACACAAATATTGATTCCATTTAATATAGATATTATTTTATTTGGAAATTTATGTAACAACCGAAATAATATGATAAAAAACTTAATAATACTCCTGACAAAACTCTGTGAAAATAAGGTAAATTTTACAGGACTTAAGAACTACCTCAAAGAATCTCTGGCACTAGAAAAGAATTTATTTTTTAAAAGAAAACCTTTTCATATGGTCAATATCTGCTGGGACTCCTGGCTTCCAATTTAAGAAGACTAGGTTGATTATCAAAAAATTGGTACATCATGTACCGGAATTATTTTTATGTACATTTCTTTCCTTAATATCCACATCACCACCTATGTTATGATTTGATACTGTTATATGTTGGTTTATATATATGCTTGATGTTTTAGTCTATGTTTATAACTACATGTATGTTCCTCTAAGTTATTGCCTGTACGCAAATATTTGAATAAATAAATCCTACAAGCTATATTATGAATGCTGTAAGTAAAATATATTTATTATTTTAATTTTTTTTATTCTTGCTTTTTCCAAAATTCCAAATTTCTGTGATTTTTATTTATTTATTCTTTAATTTTTTGTATCTATTCAGATTTATTGATCATTCTATATTGATAATGTTTTAGTTGGATATATTATAATTTACAATGATGTATAAATGCATATACATTGTATTACAGTTAAATAAACTAACAAATACTAACCAAATTGACTATTATATGCTACTAACGTTTAACGAGGCCGGGATAAGGTATCGGTATTTGATGTATCCATTAACAAATGTCAAACTATCAACAAAGTATGATCAAATTTAATAAAAAAAAAAAAACACCTAAAAAAGCAACAGTTCAAAGAATTTTATAAATATTTAAAGCGTATTATATACATGTACTTATAATGTAAAGTGGTTCAAATCTTATCAAGTAATCAATATATATAAAAGGAAAATATTACTCAAATAGTATTATCTGGGAACCGTGATAAAACACATTTAATGATCAACAAATGGATGACTATTAGAATAAACTGATGTCATTTATCATTTTCTGAAGGTCGATACAAGGTGCAACTATTTTGTTCTTATTTAAAAGACGGACGAGATATACAAGAGGGACAGTCAAACTCAGAAATAAAAAATAAACTGACAACGTCATGTACTCGTTGGCATCCCTTAAAATTACAGTTTTTGTTCGCAAATGATGTTAAATACGACCAGAAAATTCCATATAAGGGTGACGTAAATGATCAACATCATTAAGACTTTAAGACATGAACTACAGAAACTTGCACAGATTTTCCAAGTTTTGAAAATACAAATAGAGAAGCAATATGACACCACTATTATGGTCTGAAAAGTTCAAATATCAAGTAACTTCTGGAAATAGAGAAAAAGCCACTAAAAGGAAAAGTAAGATACATGAATTTGGGATAGAAAAGTAACACGGTTTATAGCAATGCGAATTCACACCCAGCAAAACAGTCAAAATCGAGAATAAGTCACGTTCGGTAATTAAAAGATAAGACGATATAATGACAAACCACAATCTAACACGTGGTAAAATTGTCCGTAACTAGTTTGGACAAAGACACATCGTATAGATCAACCAATTCGTGATTGTGTCCGTAAAATGTACGAAGTATCAATTTTAATCTGTCCTCCTCATAACTCATAACTTTGTTGGAGCAGTTTCTGTATATATATAGTCCGTATAGTGTGAACATGCACGAGAATAACGTACCAATTGAGATATGTAAACACCATACGAAGGGGCAGAGGGTTTGTTACTGCTGTAAAATGGGAAATTGATAATTGGGAAGTTGATATCGTCCCGTTTGTCATAGATTTTCTTGTGAAGTCGTCCGTCTGCGTCAATATTTAGGAAAAGATCAAGGTATGAAGCAGTCCTTCTAGTATCAGTAGTATCCTTAATTTCAAGTTCACTTGGATAAATGAGACGTAAGTATTGTCTGAAATATGGGTTATCCAATATAACATCATCAATGTATCGGAAAGTAAAATTAAAGAATTTCGCAAGGTGCTTATTCTTTTTGTCTTTTAGAAGGTTCTGAATGAATTCTGATTGATACGATTCCCGTTTTTATAGTAAAAGCTCTGTTTAATGAGATGGTGAAGTCGAGCTTTCAACTGAGCATGGGGAATAGTAGTGTAAAGCGTAGACAAATCAAAAGTCTGTATGTTGCTGCAAAATTGCAAAGATTGTGATCGAAGATTAAGCAGTAGATCTTTCGATTTTTTGAGAATCAACATCTGATTATCACCACTGGTAGAATATATCTCATCACAATATTTTTGAAGCCAATCTTTAACTGTAGAAAAAATAGTAGTAATTACTTTAGAAAGATTTTTAGTCGAACATTTTGAAGACCCAGCTATGTATCGTTCTTTACTTTGAGTTTTGTGTAATTTAAGGCCTTGTTCAAACCAAACTCCATGTACACTAAACTTGTTTACAATTAGTTTAATATACTGGACATTCACGGTGGGTATGGTTGTCCTGCGAGAGAACGTTCTGTGCTGGTGATTTGGTCCTGTCAGGTGCTGGTGGGTCCTGATTCTGTGCTGGTGGGTTTGTTTACATTGTATCAGAACGGCAATAAAACGACTGTTTTGTTGCTTAATTTTTCTCTGATGCGTCATAAGTACCATGCAAAGTATATTACAACAATATTATATTGCAAAAGTCGTGCAAGTTCGTTAAACGGAATTGTCCTGACGCTGTACTGGTGATAAGAAAAACGGTCCTGGTTCTGTGCCTTTATATTTTAGTTAAAACTGGCATATATTCAAGATCATTAATGCTGTACTTTATTGGCTAATTAACTGTTGTCTGCTTTCTTGAAATTGACATTGTTGTGAATCTGTTTACTGTTATTATGAGAGAAAAAATACCCCTATATTTTTATTTTTTTTTTAAATTAACTGTAATCTTATTTATTGGCCTGTTAATGGAACCCTTCTTGCACCCTTTTAAGATAAGAAAATATGTTTACGATTTTCGGGATTACGATCATTTTGCAAGATCACCAAAATACGTTGTAAATTATACAATACTTATATAAAGTAGATGATGTGGTATGTTTGTTGTCAATGGACAAATTTCAATAAGAAACCAAAGGAAGTATGTGTTAACAACCATATGTCATCGTACGACCTTCAACAATAACCCATAAAATAAAAATGTAAAAGGTTTTGCATAAAAATGGAGATCAAAAATATAGAACAAAGGACCTTCTCAGCGTTTGAATCATGTGTCTTTAGCAGCTTAAAACACATTTGTTTGTGAACAATTTAGTGCTGACTATAAGAATGACAATAGTATTGCGGGTTTGTTTGTTTGGGTTTTTTTTTTTGGGGGGGGGGGATGGGGGATAAGTTAGAGCGAGATTACAGTGAAAGTTTTAAGCTTGGCATAGTTTCTCGTAAGATTTAAAAGTTGTATTTTAAAAGAAAAATGTATCTTAAAGCTTATAGCTATTAAGAATCACTTGCTGTATCTGTAAGATTTTTTCAACATAATTTTTTTGTCTGAACGGTTATCAGGTATATTTTTTCGAAAGTTCGATAGAACACTAAAAAAAAATTCACTATTTTATGAAAGGGCAGACTAGAATATGTCAGAGAATGAAGACGAGATAACCTTTGTACAGAGATTTTTGTTATATTTAGCATGGGATCAACACAAGGGTACATTATCCTTAAACAGTTAAAGATCCATTTAAAAGTATTTGAAACTACCGTTTGCTTTCTTAATTGTGCCTTCAATGTCAAAAATTAAAATATCTCCTAGCTTCATACTACCAATTGAGTATAAAACAAGTATATAAGTTTAAAAAAGAAATTCTTAGATTGAACACCTACATTTAACTTTAAAAGGTCATAACAGTTTAAAACAATACAAATCTACACACACACAAAACTGGCTTAATTTCAACTGGTTATCAACCCGAATCGCTATAAGATCATTTATAATCTCACTTGTGTCGAGGGGTCGTGTGAGGTTCATGTAGCTTGGCGTCCGCAATAACAAAAAGATCTTTTCTGAAATTACTTGACCAAATGTTACAAAATGATTTTTCAAGAGTGAATCTAGGAAAAACAATATTCATCAACAAACATGACCACTGTCTGTTAAAATGTATTCGAGTTTTTAGTTACAGCCGATTCCGAACCCCAATTGGATAAAAAAAAAATCTGATTCTACAGATGATTACAAAAAAATCTGAGTCAAGAGTTTCCCTATACATTACAGTGTTAAATGTTGAAAAAAAAATTTATTACTAGCATCGAAAAAAAACCGGAATAAAACGTTTGCGCGGAAAAACCTCTGACTCAGATAAATAACCAATCTACCCCCCCCCCCCCCCCCCTCCCCTTTTTAAGTTAAGTGGTTGCTTCTTTATGAAAGCCATTTTTATGATTTGCAGTAGTTTAAAGATACTAAAGATGTTTCGATTAAGCATTAGAAAACGTTTCTTCTCCAAGGAGTATTTGGCAAAGGGAGGGGGTAATGTTTATTTTTTATTTTTAAAAGTAATTTAACGGATCCGAGATACTAGACAAATAATACATTTACCTCACACTTTTTAAGAAATGCATTTATGAGTGAATCGTTGTTTGAGTAAAGACCAGTGGCATTTATTTCTGTGTAAGTTAAGTCGATTTAGAAAGACCTTAATTTTCAAATGAATTATGTGTTCGGTAATGATGCTGCTTTGAGTCTTGGTTAGGGCTTAATAAAGCTACATTAAGTTTTTTCTAAGTTATATATAAATATATTAAATAAATAAATGATTTGGAAAATACATTGAAGGTATAAAAAGTCATGAGAATTCCGAATGCAATTAGGTTATATGCGGGCACTCTGGTTCTAAACCTTGGTTCCATCTGGATTTTCTGGTTCTGAACCTTGGTTCTTTGGTTCGAAACCATAGTAACTGGTTCAACACCCGGGTTGTTTGGTTAAGGCAACCCAACTAATTGGTTCCATCTGGGTTCTATTCTAGATCATTCTAATGTTCCCGTTGAACATAACAGAAGATAACCGCAAGTCTCCGAATAAAAAGGTAAAGTAGGTCAAAGACGCTATAATTATTTATAACATTAAACATTTTAGCATCGACGGTAAAGGAAGCTATAAGGTATTTATCTTCTCATTTTAATTATTTTGATAAGGAAACTAGATAAAGATAAAGCATCATATAGATTTTTAAAACAAACCGAAGCATACAGTACATCGAACATCCTTTCATTTAATTCAGTCGTTTTGTTTTGTTTTGTTTTTCTTTTACTCATCCCTTATTTACGTAAATATGTCTAGACAGTGGCGGATCCAGAACTTTTCCTAAGGGGGGGCCCGCTCCAGTCATGCTTCAATGATTCCCTATATAATCAACCAAATTTTTCCCATGAAAAGGGGGGGGGGGGGCTTTAACTTTAGTTTGCTTCAACCAAATACTACGAAACTTATACACAATATACATGATATATAAAAGAAGCTGGTGCATGAGTGCCAATGAGAACTCTCCACAAGAGACTAATTGACACAGAAATTAACAATTATACAATGTAGCCTAGGTCACCACATGGTCTTCAACAATGAGCTAGGTTCATACCGCAAAGTCAGCTATTAAAGGAACGACATGACAATGTAAAACAATTCAAAGGAGAAAAAGAACGGTCTAATTTATGTACAAAAAATAAACGAAAAACAAGATAGGAACGTGCATATAAAATAAGGCAGGGTTAGACATGTTAGCGGGATCCCAACCCTCCCCCTTATGTGGCATGAGTGCCAATGAGAACTCTCCACAAAAGACCAGATGACACAAACACTAACAACTATAGGTCATATACAGCTTTCAACAATGAGAAAAGTCAATACCGCATATAGTCAGCAATAAAAGGCCCTGAAATGACATTGTAAAACAATATTCAAACGAGAAAATAAACGAACAAATTTATGTACAAAAAATGAAGGAAAAACCAGTATGTAACACATAAAACTTACCACATGTACAGTCACATACATACCGAATAAGGCGGGGTTGAACATGTAAGCGGGATCCCCACCTCAACACTAAATTAAATTTGAAATTTTTAAGTGTCACTTTTACCGTTCAAGAGTTATCATGTCCCTTTAAAACATATGAGGTGCTGACTCTTTCGTTTCTTTCTCTTAAGGGCATACGATACAGTTTGATGAAAATTTCGTTTTAGGCTATTTGTTGCCTGATTAAATCAAATATGTAATAAAAAATATACCTTCATGTGCTAATTTTTTAGTTAAATGAGGTCTTTTTTTTGTTTTTTGCTCAAAATTCGGATTTGTGGCCGTATTTTTTCTTTCGAATGAAAGACATAACTTTTTTGTTTTAAAAGATAAACACAATTTTTTTTTTGTAAAACAATTTGTAATTTCTGTATTTCATGCGTATCGAAAAAAATGTAGGCTTTTCTTATTCAGAAATAACTCATATTTATCAAATGGTCATGAATTGAGAAAAAAAACGTAATTGTTTGCTGTATATTTATCAAAATTAAAAAAAATTGCACTATTTACAGTTTTATAAAATTTGGTCCACATAATCTTCCTGCAAAATGAAACAAAATGTCGTTTTAAAAAATAGGGGTCCATGCACTCTTTTCCCGATATGTCACAGTTTGACGTCGCGAAAATAACATTTTACGTTAGCAACGTCATTACCTCTCCTGTAACAGTATCGTATGCCCTTAAATACATTTAAGTCTGACTCGATCAAATGTTAGGAACCTTATACGCGATTCATATTACCCCATAACACAGATCTATTAAGTTCGATATTGGGTCCCGATGGCGTCACTGTTCATGAGTTTTTAGATGTAAAAAGTTGTGGTACGAGTACCAATGATACAAATGTCAACCCGGAGCCTTGAGATAGGAAAACTGCTAAATCTATTGTTTCCGTTCTTTAACTTTAATTTGCCTCAACCCAATGTTTTGAAACTTATTCACAATGCTTATGGTCACAAAACGGTCAAAATTACGATAATCCTGCATCTATATGTAGAAAGTTTACTCATTTTTTTCACAAGCAGGGGCATCTGTGGTTAATAGACATAGTCTACATTTATTTCAGTAATCAGCTTATTTACTACCATTGAAATCTTCTTTAAATAGACTTAACTTGCACATTTTTTCAGAATCTCGGTGCAGTTTGGTAACAGACTGTGATATTTCAAGTTAAATGTGACCAACTTAACGAAGTGTTTCACTAGATTGAGCTCTCTGTCTAAGTGTACTTTAAAGGTTCTTAGCATTGAGTTCAGTTTATTGATATGCGTATACCTTCTGTGTGAATTTTGATGATGTAAAAGCAGACTATCCATACCTACATGTCCATGAAATGAAATCTAAGGTAAAATGATTGAAACATTGTTGAAGGCCGTACGGTGACCTATAGTTGTTAATGGCTGTTCATTTTGGTCTTTTGTGGGTAGTTGTCTCATTAGCAATCATACCACATCTTCTTTTTTATATCTTCAACAAAGCGAGATAATCCCTTGCCCAGAGGCGGGCTTCAGATGGCCCTTAACAAAATGTGTACCAGTTCAAACTCCAATTCATATAATAAACTTACAATTAAAAACATACAAGACTAACAAAAACCAGAGACTCCTGACTTGATGTCAAGGTAATCATACCTAGAGACACATCCAATATGCAAAGAGTCAAAAAGTCATAGTCTGGTCAAGAGATCCTTGTCAAGAAAAAAACACAAAGCGGATTTTGAGAAAAGGGTCATCGTGGTACACAAAACTAGCAATATATCTATATATCTAATATATCTAAGAAGATGTAGTACGAGTGCCAATCATACAGTTAATTCTCCATTTAATTCAAACAAAATATACAAGTTTTACATTGAGGGCAAAGGTCAAGCTCACATGAAGTTTTTTTGTGCCAATAGACTCATCATCTTATGACAACACATCTACATGCCATATATTCAGAAGTAAGGTCAATTGAAAATTATATTTTGAGGTCAAGGTAATATACCGAGATACACACTGCAACATGATGACACACCCAACGTGCATACATGTAGGTCAGGAGTCAAAACGTCAAAGTCTCATCAAATGTTCCATGTAAAAAATACACACAGCAGGCTTGCACGAAAGCTCATCATGGTACACGTAACAATGTCTTATGTCATGATGCACTACACATGCAAAATATTGAAAACCTAGGGCAGAGACAGAAACACAAGACATGTAACTAAACTCAATTGAATGGTACTTGTATTGCAGGTCACTACAATTGCCTTCAACAAAGAATATAAACTCTCGCAACAATGAATTTAGTTAAACCCGTCTTTCACTAAAGTTTCTTTGCAACGATTATCTTACCACATATAATTGAGAATCGAGTCGTGCAGTTATGTCAATAAATTAAAACGGTAAGATTAGACTATAAAACACTAAAAACTAGGGTTTACCATTTTTTTTTTTAACCCAACCATATGATAGTACTATGGTAAACTTACGGAAACACATGATACAGTCATGAAATTCAATATTTGAAATAGTACGACCAGAACAATACAAGACAGAGTTGTAAACAAAAGAAAGTAATGATACATATCGAATTTTTAATCCCAATGCACAAATTAGAAACCGTAGTTTTCATTCAATTAATTTATCTAAAATGTACGCTTGGGTTAAACTTAAACAATGGAAATTAACACTGTATATTTATATAAACGATCAATCTTGTAAGCAAATAAATATATCAAGTTTAGACAAATATTTCTACAAAGAACTTTATTAATAATTGTTATAAATATCAATTTTTCAAACATCATTTCTTCCTTAAATATACACGGTGAAACTAATGTTTTAAATGCCTAGTTTTTGTGTACACTTAATCTACACAAGGTTTACATCGAGTATCGACTGCATGTAGACAAAACATGATGTATAACCTATACGCTCATATCTATTATAAGGCATGAATGAATACAATATATATAGTATTGCCGATTGCCCAGCAAGCATAGTGGACAACGGAATTTATTAATTTATTTACATACATGTATCTTAATATATATATATATATATATATATATAAACATCTGAAAACAACAATAACCACAATGACTTCTAATACATGTAACAAAAACCTTGAAATATCCTGTTAGGTACAACTTAGCTAGAAAAAGTAAACCTTGTACCAACGAGAGCTAAAAAATAGCCGACATGAATGTAAACATGTAACTAAATACATACATAAATAACTCGATCATCAACGACCTCGCCAGCCAGGAACAACCAAACAAAACCCATTAATGGGATAAACTGGAAACCTGGGTCCGACCTCATGCGACAAGTCGTCTCACGAAACATACTCAGACGAATATATTGTTTTGAAAAATATATGTAAATGCATGTATCAAATTATATACATAATTTTATTGGAACTTGAATGTTGCCCTGTCTGCGGCGGGCTAGAAAGTGATAATATCAGGGAAAAAATTTCCCGCTATAAAATAAGTCACGTGTCTTATACCTAGTGACTTAAACTTATAAAATTACTACGCTAGTACCGTATATACAATAATTTCTCCCTATACTACGAAACGTGAGAAATTATACGTATAACCTACAGTGGAGATCACTTCTAACCTCTCATTAGATCTGTCAGAATATTCTGTCATAGAACTGTTCTAACCTGTCCTAGAACAGTTCTAGCTAGAACAGTTCTACCCTAGAACTGTTCTAGGTAGAACTGTCAGGATCAGTTCTAGGTAGAACTGACTAAATCAGTTCTAGGTAGAACTGTCAGGATCAGTTCTAGGGTAGAACTGTCTAAAACTGTTCTAGGTAGAACTGACCAAATCAGTTCTAACCGTAGAACTGTCAGCAGAACTGACTAAATCAGTCAGGACTGTAGAACAGTTCTAAATGACGTCACTGCAGAAAGGGCAATTTAGAATTTAGAAGAAAAAATCAGTTCCAATTACTTTACTATATATAATAGCAGATGTTTCTATATTTTTTACTGATCAAAAGTTACATGTACAAATATCGAAGTGGATAGGAGGTTATCCAACTCATCGGAGAAATATTTTTATGAGATTGCAAATGAAACATCATTGTTTACGTTTCTTCGTTCCCCGTTCTTAAAAGTCTCCTCGTAAATATAACTCTGCATTTAATTCAAGTAAATTTAGTCTTAATTTACCTTGTTTGCCTTGGATTTACATTCATGATTTAAGATTCTGTTTTGACAAATGTTCAAACGAAAATTGTACAGTGGATGAATTATGGGATATCAAAGTAATGAACACAGTGTTGTTAAACGCAAGAAAACTATATACATTTGCACTGAGCTCTCAGATTTGCATTATCTCGTTGCCAAACTTATCCATAAGTTATAACGATAATGAATAATATCTGGGAGTCTGGAACGTCAGAAAAATATACTCGATCTGAACATGAATGAAATATTTGCCACTGGACGTAAGGCTACAAACAAAACCAATCATTTTCCTTCTTCAAATTATATTAACAGTATAGTCAGTATACCATTCCAAGAAGAGAACTTCTCATTCATGTACTTTACATTTTAAAATAAAGTATATGAATCAGTGATGCGAGTGTTGGATGATGCCGTTAAATAGTTTTGTTTAAAAAAAAAAACATCATGAACTACTGACTTAAAAAGTCACTTTTTGTGACGGTTCATTATTTAATAATTTAAGTTTGGATGTAACGGGTCTTCTGTCGTTATTGTGTTATCAGCGCCCATAGACATAAGTTAGTCATGTGACCGTAATGTCATCAACGTTTTTTCATGGTTTGGCAAGGTTTAAAATGGAATTTAGAATTAAATTATAAGAAATGACTTATCATTTTTTTTCTGTCTATTGGAAATAACATAAAAAATGTGGTGCAAACTATTAAAAAAACCAGCTTCGCGCATTTTTACATCAAAAAAAGCAAAATGATCAGTTTTGGCTGATGCAGTTATATATGGTCAGATTTGGTTGATGCTGTCAAATATGGTCAGTTTTGATTGATGCAGACACATATTTTTGTTACATGAGTCAGTCTGAGGTATGAAAACTACTGATGTTTGTTCAATTTCCAATATTGCAGTTATTTATATATACTACAGTAAAAAAAAATATAACTGAAGTACTGTGCAACTATATAGACTCACATAAAAAAAAGCAAATATGGTCAGTTTTGGTTGATGCGGTCAAAAGATTTTATTATACAACTCAGTCTGAAGTATGAAAACTACTGATACATGTATTTGTTTACGATTCAATACTTTGAATAAAAAGAGGATATACTGGCACTATAAATTCATGCGAACAAAATTTTTAGGTCATTGTTTTCCAATGTTGCTGTAACTTGTATATTACAGTCCCTCTTGACCTAAAATTATAACTGAATTGCTGTACAGCTATATAGATTTGCAGAAAGAAAGAGCAAATACGGTCAGTTTAGATTGATGCGGTCACAAGATTTTATTACACGACTCAGTCTGAAGTATGAAAACTACTGATATTTGTTTACGATTCAATACTTTGAATAAAAAGAGGACATGCAGGCACTATAAATTCATGCGTACAAAATTTTGAGGTCATTGTTATCCAATATTGCTATAACTTGTATATATTACAGTCCCTCTTGACCTAAAATTATAACTGAGTTACTGTACAGCTTTATACATGTAGATTTGCAGAAAGAAAGAGCAAATAAGGTCAGTTTAGATTGATGCGGTCAAAAGATTTTATTACACGACTCAGTCTGAAGTATGAAAACTACTGATATTTGTTTACGATTCAATACTTTGAATAAAAGGGGGCATGCTGGCACTATACATTCATGCGAACAAAATTTTTAGGTCATTGTTTTCCAATATTGCTGTACCTTGTACATTACAGTCCCTCTTGACCTAAAATTATAACTTAATTGCTGTACAGCTACATGTATATAGATTTGCAGAAAGAAAGAGCAAATACGGTCAGTTAAGATTGATGCGGTCAAAAGATTTTATTACACGACTCAGTCTGAAGTATGAAAACTACTGATATTTGTTTACGATTCAATACTTTGAATAAAAAGAGGACATGCTGGCACTATAAATTCATGCGAACAAAATTTTGAGGTCATTGTTATCCAATATTGCTATAACTTGTATATATTACAGTCCCTCTTGACCTAAAATTATAACTTAATTGCTGTACAGCACCCTTTTTATGGACGATCAATGCATTTGAATGAGGACAATAAATTTTAGTTGGACCCCCCCCCCTTTTTTTAAACTGCTGGAGCCGTCCCTGGTGGTTTGGGCCGGAATAACGTATTACATTAAGATCAGATAATTTTGTTATGTAAAACGAGTCATCCTGACTCCCCGAATGACAAATGTAAAATAAATGAAATAATAATGCCCCCCCCCCCCCCCCCCCCCCCCCCCCCCCCAATATTAACGGCTTCATTTATGTTCAAAAAATGAAAGAAAAAGAAATAATTTATGTAACACATCAACAAAAGAAAATCACTGAATAACAGGCTCCTGACTTGGAACAGTCACATACATGCAGAATATGGCGGGGTTAAAAACTGGCAAAATAGCAAAACTCTTTATAATCAGATAATATTAATCGCTATTTTGCCGAAGCCTTTATATTTAGACAAAGAGTTCTGAAATGTAAACTAAATCAATTCTAGCCGTAGAATTTATAAATCAATTTTAGCTGTAGGATTTATAAATCAATTCTAGCCGTAGAATTTATAAATCAATTCTAGCCGTAGAATTTATAAATCAATTCTAGCCGTAGAATTTATAAATCAATTCTGGCCGTAGAATTTGTTATCAATTCTAACTGCAGAACTGTTCTAGAAGTAGAACTGACCAAAGATTTGGTCAGTTCTAGGTAGAACTGTCTAAAACTGTTCTAGGGTAGAACTGTCAGGATCAGTTCTAGGTAGAACTGTCCAAATCAGTTCTAGGTAGAACTGACCAAATCAGTTCTAGCTAGAACAGTTCTAACCTAGAACTGACTGAAAGGTGTCAGGCTGACAGTTCTACGTACTGTCCTAGAACAGTTCTCCTGACAGATTCTGACAGATTTAATGAGAGGTTAGAAGTGATCTCCACTGTATACGCTCATATGAGGCATGAATGAATACAATATATATAGTATTGCCGATAGCCCAGCAAGCATAGAAATACCAAAGAAAGGGTTGGAGTGTAGTAAAAATGTGAGACTGAAATTCTCTTTTCTAAAGTATCTTCGATATAACCATCTTTGGAAAAATCTGTCTTCCACCTCCCATGT
Organism: Mytilus edulis; assembly: GCA_019925275.1. NCBI lineage: Eukaryota > Metazoa > Mollusca > Bivalvia > Mytilida > Mytilidae > Mytilus > Mytilus edulis. Next base: position 120,064,746 of record CM034360.1, on the reverse strand, counting down.
CGCTTTATGCATCTTTCATTTACATTAGACTTAGCAGCTGCAGTTGCACCACCCGATCGTAAAGAATGAAGACCAAGATTTAGACTTGGGGCTACCAGCTTAAGTCTCTTTACAATGTTTTCTTTAGCTGCAGTGTAGCTAATAGGTTTATTCTTATATATAAGCTTGGCTACGCCTTTGGATCTAAATATAGGTTTAAATATGAATTGTTCGGATTGTGCGTCTAAACCAGCTAAAGACAAATATCTTAAATACATGTTAACTGGACAAGCGATAGTAATACCTTTAGAAATAAGAATCTCATTCCCTTGTCTGTATTGATCCGTTTTGCTATGAGAAATAAAAAGTTTTAAATGATCTTCGAAAATACTAACATCTTTGCATCTTAATTTACTAATCTCATCGAACCTAAGAAAACCCGAATAAGACAACAAAATCATAGTTAGATCCCTAACTATAAGTAAATCTGAACAATCTGTGTACATAGAACATAAATCAATCAACATGTCATTGTTAACTGGACCCTTTTTGTTTACGGGCCTTCCATTACGTCCTTTGGCGGATTCTCAAAGATATTTTACAAATGAATTTTCTGTCGGATCATTAAAACCGTTAATATCATGGGCCCATTTGATTGAATATACAGCTGAATTTACAACACTTGGAGAACATTGTTCATCTATCAATTTTGTAATGTTAAGTGCTATATGAACAGGCTCGGCAGGCAATTCATTTAAACTGTTTTCGATTGCGAATTTCTTCCATCTATTAAAACTTGAATAGTACTTTTTACAGGTATTCTCACTTCTGGAATCCACAAGGAATGTAGTCATCTTTCCAGCTAAGTTGTAAATGTTACAGTCCTCTGAAACGCCACTCTCTACTAAAGCAGCTTCAACGTTTCGTCTAAGGTTCACACCTGCAAATAACAATTGTATTATTAAAAATCTATTTTCAAAGCTAGCATTCTAAATTTCATTGGCAATTTTACGAATACTCCATTTTTGCCTGCTCCTTTTACTATCACCCTTTTTCCAGACAAATATTCTATGTCTTGTATATAATGTGCTATACCTTTTGATGTGTAAATCAGCGGCCAAAAAGGGGCCGATTTCCATTCAGGAATAACTAAGGTACATGCAGCCTTGTCATGCTGCATTTTTTGTAAAACCATAGGAACAAGAGATGGTGGTGGAACTAACCAGTTTGTGTCTTTACCCCAATTTTGAGAGAATGCGTCTATGCCTTCTGAACCTGGACACCAATGCTTTGAGTTGAAACGTGTGCAGTGTGTATTATAATGAGTAGCGAACCTGTCAATGTTATATGGTCCCCATGTACCATTGAAATAATTAAACAATTCGCCATGAATACCCCAATCATCGTTATCAGTGTTTCTGCTCAATTTGTCTGCATATTGATTGTCTGCCCTTGGTAGCCATTTAGAAATTAAAGTAATGTTCTTTTCTGAACAAATATTGTGAATATCTACTGCTATGTTTTGAAGTATGCTTTTCTTACTGCCGACCTTTAGTATATGTGGAACGTTTTTATTGTCCGAATTAATGCTAACCGACTTGTTATCTAAGCTAAATTTACTTTCATAAGTACATAATACTCGTCTTGCGCATTCTAATTCGCGCCACGTTGAACCTTCCAACTTTTCATCACTTGTTCAATTACCTGACATTTCACTGTTGTCAACACAAGTAACAACGCTAAACTGAGTGGATAAATAACCACCGAAGCCTACATCTGAGGCGTCACAAAAAATGTCAAAATATGACACAAAATCATGATCAACTCTGCAAATGTCAACACCCTGCTCATTTAATTTTCTGAGCGAGCTTTCCCAGAATAAAATTTCTGTAAGAGCATCTGGGTTCATCTTTACAGGAGCATCCCAACTTGCTCGTCCCATGATACAATCATACAAGTATCTGGTGTGCAATCTCACCTTTTCACCAATAACAATCATCATGGAAATGATTTGACCCAAAATACTGGCTAAAAATCTAGCACTGAATAACAATCTACCGTTTGTAGCTTCTCTGCATAATTTGCGAATACTATTTTCGGCTTTCTCAATTCTTTCTTCCTTAATAAAAACTCTACCTATTTTGGTATCCCATGTGTAACCTAACCAATCCATACTCTGACTAGGTAACCAATGACATTTTTCATGAGCTATTATAAATCCTAATCTTTCGAGTGTATTTTTAACTTCAAAACTACTATTCATACAATTTTCAAAATCATTGTCCCCTCCGAGACCGTCATCTAAAAACATGATGACACGTTTACCTTCTGCCCTCATGTGTTTGACAACTTCTCTTAGCACTTTGGTAAATATATACCCAGCTGTTGCAATACCAAATGGCAATACGTTAAAAACAAAATAACGCATTATACCGTCAAAAACAAATGCAAAACCAAGAAAAGACCTGTGTATTTCTGTGATCTCAATATGGTGATATGCCGATTTCAAATCATAGCTAAATAGAAAATCACCCTTTTTAAAAAGGTCTCGTGCGTTTTCTGTATCTTCGTACTTAAATCTAAATTTAAATAGATGTGGGTTCAAATGCCGACAATCTAAAACCAGCCTAGGTTTGTTCTTATTGTAAGCAACTGTAACAGGGTTTACAACAAAAGGTCTTTCTTTTACTTCTGAAATACATTTTTTCTCGATTAATTTTCTTATTTCATCTTTAACAAATTTTGGATTATCAAGTGAAGATCTGTTATTCTTCAACAATTCTGATTTTGGTTCTGTCTTGAAAGGTATCTTGTATCCGTTTTCGATAACATCCAAAATATGTGTATTGCTTGTAATTGATTTCCATTCAGGTAATTTAGATTTTAACTGACCAACAGGTGAGAAAATACCTGACGGCTGATCAACCGTGACATTTAACGGCGATTTAAAACTGACCTTATTATTGCAATAAACTGTCATGTGACCATCAGTTTCTATTGAACTATGTTCAGTATTATTTAAATTTGAACAAATACTATTAGTCAACATTGGCAAATTAAATAAAGTTTTAAAAGTACTTATCTTCTTCTTATCCGGACAATTGTCCGTCCAATGGCCTCTCAATCCACAGTTGAAGCACCTGCCAGGTTTCCAAGAAGAGTTGGTATTCTCCGCCTTCTCTCTTGTGTATGGTGCTTTTCTTGTGACAATTTTCTTAGATTTCTCTGCTTTCTGTTTTCTTTCTGCTCTGTTTTGTGCCCTGATTATTTTCTTCTCATCTTCCGAATCGTCGGCGATAGGATTTGTCACACATTCACTCACAACCTTCCAACCCAGTTCCGAGGAATCTGCCATTTTAATCAGTTTCTGTCTTTCTCTCACTAATTCCATACCTTCTACTATCTTGGCTTTAGCTGTTTGTACGGAATCGACGCTCAAATCTGGCCCTTCTAAGTTCACGTCTGCTTCTTTCAGCTTGGAAAGTACCCTGGATTCATGTTTGAACTGGTTCTCATTGCCTTTTCTCTTGAATGAGAAATTGTCAGTAACGGTCTGCTCGATTTTGTAAATTTGAGGCTGTGAAATGTCCTGTTCAGATTGTCTTATGTTGGATTGGAAAGACGATAATCTGGAATCCATGATAGTAGAAATGTTATTCAATATGTCTTGTTGAAGGTTAGAAACGGCATTCTTCACTTCAAGCGAAATGGCGTCTTTAATTGAACTAGATATTCCGGTGTCCATACTTGAATGTTGCCCTGTCTGCGGCGGTCTAGAAAGTGATAAAATCAGGGAAAAAGTTTCCCGCTATAAAATAAGTCACTTGTCTTATACCTAGTGACTTAAACTTATAAAATTACTACGCTAGTACCGCATATACAAAAAATTTCTCCCTATACTACGAAACGTGAGAAATTATACTTACACTACATGTAAACATTGAGTTTAATCAATGGGAACGTAATTTTGTTTAGTTTACGTGTAAGTTACACTTACATAACACCGAGTTTAGGTCAATGTGAACACAGCCCTAGGTATCCAGTGTAATGATGGTAAATTTTCTTCGATTTTGTTTTATGTTGATACCAAAAAAACAGATTAATGATTTTGTAAAATTTCGTTGTTGGTAATAAATAAACTCATCATAGATACCAGGACTAAATTTTGTACATACGCCAGACGCGCGTTTCGTCTTTTGTAGACTAATCAGTGGCGCTCGAATCCAAAAAAGTTAAAAAGGCAAAATAAAGTACGAAGTTGAAGAGCATTGAGGACCAAAATTCCTAAAAGTTTTGCTTAATCCAGCTGATGATGTAATGATGTAAAAGAATATGTAGGATTACCAGTAGTTTTATTAATTGTTTAATTTTGTGAGATTGCAAATAATGGTTTTTACAATATTATTGGAGGCTTTATCTTCTGGAACAACGACATAATTGTCATACAAAGAGGTTAAAGCATCCACAAAATCCGGATTCTTGAAAGGGTTAGTAACTCTTGTACTCATATTGCATCGTAGTTTTTGAACGCGCTTCTGAATGCATGGTCAAATAGCTTTGATCCATTCAGGCAAAGTGTCCTGTTCTGGTTCATTTGGTTCGCGCTTTATCCATCTTCTTGCATAGTCCACAACTGCATCTATCAGTAACCTGAAGTTCTTTTTCCAGTTGATTTTGCCACTTTCTTGACCTTGTTCACTAATCAATAACTTAGATCAAGGTCAAGTGAATACTATCTGACGGGCATGATGACCTTGTAAGGTACGTACATACTAAATATATCTATCATATTACTTATCATAAGAGAGAGTATAACATTACAAAAAATCTTAATTTTTTACTTTCAAGTAGTCACTTAACCATGAAATAAAATTAACGGTACCAATTTTCTTGCACCAGATGCGCATTTCGACAATACATGTCTCTTCAGTGATGCTCGTGGCCAAAATATTTGAAATCCAAAGCTTATATAAAAGATGAAGAGCTATAATCCAAAATGAAAATGAGGTTAAGAACATTGGACATGTGACTAACGGAAACCTCGTAACATAAGTCATCCATATATACAAAGTATGAATCATCAAGGTATTCAACCGTCTTAAATGTAAAGCTTTGAAGAAGCAAGCTAACACGACCGCCGCCGGTACGATTTGTAGTTATCAAATCACACGAGTGACATGGTCTCTCGCTCTAAGAAATCAAATGACACACAAAATGTGATAATATGTAAGCACCGGATTAACGTAACAAGTTTAGAATACAGAAAACAAGGTGTGTCTCTTTGTTTAAAATTTATTTTCCTCCTTTATTAGGCACATTAGTTAGTTGAACATGTTGAACTTAATTTTTCTTTTAGACACATCCTCTTATCTAGTATTACGATTTTAGTGTTTGAAATCTAAATCGCACATTTATTATTGCACCACTAAATGTAGATCAAAATTATCTTATGTTTCACTAACTGTTGACATAACTCAGTAAATATATAAACATAGTACTATACGTAATTATGAAGCACCTACTTGTTAAAATCTGAAATTTGTATCTTATTCAATGCCAAAGAAACAAATTTCAGGAATGTGCGAAGGGGATATATTATTTGTTTGTATGACGATGTTATACTCATCTTTAGTTATTCTGGTTATAAAAGAATCAGTTTCGTGAAAAGTTTACTCATTCGAATGTTTCAAATGATTATTTAAATGTATATAAAATACACTACACCATAAAATATTGGTTATCTTATCATTAAGGTACAGATATGGCAATAAAAACATAGAGTCGATATGTCTCAAGGTACGTGTGCACTCCTTCCTTTTTCGGATTGGTTTTTGAACCGTCTTCAAGAATTGTCCGGCTCTAGACGCAGGCTTAAACATGAGTTCCCTGTCAATATCATGAAAGCAACATTCTAGCAAAAGGCATTTGTCTACCTAACCGATAAAAAGTATCGACTTGAAGACTATACAATGTACTTGTGTACCTACGCTTATTAATGAACAAAACGATGTTGAATGGACAGGGCACAAATATTGTTGATTTGCAGTGAATAGTCCAAGTTTTCCATTCCTAATGCTGGATCAGTGACGGCAGTTAAGCATTATCAATGTTAGATCTAACTGTGTTGGTGATGTTATGCGTTTTTATCTCCTACATGTATAAAGATAAAAATATTTATTCTAATCTCGAATCACACGAACATCTGACGACTTTCAAACCCCTGCTCCTAGCTGACATTGAAAAGTCTTTCAATAGCTTGATGCATATGCTAACATGAAATTGTACTCTTTTAACTATTGTTGTCTTATAAATGACATAACCAAAAGTTCATTTAATTTGTGTTTTAGTTTGGCGTAAGGATAAAATAAAATATTTAAGAAGAACATAACCCTTGTCATGCTAACAACTGGTTTTTAAATAAATGTGTTTAATTCCGATGCAAAGATCCTATAACTGAATCAATATTTAAGCAAAAATATGCAAACTTGCATGACCTGACAACATTATCGTAACTATATCCCTTCTTAATAAGTCTGTTTAAGGTTATGTCAGCTTCTGAGGTGAATTCTGACAGTTTTGTTCTTCGTAAAGACAATTTCCATAAAGATTGGATGTTAAATACCTGAACGTATGAAAAGTCTGCATGTTGAGTTATATTTACGAATGATGTCATTGTACCGGTAATAAAATTAAGCAAATGTTTTGACTAATTTATGATATCGAAAACCCTGGTGTACTCATTTTTCAGTCATACATAAATTTCTCTCGTTAAACTGTAAAACGTTGCTACATACACGAACGAATCGCACAAGTTGGAATATATAAACACCGTAAGATGTAGGAACGTCACCATCTAAAAATGGATAATTAACGATAGAAAATGAAAAAATCATTTCTTTTGTCATAAATTTCTATATTAAGCTTTCCGTTAATGATATAGATATCAAGATCGAGGAAAGGGCAATGGTCTTTGTTAGTATAAGCTTTATTTAAAGTTAGTTCAACAGGATAACTTTCTTTAGTATACATACTGAATTTGTCATTATTGAGAGCCAATATATCCTCAAAATATCTTAAAGTATTAATAAATTTTTATATTAGATGTTGTATCGAGTGGTCTTCGCTGATTTTAGTAATAAATTGTAACTCATAGCAATACAAAAACAGGTCCGCAATAATTGGTTCACAGTTAGTCCCTATTGGAATTCCGATAACTTACCGATATACGAAATCTCGAAAGCGAACAAAAATGTTATCTAGTAAAAATTCAAGGGCAGATATAGTATCAAATCATGTCGAATTGCTTATTGCAACTTACAAAATACCTAAAAGAAATTGAATATATGTATTCGCATTCTGACTTTTTTAAGGCCAAGTTAATTAGGATGTGAGGCAAAGTGGTATATTGGGTAGAAAATCAAATCTTTGAACGGATTCAAAATTACCAATATAAGCATGCAATTTATCAAGTACTTCAAACGAGTTTTTGACACTCCAAAAGTAATTAATTCCACTATTTTCAAAGGCCTTATTTGAACAATTTATTATTAGGGTTTTAATTGTACAAAGTGTACTCGTAAGAAGGATAGACAATTACGTAGTGGGACAATGGCTTGAAGACAAAATAAATCTATGTCTGTAAGGTGTTTTGTGTAGCTTCGGAAGGCAGTACATAGTTAGGACTTTCATTTTATTTAGTTCTGCTTATAAAAAGATAGCAAAAAGGTTATTTTTGTTTTCTGAAAATTCAGTCAATTGGGATGTAAATGAATTGATGCTTTTTTTTTCAGAACCTCAAAGTAAAATGTGCCAAACAATAATGATATTATTAGCAGCTTTATCAGCCGGGACAAACACAAATTCCTTGGCTAGTTCTTCAAGTTTATGTTTGATACGATATATAGTGTTTTTATGGTTGCTGTTAAGAGTAAAATGTTCTTTTAAATATTGAACTAGAACACACCCGCGAAATCGCGGGCATTCAGAGCGGAGTTAAAAGTATGTAAAGTGTTGTTAGAAGTTTTATACCTCCTCCTCCATTTCCCAAATGCCCAATTTTTGGTTTTCTATCAATTTCAATGTGAGCATACATTTAGTATGTTATGAACATTTAAGTAAGGAGCCTGTAGTTCAGTGGTTGTCGTTTGTTTGTGTGTTACATATTTGTTTTTCGTTCCTTTTTTGTACATAAATAAGGCCGCTAGTTTTCTCGTTTGAATTTTTTTACATCGTCATTTCGGGGCCTTTTAAAGCTGAGTATGCGGTATGGGCTTTGCGCGTTGTTGAAGCCGGGCCGTACGGTGACCTATAGTCGTAAATTTCTGTGTCATTTTGGTCTCTTGTGGAGAGTTGTCTCAACATGGCAATCATACCACATCTTTTTTTTGTAATCAATGAATTTTGTAAAATATTTAATGAATGGATAATTTCAGAAAAGGTATCAAAAGTTCACATGAATAATTTTAGCGCTTATCTGTATATTACTATATAAATAAAGTGTATTTACTTTCAATTCTTAGTTTAGTAATCGATCCATGGTGGTCAATTGACATAGTATACAGACCCTCTCCATTTAATAAACTCTGAACAGAATTAAAATACACTTTATTCGTACTATTTGTTTGTTCAAAGTATACAGAAAAACGCAAACCGGAAGTATAATCTGACTTAAAATTTCGTCCAATGACGGGATAATATCCGGATGCCTTTTTCTCGTTTTTCTCCCAAAATAACTCAATCTGAATAATCATGTGAATAGATGACAAATGCGACTATGCACTGTACATATAGGACACAGAGTCGTGTTGATTAATTTATTCTGGAAAGAAGAGAAGCGACACCAAAAATGAGGTCTTCTCGTTTAATAGTATAGATACGTATATCAACTATGTTCATTACTGAATAGAAAAAAGAGTCCAAAGACCTTTTGTCAGCTTTTTCTCGTTTTATCCATTTCAAACAGTAAGTATGGAGTGAGTCTTGGATGATATTACGATACTCATTCCAATAAATATTTGACCATGGACGATATTAGGTCCTTTACTGATGAATGATTTTAACTCTTGATATGAACGATGTTAAAATATCCTAATATAACATGGGAAGTATTATTTAAATATACAGCCAAAGAACTATCCTTCACGTGTATCTGCTATTGCATTAATGCAAAGAACTAAATTAAGATGACATGGCAAGAAAAAAAGAAACATGCATAACTTAGTTCAAGTTTGGTTCAACTTGGAGCCAGCTTCGATCCACAATTTTCAACATGGAAAATTGTCTGTCTTTTTTCTATTAGAGTAATATGAATTGTGTGGCAGGTTATACATGCAATGCAAGATTTGCTTATTTAACTGATGCATCTGCTCTTAAAGTATTAGAGTTCATGATATGCTCTTGGTTTTTTTTTGTTGTATTGATTTGCCTCCAATCATCCGATTAACAATTCAATTCAATTCAATTCAAATATTTTAACGAGAATCAAACATCGGGAAACATATAAGTTCCTAACTCATCGAAGATTAAAATCTTATTTAAACTGCAGTGACTTTGTTTTTTAGTTATGGAAAGCACAGGCTGTCGCTACTGGAAACCGATAGGATTTTTGTGCGATACGCCTTGCAACAGCCAGAATAATTGCCGACATATGTGTTCATTTGTATAGCAAATTATGGATACTATGTGCAAAAATGAGTAGTACTAACAAAATGAAAAGCTAATTTTGAATAACCGTTATGGTCTTTTATTTATAATAAGATATTTCATTTAGAAATTAATTCAAATTTACCTCCTTTCGCCATAAAATCTCCAAGCATCATATAAAAAAGAATACTTCCAAAGATATGCATGCTAGTTATCATGTCTCAGCAAAATACGCTAGAATGAAAATTAGAGAATATTTAAATATTTTATAATATTTGCTGTACATGCTCAAAATTTTCCACCGGACAGAACGGACATTAACGAATAAAACGTACACTAAACGGACATGAAACGGATTGAAAAAAGGTAATCCGTTAGGCATCAGTTCGCGCAATCTATTAATGTGTGACCGGCTTAAGAATCAGGCAGTGGTGAAAACATGTACAACATGAAACCGCCCAGGTTTACAAATAATACAATCTTATTTCAAAATATAATGACGAACGAATATGAAATGCATTTCTTTTTCCTTTTCTGGTACATGTTATTCCAGTTTTTCAAATTGGTTGATAACAAACTCATCATAGATACCAGGACTAAATTTTGTATATACGCAATACGCGCGTTTCGTCTACAAAAGACTCATAAGTGACGCTCGAATCCAAAAAAGTTAAAAAGGCCAAATAAAGTACGAAGTTGAAGAGCATTGATGCACTAGAAATTAACGATTAAACCAACACTGTTATTTGCTATTAACATAACCAAAAGTTACCTAAGGCATTTCGAAAATTACCACACATACACACACACACACAAACACACACACAAAACACACGAAACAAAAGACCTTTGAGATCTAACTGAGAATGAATATATACTCAAATAGGATTGTGAGGTCATTTTGATTCTGACCAAGACTGGCATTAAATAATCAAACTAGTAACTTTGAATATTTACAGGTCTATATTTATTTTCTAATTTGGACCCTCTTTTAACTATCTCATTGTACCGTTTTTATTTTGGGAAGAAAACAAAGCATTAAATAATCAGTATCATATTCAAATAAAGACAAAAAAATGTAACTGTATAATAATTATTAATATGGTAGTATCTATAAATGTCCTGTTTACAAAACTTTTGACTTTTTGAATTACTAAGACTTTATACCTCAGGGAAGAGAATATTTTAGCGGTATTTGGCAAAATTACTAGGATTTTTGGTCCTCAATGCTCTTCAACTTCGTACTATATATGCCCATTTAATTTTTTTGGAATCGAGCGTCACTGATGAGTCTTTTGTAGAACATTCAATTCTGGTATCTACGATGAGTTAATTTTTGAAAGTATAATCCATTTCTTAGTTACAAAATCTTCGTCATTTCAAAAATTTCTAAATTCATTAAATGACAGAATAATATATATCATAAAATATCTCAAATTTTAAGGAATACTTAAATTTATATAACAAAAGAAAAAAGAAAAAAGATTTTTCATGACCCTTAAACCAAGAACATAATCAACTGTTTATCTCAAATGTAATTGAGGCTTTGCGCCTTTTTTTTTCTTTATTTTGGTGTAATAAATTTAAACTGGATATTCAAATTTACAAACAAAACCAAATTTTAAACACCAAAATAAAGAATATATATACTAGTCAACAAAAGAGAAGATACACAAGTTTGAACTCCAATTTATTATGAAATATGATATATAGGTAACAGTGTTGTATTATCCAATGAAATATATGCATTTACAAAGGTAATGCATATATTAAAACGAATCAGACCAGATCGAAAAGTTTCATTTCGAAGATGAACATTAACTACTCAAATATCTTCAAAGCCATTCACAATTTTAAGGAAAGCATATTTATTTTTTCAGTTTTTAGTTCTTATCCCGTTTTGTAGTGCAACAAAAAATCCCTAATTTTTGTTTGCGTATTTCATGTGTTGTCGTAAATTAATTGTTTCGATACTGAAAAAACACTGTAAATATTATGCCAATAGGGCAATCTAATTTCATTATATAAAATTATGGAAAATACATTGCCTTATATCGTATCTTTTGTTGACCAGTATATGTTTTAATTCATTTTTTTTATTTATGGGTGTATGCTCTCATCAATACAAGTTTATAGTTGCTGATACTGTTTGTCCTTCTATTCGTATGTGTAGAAAAAAGAAGCAAACGACTGTTTGTTTAAATAACTGTGATGTGAGATCGTAGATTAGATAGATAAATATGACCAAGAATATACCAATTAAGTGAAGATTAGTTAAAACTAGAAACAAAAATTATGAACACCGGTGAACAAGAAATAAGTCAATGCCCCTAACACCTGTTGTTTCACTAACATACAAACAAGTCGACAGATTAAAGGATCTATTAACGCAATTTATACTCACGTAAAAAAATCAACTACATGTATATCCAAAGGTTTATGTACAAATCGTCTCTCTTAAATGACAAACGGTGTGTGTATGCGTACAGTATTACTTGATTTATTTCAATTGACTGGGCGGAGTTTAACACTTTTACTCATTATAGACCAGTCCATCTATAGACAGGTGTTTTTGGATACACTAATCAATGGAGTGTCTCGTTATGTTCATTGAGCCGGTTTAAATAATGATGTAAACACGATTTGTGATTCGCAAAATTAATAATGAGACACATCCGTTAGTTTTTTTCTTTTGCGTGTAAAATTTTCTTTTTTGGGAAATTTGTGGATATGAAAGTAAACCTTTAACGACAGCAATTGCAAAGTCTAAATGTGTTGTTATTTTATAATGTTTATGTGACACAAATAAGCTTACGTGATGAGACATAAGTATTAATTACAACGGAAATCATCCTTATCACACACATTTTAAAATAGACTGTCCCTGAAAATTAAAACGTTAACTCCGCCCAATCAGTTGAAAATACTGTCATTTAGAAGTTACTTTTGTTTTATTCTTCTATTTCACGACATTCAACTCAAATAAAACCATTCCTCAATGTATATGAACCTTCAACTGAACCAGTAATCAAAAGAGATAATAAATGACACAATGTATATTTATCTACAGTGACTGAACTGGAAGATTCGATCTATGAAACATTTAGTTTTGATTATGAAGATCATTTCGAGATTGCATGTGGTTTTACAAGAACAATCATTGACAACCAAAATTGACATCACAGGAGTTTAACTATGGCTAAGGACATGTTACATACAACAACCATTTCCATATTTTGGCATTTTTTCTGTCAAACTATGACAATTCGTCATAACTGAATGCCTTGCATTTTATGTTTTCTCTTATCATCCAATGTATTTGTACTTAAACCAACATAGTGGGCGCAAGCACAACTGTTCGTATTATTGCTATGAAGAAGTTACTTATCAAAGATTATCCTGGCACTAACCAAATATAACAATGCATTTCAAACTTACATCTTCACAAGGGCTTCAAAAATATTGTGATGAGATATATTCTACCAGTGATGTTAACCAGATGTGGATTCTCAAAAATTCGAAAGATCTACTGCTTAATCTTTAATCACAATCTTTGCAATTTTGCTGCAACATAAAAACTTTTGACTTTTCTACGCTACATACTACTATTCCCCATGCTCAGTTGAAATATCGACTTCACCATCTCATAAAACAGAGCTTTTTCTATAAAAATGGGAATCGTAGATACAAATTTCTTGTTTTGGGTTACAATAAGTCATATTTTGTGAAGAATCACACTGAATCTTCCAGAAAATATACTGAAGATAATATTATCAAAATACTGGACTTTTTGATCGACAATATATTTGTTGAGTTTGGAGGATTTATATTTCAACAGACAGTCGGTATTCCATTGGATACTAACTGTACCCCCCTGCTGGCCGATTTGTTTTTGTACTCGTATAAGGCAGAATTCATTCAGAACCTTCTAAAAAAAGAAAAAGCACCTTGCGAAATTCTTTAATTTTACTTTCCGTTATATTGATGATGTTCCATCATTGAATAACCCATATTTCAGCCAATAATTACATCTCATATATTCCGGTGAACTTGAAATTAAGGATACTAATGATGCTAGAAGGACTGCTTCATACCTTGATCTTTTCCTCAATATTGACGCAGACGGACGACTTCACACGAAAATCTATGATAAACGGGACGATTTAAACTTCCCAATAATCAATTTCCCATTTCTCAGCAGTAACATACCCTCTGCCCCTTCGTATGGTGTTTACAATTTTTTTTAAATTTTTTATTGATCCTTTTGGTGTTCAAACTACAGTGCATACATACATTTTTAAAATACATAAGTGAATAACATGATATTTTTTTGGCATTGTTATACTATTGATATTTTACGAATAAGACATAGTAAAAATTTACATGTAAATGATGTGAATACTCAGTATATGATACCTCTTAAGGATACTTTGGAATACATTAAATATATATGATCATATCAAAAATAAATTTAATTAAATAACTTCCATAAATCCCCCCTCACCCCCATCTGTCGACAAATGACTTGTGTTTGTCTCTAGAAAGATATAAATATTCTAATATTTCCAGCCTTCTTTTCAAACATTTAAGAAACGCTTGCACAGATATTAACAGTCTGTCTAATTGTGTGTTCTTAGCACAGTTGATGTAATACTTTGCCTGTAGAATACAATAATTTAAAACTAAGTTATCAGAATTCAATACACCGAAAATTACACTGTCTTTATTCAAAAATATTTTTACTTCAAAAACTAAATACCACCAATTAGAAAATTCTCTCCAAAATTGTTTTATTTCTGTACATTCAAAAAATTTATGCTCTATAGTTTCTATTTCTTTACAACTGGCACATTCATTGTTTAATGAAAGTTTATATTTTTCAAGAAGATAATTATGTGAGACTATTCTGTGTAACAATTTATATTGGAAAGCTTGTAGTTTGCTTTCTATAGTACATTTAAAAGCTAGTGAATAAATATTTTTCCACTTTTCGTCACTAACTACTATATTAAAACTTTCTTCCCACCTTTTTTGTGAAATAGGAGAAACACTTCCACGATCGATAAAAAGTGAATATACATCTTTAGCTTATAATTCACTGACAGGCATTCTTTTATTCTCATGCTCAAAAACGAAACCAATAATAACAAATCTTTCCAGTCACGTGGTATAGCAAGTTTAATAGATAGATTGTCTACAAAAGTAACATTCAGGTTATATTTTTTATTAATAGCATCATGAGACAAAAATTCGCCTTTATCATCTACAATATCATTGACGAACCGTATGCCTTTCATGTACCAAGATCTGTAAAAAAAATACTCGTTTTGTCAACTTTGATAAACGGATTGAACCAATTAAATTCTTTGCTAACATGAAATGCATTTAACGGAATGAATATACCCTTGAAACGTTTCCAGGCAGATAACACTTCTATACAAAAAAGAGGTGCTTTTAAATTTAAAAACTCAAATTCACATCTGCTCATAAATAAATCCTCTAAATCAAAAAGGAGAAAAATGCTTTGGAAACATGTTTCCATTTGAAGTCATGTTTTGACAAAAATCTGTTTACCCACATAATACGAAATGATAACAGCTGTATTTCAAAATTTAGGGCTTTCAGTCCCCCTCGCTAGGATATTTTTGAATGACTTCCAATTTAACTTTCGGAGTACCACCATTCCATAAAAAACTATTAATGTCACGTTGTATTTTAATTACATAAGCTCTTGGTACATGTGTAGATGAAATGACATAAATAAGCTTCGATATTGCAAGTGATTTAATATTACGATTTTACCGATCAAGGAAAGGTTTCTGATCCTCCACATTTTAATTATTAATTCCATTTTGTCTATGCATGTATCTAAATTAGAACAAACCATTTCTTCAAAAGCGTTCAATTTTAAACCTATGGTTTTAAAACCATCTGTCCATTTAATAGGAAGGGAACCTTATTTGTTAAATTTATTTCTTCCAATCCATGTTGCTTCGGTTTTAGAAAAATTGACTTAACCCTGAACACTTCTCAAAATCATTAAACGAATCTACTAAAATTTGCGCAGAAAATACAAATCTGTTTCAGACCACATTGAACAATGTTTATGGAAAACATTAAACGTTGCGCTTCAATTACAATTCAGAATGTGTTAATTGTTTTCCGAAAAATATTTCAATTCTCACTTGTGATCATCCGGTTTTTTCCGTTGCTAAATCAAAACAAAGGAACTCGGCAAACATATTTTAGCACAACAAAGATAAGTTATGCTTTAGGTACTCATATAGAAATGGCATTGTGGATTATTGTTGGAAAAAAATCAATAAAGAAACATAGTTCTTTGTGACCAATTTAAAAAAATGATGTGAAATTTAATATTGTTGATATCTGTAAATTATATTTGTTCAGCATCTTCTTTGTTTAAAGAAACCTTTAACCGCAAAAAGAAGAATATATCCTTAGTCATTTGTATTATTTTTGAGATTCTTAACCTTGACATGTTGAAAAATTCAATAAATGGTCAACAAATGATTTACGAAATATAGATTGTAGTTTGATAAAAGATATGAAAACACCTTTAGAGTGGTTTGTTTACTCTTAAGACGGCTAACATATCAATAATCAATACATTCCATTGAATAGACGCAGTAAATTTATAATTTTGCATCAATTTTTAGCTCACCTGGCCTAAAAGGCCATGTGAGCTTTTCTTATCACTTGGCGTCCGTCGTCGTCGTCGTCGTTAACAATTTTTCAAACATCTTCTCCTCTGAAACTACTGAATGGATTTGAATGAAACTTAGCATGATTGTTCCTTAGAGTATCCTGCACAAAGTGTGCGCTTCGATTTTTGATCCGTCAAAAAACATGGCCGCCATTACCTAAAATAGAACATAGGGGTCAAATGCAGTTTTTGGCTTATATCTCGAAAACGAAAGCATTTAGAGCAAATCTGACATGGGGTATAAATGTTCATTAGGTCAAGATCTATCAGCCCTGAAATTTTCAGATGAATCAAACAAACCATTGTTGGGTTGCTGCCACTTAATTGGTAATTTTAAGGAAATTTTGCAGTTTTTGGTCATTATCTTAAATATTATTATAGATAAAGATAAACTGTAAACAGCAAAAATGATCAGCAAAGTAAGATCTACAAATAAGTTAATATGACCAAAACTGTCAATTGACCCCTTAAGGGGTTATTGTCCTTTAATGGCAATTTTTCACAATTTGTTCATCATATTTGCTAACTTTAAAAAATCTTCTCCTCTGAAACTACTGAATGGATTTGAATGAAACTTAGCATGATTGTTCCTTAGAGTATACTGCACAAAGTGTGCGCTTCGATTTTTGATCCGTCAAAAAAACATGGCCGCCGTTACTTAAAATAGAACATAGGGGTCAAATGCAGTTTTTGGCTTATATCTCAAAAACGAAAGCATTTAGAGCAAATCTGACAGGGGTAAAAATGTTCATTAGGTCAAGATCTATCAGCCCTGAAATTTTCAGATGAATCAAACAAACCATTGTTGGGTTGCTGCCACTTAATTGGTAATTTTAAGGAAATTTTGCAGTTTTTGGTCATTATCTTGAATATTATTATAGATAAAGATAAACTGTAAACAGCAAAAATGATCAGCAAAGTAAGATCTACAAATAAGTCAATTTGACCAAAATTGTCAATTGACCTCTTAAGGAGTTATTGCCCTTTAAAAAACTTTTTTCACAATTTGTTCATCATGTTGACTTACTTTAAAAAATCTTCTCCTTTGAAACTGCTGTATCAATTTCAGCCAAACTTAGGCTAAATGAGTTTCAGAGTTTCAGAGTATCTAGTATAAATTTTATATTTCATTTCCTTGTATGTCAAGAAACATAGCTCCTATGGCTAAAATAGAACATAGGAGAAATTGATTTTTTTTTTGGCTTTTGAAGAGAATAGGACGATTTCAAGAACATTTAAATAAATTGAAAAGCCAAAATAATCATTGATGAGAGATTAAACCAAAAAAATTCAGGTGAGCGATTCAGGCTCTTGAGAGCCTCTTGTTATTGATATTTCTGCCTTTTTCAATGCAAATCTCCATAAGAATTTAAAATCTCGATTTTTTAGTCTTCCTAAAGTTAGATTTTATGGGACTTTTTTCTGTATATATATCAGGTTTAATGCTTAAGATCAAAACTTTAAAATCTTCTGTTGCAATTACTTCAAGGTAAGGAGCAAAGGAGTAGGTTCAGTAAGACCCCTTTCTGGCCCCAAAATATAGCAGTTTTACTGGAAAGTAGAATGCTTCTGCTACATAAATATGGGCTGTTTTTGACAATACAATGCACATATATCGGATACTAGCAACATTAAGTCGTGCTAAATTACTGAAATCATCTTCACAATTTTAGCATTTAAATCTTAGACGGTGTCCGTCTTAAATGTAGGTGGCCGCATTCGTGTTCATTCATAATATTGGAACCCAAGCTGTATTTCATGATAATGCATAACATATATAAAGGTTCAGGATGAATATTTCGTCTCTGGTCTATGCTTTGGTTCGTATGAAAATAACCTTCCCTTTGAGCGTGTTCTGACCTAATTACTTAATTCATATATGTATGAAACCTGAAATTGAAAAAAAAAACGATACATATGTTTTTTTATAACTACATGGATAGTTTTCATTATAAAACTTTTAAATATTTACTTACGAAAATTCTTTAATTTGGTAATTTTTTTACTTGATTGCTTTCAGGAAGCAATTCGTCGACATATTTTCCGTATGCATGATTTTAGTGTGACCCTACATCATAACAGCCAGAGAGAGAAACAAAATAGACGATTATACGATATGTTTGAGTCAAAAAATATAAAATCGTGCACAGAAGACTAAATCATAATATATGCATGCATTGGTTCAGGAATTGATTATAAATTGTTTTTTACCAGTCACTCGTTTCATATGACTGTAAAAATGGTGTTTCCTGGAAATTCTTTATTCTCTTTTATTTTCTTGTCTATAGTGTTAACTTTGGGTATTTAGAGATAAAATAACCTTATTAGCGCATATGCACTTGATCTGCAATCGACTGCTACCCTGTTACCTATTCACTATTTATTTATACTCTTTAAATAAGCGACTTTTTCTTGATTTGTCACCCACTACAGTCTCGACAGACAAAGATCATATATAAATGTATATTGAACCATATACTATCCGATAGAAGAAAGATGAAGGTAGTGTATGAAATGAAGAATTTTAATTCATCATTGTAAAGTGCTTTTAATATAGTTGAAGTGAAGTATTTATGATGTACTTTATATTTACAATGTGTACAAAGCTTTTCATATTGTGCAGATCCATAAATACAACATAGTTTGCACATTCTCACTGAATTAATCTACTTTGGTCTAAAGCAACAAATCACTAATTTGATATCAAATTTGAATGAAGTCGAAAAACACAAATATTAGCAGATTGAAAATAAGCATGCCTATTAGGCACAATGTTGGAAACTGCTTTTCAACCTTATTGTAGCCTTATACAGTCAAAATCAAATAAAACCAGGGAAATTGTCAAACTGCTGATTCTACGTAAACAGACTCAAACAGCTTTAAGGGCATACGATACAGTTTTGATCCTGTATTTACAGTTTGATGAAAATTTCCATATAGGCTATTTTTTGCCTGATTAAATCAAATATGTAATAAAAAATATACCTCCATGTGCTACTTTTTGAGTTAAATGAGGTCGAACTTTTGTAAATTTGCTCAAAATTCGGATTTGTGGCCGTATTTTTCCTTTCTAAAGAAAGACGTAACTTTTTTGTTTTAAAAGATAAATATAAATTGTTTTTTGTTAAATAATTTGTAATTTCTGTATTTTATAAGTTTTCTAAAGATTTATGCATTTTTTATTCAGAAATAACTCATATTTATCAAATGGTCATGAGTTGAGAAAAAAACGTCATTTTTTGCTGTACATTTATCAAAATTAAAAAAATTGCACTATTTACAGTTTTATAAAATTTGGCTCCCTGGAAAATGAAACAAAATGTCGTTTTTAAAAAAAGGGGTCCATGCACTCGTTTTCAAATTAAATCAGTTTGAATGATAAAAATCAGTCGAAAAATGCATCTTTCCCCCGATATTTCACAGCTTGACGTCGCAAAAATAACATTTTACGTTAGCAACGTCATTACCTCCCCTGTAACTGTATCGTATGCCCTTAAGGAGGCTCGCGGGTATAAAATTGTCAGAAAAAAATAAAACATTTATTTTTCATTTCAAATTTTATTTATTACATTTAGTAGTTGCTACTTTATCATATGGTACAAAAATCTTTCCAAAAAACC
Organism: Mytilus edulis; assembly: GCA_019925275.1. Taxonomy (NCBI): domain Eukaryota; kingdom Metazoa; phylum Mollusca; class Bivalvia; order Mytilida; family Mytilidae; genus Mytilus; species Mytilus edulis. The sequence continues at coordinate 120,044,781 of CM034360.1, read as the reverse complement.
AATTCGTGTTGGCCCTAGGTGACTTTTAAAATGTAGATATCATTGAAAAAGCTCCAAATGATCTCCCTTTAGTCCAAAAATGCCATTTTTTGGCATTAAAATTGAAATATCTTTTTTAACTCATCGGTGACCTATATGTTTATTGTTGTTTTCGAATAAGTTGTACATAAACTAAATAAATGTTAAATTTAAGCGATTTCTGTAATTTAGTTCTTTTTTTATTTCGATATTACTTCTATTTCTCCTATTAGTTCAACAGAAAAAAAAAGGACATAAACAAAAATGTATGCTTCTTTCGATGGCAGATTGTGAGCGTAAATGAACGGTGACCCCATTTTTTTATTTCATTTTTCTATTTAGTATTAGATAAAGTTCATTTATAGAAAAATAAAGCGAAGTCCTAAATTAATTTAAAAAAAATCGATTTAGACCCGCTAGACCCTTTAAGCATACGAATACTTCGTAATTGTTTGGCTTAATAACTATTTTGATATGAGCGTCACTGATGAGTTTTATGTAGATGAAACGCGCGTCAGGCGTAGTGAAATATAATCCTAGTACCTTTGATAACTATTTAAACCATGTAGTCGATGACACTGCTGGTTTTCGTTTCTTCTCCGAGAATATCACCAGCTCAGTAGTCAGCACTTTGGTGTTTACATGAATATCCATTATGTGGTATTTTTTTTTTATATATAAACCTTCTAACAAAACCTTGATTTCTTCGAAAAACTAAGGATTTTCTTTGCATAGATAACCTTAGTCGTATTTTGCGAAATTTTTTTTGAAATTGTAGATCCTCAATGCTCCTTAATTTTGTACTTCTTTGGCTTTATAACTTTTTTGTTCCGAACGACACTTATGAGTCTTATGTAACCTTAACACGCGTCTGGCATAGAAAATTATAAACGTAGTACCTTTGATAACTATTTAAACAACTGGATCGATGCCACTGCTGATGGACGTTTTGTTCCCGATGGTATCACCAGCCCAGTAGTCAGCACTTTGGTGGCGACATGAATATCAATGCTATAAAATTGAGAATGGAAATGGGGAATGTGTCAAAGAGACAACAAACCGACCATAGAAAAAACAACAGCAGAAGGTCACCAACAGGTCTTCAATGTAGCGAGAAATTCCCGCACTTGGAGGCATCCTTCAGCTGGACCCTAAACAAATATATACTAATTCAGTGATAATGAACGCCATACTAATTTCCAAATTGTACACAAGAAGCTAAAATTAAAATAATACAAGACTACCAAAGGCCAGAGGCTCCTGACTTGGGACAGTCGCAAACATGCGGCGGGTTTAAACATGTTTATGAGATCTCAACTCTCCCCCTATACCTCTAGCCAATGTAGAAAAGTAAACGCATGACAAAACGCACATTTAAAATTCAGTTCAAGAGAAGTCCGAGTCTGATGTCAGAAGATGTAACCAAAGAAAATAAACAAAATGACAATAATACATAAATAACTGGTCATTTTTATAAATTTCCTGTTTATAAAACTAAATAAAATTGAGAATGGAAATGGGGAATGTACCAAAGAGACAACAACCCGACCATAGAGCAGACAACAGCAAAAAAAAAAACTAAGGATTTTGTTATCCCAGGCATAGATTACCTTAGCCGTATTTGGCACAACTTTTGGGAATTTTGGGTCCTCAATTCCCTTCAACTTTGTACTTGTTTGGCTATATAACTATTTAGATCTGAACGTCGCTGATAAGTCTTATATAGACGAAACGCGCGTCTGGCGTATTAAAATTATAATCCTGGTACCTTTGATAATTATTTACGAATGCTATTACGAGTTGGCTAACGGTTATGGAATATCTATATCACGGGAGACGACGGATTTGTTGACATGAATATCAATTATATGGTCATTTTTCATAAAGGACAAGGTACGATCATAAGAATCAGATTCGCAAAAAAAGGCAGAACAATGGCAGTTTCCAAACCTTTTCCTGCATTTTAAGATATGAGAGTACATACGGCCCACGATCATATGTATACCAGACATTTATCTATCAGGTATGGCATGACACGTTTACATTTTTATGCAATCATTTAGTATGAATACAGATATAGCGAAAATAAATTGCAGAACTGTGAATAATAACATATATTTTCTATCCCTGGTGGAGATTACCTTAATCGTATTTAAGCAACTTTTTATGAATTTTGGATCCTCAATGCTCCTAAAATTTGTAGTTGTTTGGCTTTATAAATATTTTGATATGAGCGTAACTGATGAGTCTTATGTTGACGAAACGCGCGTCTCACGTAGTAAATTATAATACTATTCTTTTTGATAACTAGTTAAACCACTGAGTTGATGCCACTGATGGTGGAAGTTTCTTCCCCGAGGGAATCACAAGCCCAGTAGTCAGCACTTAGGTGTTGACATGACGACCAATTATGTGGTAATGTTTTGAAAATTTCCTGGTTACAAAATTTTGAATTTTCGAAAAACTAAAGATTTTTTGCATAGATTACCTTAGTCGTATGTATCGCAACATGGTGGAATTTTGGATCTTCCATGCTCTTCAACTTTGTATTTGTTTGGCTTTATGACTATTTTGATATGAGCGTCACTAGCAAGTCGTATGTAGACAAACCGCGCGTCTTGCGTTGTAAATTTCAAGCATTGTACCTTTGATAAATATATATCTTTTATATATGAACCAAATCACTACTTAGCAAAATATTTTATCAATGAAATGTATTCCTCCAATTTATCATTTCATCCATGACATATAACGAAATATATTTAGACAGAATGTGAAAAAAACACTTTCTAAACTATAGACTTTATTTGTAACGAAGATCAAAGTTCGATAACTGTGACCTTCTGATTTTCGCTGTAATGTCTCAACATTCCATTAATTTTGCTCCTCCTGGATCCTCTGCAGTAAACAATTAAAGCGATACAAATTATGATTTCCAACCTAATATGAAGTCTATAGTCCTTTCCAAAAATATCTTAGTCTGGCAAGAAGACAATAAATACAGATGATACTATATGTTTAACAAAATTCAATTTCTCTCCTGGATTCCATTCAATTCTTTATGTCATGTACACGGCTTCAAAATATTTTGTTGACAATTTTATATTGAATTAAAGATATAATTAAGGATCCACAACACTTTATAAACATTTTTTGGGAAAATTGTGTTAACGAATAGAAAGTTATGGTAAATAACCAAGCAGCCATCATGCCTACGAACCGGCAATTTTTTTCACATTGAAGTCTTTTGACTTATTTCTGCAATTTATTTGATTTAGAATTATGACAATGAACAAAGAGCATATAAGATTTATAGCAACACACGACAACCACTAACCACAACCATTTACAGGCTACTGAAAAGTTTTGATGTACCTCATTACAATTGTTGGTTTTTTTTTTGTCATCAGAGGAAACAGTAAAATCGTTCTATATTTGGTCCATTTAAAAATGTGTCCATTTAAATTCTAAATAAGTCCTAAATTTGATGGTTCTAGAATGAATCTTTTTTAAAGAAACCTTTGTGAAATTTTTTACTAAGATTACGACGGGCAAAAGTCATGTAAACATAAAGTTGCATTAAGATTTATCGAAGCCTATTAATAATGCAGCGTAAGAGCCACTTCTAAACAACTGGTCTATATGCAGACATATCACACACTAAGCTCAAGCAATATGTTTGCGTACAATATCACATGGGAGTGAGTTCTAATCATTCATTATATAAAAAAAAAATCAGACAAGAACATTTAACAAAAGAGGTAGGTACAAAACAAATGCTGTAAGGATAGCATCTGAAACTGCTTTTCAAAAATGTTTACGCATCATGAAGGGTTTGATCTTCCAGATGTATGGAATCATTTACAAAACTTCCATCTTTGTAAATTTTAATTCTGGTTTTAAAAATTTGCCAGCGCGAATAGCCTCAGATTGTCATAATGCAAATCATATTGGATCTATTATGAGTATATGCACATTGAGCAACAATGATATCACCGTAGTGCGCTTTTCTATTTAATTATGCACTTTAACAGTTATTTATCTACTCCTAATTTCTTGTAGAATGAATTAACAATATTGTCCGAGTACACAGTTATTTCGTAGTGCATTCCATTCAGACAATAAATGGAAATAAAAATCATCCAACCTGCGTTTTCTCAGTAATATTTTTACAGTGTGTTGTACTACTTGTGGGACAAATTATATCAAAATTATAGAAAACTTCATCGGCTAAACTCAAAAATATGGACAATTTAAGGTAAAGGGGGTTTTGGAATCTATTGACAGCATCCGAAATGCTAATTTTTAACCTTTTTCAACTAGACCAAATCACTCTTTTACATTCAAATTCATGAATCAATTTTTTCACAGTGTAATTTTACCCCCCTTCTTGCTATTTGAGGCATAAAACATAAAGAAATAAATTTGGAAGGGGTATACAAAAATGACAACACTGTCCACATTAGGGACTATATTCTTGGAAACGAAAATCAACGGACGATTTTGGAAAGCAACATCATGCCCCGACTAATTTAACGCATCATAATCAAGTACCTTGTTTTCTAGTTAAACACGTGAATGATACAGTTCGGGCTTGTCCCTTAATTTATCTATCACGTCTCTGTACAGTGTAAACTAACAAATAAAAAGACTTAGGCATATATTTTAGTTAAAAGGCAATTATGGTCTCGAGCTTGCACTCTGGACAATTAACTTACCAACAACTTAGAAAAATAAGAGAATTATGTGCACTTTTGATGTAACTGATAAACACAATTATTAAATTGTTTTATTAACTAAGGAAGCAGCAGACAGAGCATGGTACACAATGTCCTCTTTGTAGTGCGATAATGTTATTGTATATATATTGTTTATAATACTTTTGATTGTCATTATTATCTAACTCGGATATGTGAACGTTGAGAATACCAGCACCTTTGTATTTTACTATCACATTTACTTTTAAAGAAATGTAACTCATTATATATCATACATTTTCAAAAGCACGAACTTTGGGCTCTCCCACAACTATTTTTAGAAACAAAACAAATACTTGGTATATATGTCAAGATCTTTTACAGACACATATGTATATAATCCAAAAAGTCGGTTTATCAGTGTATGTTTTACTGCTAAAATAGTTTTTTTTTGGGGATGATATCAAATATATGACATGGATAATACATCAAAAGAAGTGGTATCGTCCAAAACAAAACTTTCTGAGAGAATACCATGCATGAAACGATAACAACCCCATTTTAACAAAGGTATTACAAAAGGAAAATATGTTTTTCTAAGATTCGAACGTAGTAATAAAAGGGTAATACTTCCATTAGCTAGTTCTATTAAATGGACTTTGAGGTTGGGTTTGTAACGGAAAAGGGGAGATTCTGATGAGTGTTTATAGACCCACTCAAGTTGCAATATTAAGGGGTTATGATCGTTTCCTGTAATTATACGTCGGATCATATTAACTTTTTATTTTCCCGCGGTACCGATGAAGTTGTGTTAGGACCATTTCGTGCATACACAATGATATAGACATTGTTAATCTTTACTCCCCTGAAACCAGGGGTAATGCGAATAAGACGTATTTGGGGATGATGGCCCTCATTCTCCTTAGTATTTAACCTTGCGGAACTTCAGCATCCATTGATTGTAAGTTAAATCAATCATATCGGCCTTATGTGATCGTGTAAGATCTCGTCATTAAAAGTGAACTATGACCGTTATTTCCACATAAATTGTTTGTTTGTTATGTTGTGCCTTAAAAACTTGATTCTTTAACTAATTGAGGCGATGAACAGTTCCATGTCTCACATATTTTTGTTTTCCGGTTGGTTGGTTTTTTATGCGGTGTACCAATGTGATATCATATAAGTCTTTTAAAAAATCTCAACAAAAAAACAAAACACCGCAAAAGTTCCTTAAACATAAAAATCTGTACTCATGTCCTAAGTCAAAAATCTAGACGCGAACATTGATATAAATATTTATTCTTATTAATCAGGGATGGGGTAATTGAAAATGTAATGGTAATTAAGTTTAACGCATTACAATTTTCCATGTAATTGAACATGTTGAATGTAATGTGTAATTGAGTATTTTCTTAATTACAAGTAATGGTAATTGAATTAATTACATTGAAAAAAGCATGTAATGCTCAATTACTTTTGAATTACATTTCAATTACATGTACTTTTATGGTGTTCAAGATAAGGATTTGTGTTAAATAATATGAATTGTAAAATTATATTTATTCTTCAAATATTGATATCACATACTTTTTTAATATATGAAGTCTGTAATAATTTTGAAGTTTTTTGTATTATTCATTTTACCTACAGATTTTTTTTTAATAGTCTTATGATTTAAAAAAGGTGAGGATCATATATTAGTGTTGTTCAGTTTTTAAGAAAGATCTTTTAACTAAATAGATTGATAAGTAATTAATCACCTTGTGAAACAAAAAAACAAAAATGTGTCACTGTGAAAAATCTTTCTTAGACAGTTCATCTAGAATTAAAAATTCCTGCACAGAATCATTTTGTCAAATGAGTATACACAAAAGGATTATAAAAATAAAAATTAACAGCTATATAAACAAACAGCCATTAAACAGATTAAATTGTCCAGGGGCAATGCCACTATGACATGTATTTTATCTAATTGGCAAAATATTTCTTATATTTAGACATTATATACATTGTTTGTACTAACAATTATTTTCAATATTGTGACAAGCACACTTTTCAATATTTTTAAAGTAAAAAAAAAAATTTTTATTTCTTTATAATTTCTTTATTTAATTATGTCAATATCTGCCACATTCATGACATTAGCTCCTGTAAAAAGACTATTTAGAATTGCTGTCAAAGTGTTCAGACCAGAGAAATTGAGAACAAATGACAAAGCATTAAAATAACTACCGATATTTCAACTGCTTACATATTGGTTGTTTTAATATTTTTATTGCACATTTACTACTGGTGGTGATAAATATTAGTAAAGTAATATACGTTGACAGACGGTAAGATTGAAAAAATGTCACATACATTTGAAAATCGTCCAGTTGACTCTTTTTATATGTTCATGCGATAGAAATAAGCGTTCCCGTATTAAATGAATATACACATCCTAAAGGCTCACTTTATCGCAATTTTACACAAAAAATACAGCGTGGGAAAACTGTACGACAGGGACAATAGAAGTATAATGTTTACTCTATCTTCATGTCAATTTTCAGTCGAAAGGTATTTCAGTCTATTAAACTCTTCAAATAAGCCAAGTTTTCTTGATTTGTCACTCCACTATAGTCTTAAAGTAAAAAGATCATATATATATATTTGTGTATATTGAAACATTACCTATCCAATTTTTTAATGAATTTGAACTGAAATATTTATGATGGACTTCAATTTACCATGTATATAAAGCTCTCCATATTTCACATGCATCGCAGGGCCATAAATACAACATAATTTGCACATTGTTTCTGCAGTAACCTTCTCTGGTCTGAATGAACAGTTCACAGATTTGTTATCAAAGCATTAAGCCAAGAAACACAAATATTAACATATAAAAACTCGATTGAAAATCAGCATGCCTCTAATGCATGAAGTTGGAAACTGCTTTAACATGTTTATTTTGTAGCCGTATCAAGCAAACATCAAAGGAAACCAGGGAAGTTTCCAATCTTCTGACTCTACGTTTCAACAATTCTTCTTTTAGACCAGAACTCAGTTAATCCGTAATGCGTTTCTTTAAGACAAAAATTTAGATTAAACAAATAGCACCTGCTCTTTGAAAAAATGAATTAAACAAATCGGAACTGCTCTATCTCAAAAAAGCTTTTACAGTGTAGTGTACCACTTTTTAAACAAGTGTTTACAAAATTATAGAAAGTATACTTGCTCTTACTCTAACTATGGACAATTATTCTGTGTTAATGCAGCCTATAACTCAGTTTCAAACTAAAGACATTTTACATTTATCTTATATATCTAAACCAAATCACTACTTAGCAAAGAAATCTTCAAACAATGAAATGTTTTTTTTTTTCTCTTTCTTAATATTTCATGCATAAATATAACGAAAAAAAATTTGGAAAGTATGTGTAAAAAATTACACTTACGAATTAATTCGTTATAAGAAGATGTGGTATAAGTGCCGATGAGATAACTCTCCATCAAAATAACAATTTAAAAAAGTGAACTAATATAGGTGAAGGTACGGCCTTCAACACGAAGCCTTGTCTCAAACCGAACAACTAGCTTCATGCATAAATATAACGAAAAAAAATTTGAAAGTATGTATAAAAAATTACACTTTACGAATTAGTCACATATAAGAAGATGTGGTTTAAATTAACTGTTTACAAAATTTTGAATTTTTTGAAATACTAAGGATTTTCTACCTCAGGCATAGATTACCTTAGCTGTATTTGGCAAAACTTTTAGGAATTTTGGATCTAAATGCTCTTCAACTTCGTACTTTATTTGGCTTTTTTTTTTTTACTTTTTTGGATTTGAACGTCACTGATGAGTCTTTTGTAGACGAAACGCGCGTCTTTAGTCCTGGTATCTATGGTGAGTTTAGTAAGTGCCAATGCGACAACTTTTCATCCAAATAACAATTTATAAAAGTGAACTAATATAGGTGATGGTACGGCCTTCAACATGAAAGTAAAAAGATCGTTTACTGAGACCTTCTGATATTCTCTGAAATGTAGTAACATTCCATTAATATTGTTCCCCCTGGATACTGTGCAATAAACAGATAGATCATTACAAGTAATGATTTCCCGCCTTGTATGAAGTTTTCAGTCAGTTCCAAAAATTATCTCAGTTGGTAATATGACTATAAATCCAGACCATACTACGTATATGTCTAATAGAATTCACTTTCCCCCTTGAAACGCATTCAATTCTTTAATATATAATATACACTGCTTACAAATGTTTAGTTGACAATTTTATCTTGAATTAAAGGTAATATTAAGGTTCACAATTTAATAAACTTTTTGGGGAAAGTTGTGTTAACGAATAGAAAGTGATGGTAAATAACCAAGCAGCAATCATGACCACAAACGAAATGTATCGGTTATTGTTTCACATTAAAGCCTTTTAACCATGTTCTGCAATTTATTTGATTTAAAATTAACTTAATATTGTATGTTGATGTTTTTCCTCATTGGAAGACAGTATAAAAATTAGATGAGGTATAATTACAAATAAGACAAAACTCAACCAGACACAAAATGACATAGGAGTTATCAACTGTGGGTCACAGTACCTGCGTACAAATATAAGCAAAACCAATGCCGCATTTTCAGCTATAAAAAAGGGACGAAAGATACCAAAGGGACAGTCAAACTCAGAAATCTTAAATAAACTGACAACGCAACGGCTAAAAATGAAAAAGACAAACAGACAAACAATAGTACACATGACACAATTTAGAAAACTAAAGAATAAACAACACGAACCCCATCAAAAACTAGGGATGATCTCAGGTGCTCCGGAAGGATAGACAGATCCTGCTCCATATGTGGCCGTCGTGTTGCTTATGTGATAACAAATCTGGTAAATAGTCTAATTCGGTATATATATATATATATATATATATATAAGGTCCAAAATGACAGATTTACATCACTTAAACACTTCAAATAAAAAGGCCAGATTTATGTAGAAGACAATGAACAAAGAGCATATAAGATTTATAGCAACACACGACAACCATTAAATTACAGGCTACTGAAAAGTTTTAATGTACCTCATTACAATTGTTTTTTTTTTTTTTTGTCTTCAGAAAAAACAGTAAAATTGTTCTATATTTGGTCCATTTAAAAATGTGTCCATTTATATTCTAAATAAGTCCTAAATTTGATGGTTCTAGAATGAATCTTTTTTAAAGAAACCTTCGTTAAATTTTTAACTCAGATTACGACGGGCAAAAGTTATGTAAACATAAAGTTGCATTACGATTTATCGAAGCCTATTCATAATGCAGCGTAAGAGCCACTCCTAAACTACTGGTTTATATGCAGACATAACACACACTAAGCTCAAGGAATATATTTGCGTACAGTATCACATGGGAGTGAGTTCTAATCATTCTTTATATGAAAAAAAATCAGACAAGAACATTTAACAAAAGAGGTAGGTTCAAAGCAAATGCTGTAAGGATAGCATCTTCTGAAGAAAGTTTACGCATCATGAAGGGTTTGATCTTCCAGATGTATGGAATCATTTACAAAACTTCCATCTTTGTAAATTTTAATTCTTGTTTTAAAAATTTGCCAGCGGGAATCGCCTCCGAAACACAAACTGAGCTACTGCAAATCATATTGGATCTATTATGAGTATATGCATATTAATCAACAATGATATCACCGTAGTTGGCTTTTCTATTTAATTATGCACTTTAACAGTTAACTCTTAATGTTTTGTAGAATGAATTAACAATATTGTCCGAATACACAGTTATTTCGTAGTGAATTTCATTCAGACAATAAATGGAAATAAAAAAGATCCAACCTGCACTTTCTCAATAATAATTTAACAGTGTGTTGTACTACTTTTGGGACAAATTATATCAGAATTATAGAAAACTTCATCGGCTCAAAGTCAAAAATATGGACAATTTTATGTAAAGGGGGTCTTGAAATCTATTGACAGCTTCCGAAATGCTTATTTATAACCTTTTTCAACTAGACCAAATCACTACTTTACATTCAAATTCATGAATCAAATTTTTCCACAGTGTAATTTTATCCCCTCTTCTTGCTATTTGAGGCATAAAACATAAAGAAATAAATTTGGAAGGGGTATAAAAAAATGACAACACTGTCCACATTAGGGACTATATTCGTGGACAACGAAAATCAACGGACGATAACTGTGTACTCGGACCATATGTATCTGATAGACTCGACTACGGAAATGGTTTCTTTTAACAAACAGATCATCTTGTATATTTTTATTAGGTTTTGGAAAGCAACATCATGCCCCGACTATTTTAACGCATCATAATCAAGTACCTTGTTTTCTAGTTAAACACGTGAATGATACAGTTCGGGCTTGTCCCTGAATTTATCTATAACGTCTCTATACAGTGTAAACTAACAAATAAAAAGACTTTTAGTCAGAATTGTCTTTTGTGGCATTCAATATAATATCAGCACGCTCAATAAACTCGACTCTCTTTAATTTCTTATTTCGCTTGAATGACATTTAGACCTGTCGAATGGTAATGTCATAGAGCGAGTCTTAACCCAATTTGATTCATGCATGGAATGTTATGCACTCGCTGTTGAGAATGGGCTTTTTGAAATTGAAAGGTATCCAATTTTGTTCTACTTGGATATTCTTTTTAACACTACCTATTTAGATACTTCATTTATATGCAATCGTATTCATCAAATTCATCCATAATATTTTTTTTTATCTCATTAATAAGATAAACCAATTTAATGAAAGAGATATGATTAATGCATCATTCGGATCCGTATCTCGTTTTCCGCGAATCAACGTCACGTGACTCTGAATCATTGAACTAGCCATTCTTGTAGATAGTTATGTAAAAGCTTCAAAAAGATAATCTTAAAAAAAACAATGATATACGTATGTCTTTCAGTATTCCAATATTTCGATATGAAACTATCGAAGAGGCAAGGTAATTCTCTAAGAAATTAGCCAGGGCCAGTAAAAAATGAAATTAAAAGGTAAACCGAGACCGCACGATCCAATGCCATCAATGCGAGGATCAATTCCAGCTTCTTCAAACATGTATGGATGTGTAACTAAAGATCATTGCACAATGTAATTAATGTATCTTCGCCATAAAAGTTAAACAATGCATTAAGGACAGGGACATATTCCAATTTGTCAGTGACGCATGGACCGGTGATCAATATAATGGCAGAACCAAATCTTCACATCAGGAGCCCCCATTTATTCCGTTCATATATCACAACGGCATAAGGAAAAGCACGATGCAAAAAGGAGAGGAGAACTACTGATTCAAGTATTTCTTTACCTGGTTCCAGCAGTTTGCTGATTTCGTCAAACAATAATCTTGGTATGTTGAATTTATAAAAAGTTGATGTTTTGTGCATATTCTTATCGGTATTTCTCAATTGACAGTTTATAATGATAAAGATAAGATTATTGAAAGGATTATTTATTATAATCATTTAATGTCACTTATTTAATTTACTATGGATTTTATATGAGCTATATGATGGTACTGTGACATTTATGGACAATATTTTATATCTCCATGCAGTCGTTTGAAAGACGCACGTACCGATATTACACACATGATACACACTTGGGCAATAAGTGCAAATTCATTATCCCTTATATCAATCAACCTTAAACGATCATACCACTGATATATAGTGACTAATCTATTTATTTTAATATGATAATGCTACAATGATTATTTAGTATCATCATTCAAATCTTCACTTATACTTAAAAACATATAGGAATACTTCAGTAAAAGATATCTAACTAGATTACCAACAATACACTACCAACAAAATTTCCATTCAGATTTAGAGAACATATGACAAATTTTGTGGCGGATGAAGCAATAGCTTTAGAATAAATCCAATCAGAGTCAATGGATTTGATTTACGTATTTTCATGTGTAAATTCTTTGAAAAGTTAATATTTCCTAAAACTGTTAATACACTTAAATCTGCATTACTAATGTACATAATTTATGCCTTCAGTTTTCTCGTTTGACTTGTTATACATTTTTCTTTTTGGGGCTTTTAATTACTCATTAATGCAATATAGGCTTTGCTCATTGTTGAAGGCAGTGCGATGGCCTTTTGTTATTAATTTGTTTCTCATTTTGTCTGTTGTGAAGAGTTGTCTCATTGGCATTCATACCAAATCTTTTTTTATAAACCAGACAAGACAAGATAAATACTGTATTTAAGTCTCACCGCTTGTTACATTTGTTCATTTGTTAAAAGAAATAAAAAAAAATCATTATCAGACATATGTAAAAAGAGTTCTCTACAACAATACTAGCATGGTTAAAAATAACATAACGAATATCTGAATATACAAGACAGTTTAACAAAACATGTTTTCATCTCCAATGTCATCAGTACAGAGTGATATACATCCTTTTCAGTACGCTTTTCTTTTATTGTTAGCTTGCTTGCATGGATTTATGCATGTTTGTTTAGCTCACTAAAACTCATTTACCGTTGTTTTTGATAGTATATATACATTTTCTAGTGTTTTTCTTGTGTTTTTTGGTGATGTTGTACCCTTTTAGACTTGTTATATATTATATTTTGTAGTGTACTGCATCATGTTTATATGATCCATATCCAAGATTTATCGTTGACTATTTATTCAGTCATTTAACATTATCTGTGTATGTATATACAACAGACACTAGACTTTCAGAACAACAGCATAATATGCTACGAATGAATTTAATACGATCAGAATATCAAACATCCTTCATAAAATGATAAACAATCAAAAGAAAGAATTTATCACAACACAACATATAGATTACTTAACTGACAATGCCAGAACGCTATATACCTTGCCCAAATCACATTAACAATGATGAAGATAGACTACGTCTTCCTAAAGCCAGTAGTTAATATGCAAGTGTGGGCTCGAGCTTATACTTAGGACAATTAATTTACCAATAACTTAGCAAAATAAGAGAATTATGTGCACTTTTGATATTACTGATAAACACAATTATTAAATTATTTTATTAACTCACGAAGCAGCAGACAGAGCATGGTACACAATATCCTCTGTGTAGTGCGATAATGTCATTGTATATATATATTATTTATAATACTTTTGATTGTCATTATTATCTAACTCGGATATGTGAACGTTGAGAATACCAGCACCTTTGTATTTTACTATCACATTTACTTTTAAAGAAATATAACTCATTACATATCATACATTTTCAAAAGCATGAACTATGCGCTTTCCCACAACTATTTTTATAAACAAAACAAATACGTGGTATATATGTCAAGAACTTTTACAGACACACATGTATATAATCCAAATGGGAGCCTCAATGTTTTTTTAAATTTATTTCAAATACTCTTTATTTATTTCCTGTTATTAAAAGGAAACATTTAGCACTCTTATCTATATACAGAGCTGATGTACTCATTCTTTTTAATTCTATTAATTGGAATTAATCAACAATGCGTCGATATACACTCAATACTAAAAGTTATAAATAAAATTTCACTATGGCACCTAGTTCTTTTAAGGTAGATACATGGTATACCGCCATCTTGGATTGTACAATCAAAGTAAAAAATCGGTCTAGTTATTTGCCTTAATCTGCAAATTTGGAAACAGATTTTGCAATTTAAAGGTTAGACTGTTTAATAATATAAAGAAAACTTGGTAATTTATTGTATAATTCAAAATATTTAAACAAATATCTTTTTTTTTGCTTTTAGAATTATTTTTTTTCAAATGGGCCATTTCAGGGAAGATAACTCTTTTAGTAAAAAAATTATACTGAACTGATAGGGAAATTTTTTCTTTTTACTTGTAGCAAGAAAACAAGTTCGGTGACACCATTTTTTATTTTTATTTTCTTAAAATATATTACAAAAACTATCTTTTCACAATTTATTTCAAAATTCTATCTCATAGATTTTTCTTTATGCACACAAATGTGTTTTTCCATGAACAATCTAACCAAATTTAGGCAATTTTCAACGACTCATAGCTTGAAAAATAGCACGGTGACCCATACTTTTTATTATATTTTTGAAAAGAGCATAGTAAAATCTTCATTTTGGCTAAATATAGGAAAATTCTGTCTCAAAAAATATTTACTTATGATCTACCTTAAGTGATAAGATATATTAGACGTTGAGCTTTCCAAAAAAAAAGAAGTACGGATTGCTTAGCTGTATCCGAATTAAAGGTAATATGAATGCATGTGGTTGCCGATTTAGTAAAGGAAGTGTAGTACTTTATATATATATTGATTGATATGAATAGACTAACGTTTAAGAGTGTGCGTTATACACCCATGATTTTAAAATATTGGAATATTTACAAATGTACACGACTCTGAAGGGGTGCCTTGAATAGCAGAAATTATAAATACAGATAATGCAATTTCGTAAACATTATAGAGGAACATGGATGTGCAAATCTTATAGTGCATTGTGTAGATTAGCAAAGCAAGTAAACACGTCTTAATAAATAATATTTCAATATTTCATTTCAGTGTACAATAGATACTCAATAAACGAATTTGAATTTTGACAATTGATTGGAACTGAAATACACATAGTTAATTTTCCGAGATTTGATGTATTGTCCTGAAATGAGATACTCTGTAATTCTTTGTCTCATTTAAGCCAATTGTTGTTGCTGTATCTCAGCCACATCACAAAGCAACCAATAAGAATCTACCTTTGATAAGTTATTATTTCAAGATGCCCTGTTTCTTTTCTGTAACTCATAGCTGCGCACCTGATCCAAAGCAACGCTATATCGTTAATTTATTCATAATGTATGGTCGGTTTATCAGTGTATGTATTACTGCTAAAATGTTTTTTTATGATGATATCAAATATATATCATTGATAATACATCAAAAGAAGTGACATCGTCCAAAACAAAACTTGCTGTGGGGATATCATGCATGGAAGGATAACAACCCCATTATAACAAAGGTATTGCAAAAGGAAAATATGTTTTTCTAAGATTCAAACGTAGTTATAAAAGGGTAATTCCTCCATTAGCTAGTTCTATTAAATGGACTTTGAGGTTGGTTTTTTTTTACGGAAAAGGGGGATTCTGATGAGTATGTAAAGACCCACTCAAGTGGCAAAAGTAAGGGGTTATGATCGTTTCCTGTGGTTATACGTCGGATCATCTCAGGGTTTTACTTTCCCGCAGTACCAAGGAAGTTGTGTTAGGACCATTTCTTGCATACACCATTAGTGGCCGGTTCTGAACTAGTACCAGTTCGAGCTTAACTTTTTTATAATATAGAAATTGTTAATCTTTACTCCCCTGAGACCAGGGGTGATGCGAATAAGACCTGACGTATTTGGGGATGATGGCACTCATTCTCCTTAGTATTTAACCTTGCGGAACTTCAGCATCCATTGCTTCCAATGGTTCAAAGACTTTTCAGTCAAATCAATCATATCGGCCTTATGTTATCGTGTCAGATCTCGTCATTCAAAGTGAACTGTGACATGTGACCGTTATTTCCATATAATTTTTTTGTATGTTATGTTTTGCCTTAAACTTGATTCTTTAACTAATTGAAGCGATGAACAGTTCCATGTCTCACATATTTTTGTTTTCCGGTTGGTTTTTTCAGCGGTATACCAATGTGATTTCATATAAGTCTTTTCAAAAATCTCAACAAGAAACACCAAAAAAGTTACTTAAACATAAAAATCTGTACTCATGTCCTAATAAAAAATCTAGACACGAACATTGATATAAATCTACATTCTTATTAATATCATATAAAAAAGGATTAGTTCTTTGTAAAAAAAACACTAACCGTTAGTAAAGGGGAATGGAAAAGTGAGCGCAACACATCTGCTATATGATAAGTATAATAAAAAAGACATAAAAGTTAACGTGTATGTTCCATCATTGTTGTATATTTCAACTGCTTACATACTGGTTGTTTCAATATTTTTGGGGCACATTGACTACTTGTGATAAATA
This sequence comes from Mytilus edulis, assembly GCA_019925275.1. Lineage (NCBI taxonomy): Eukaryota > Metazoa > Mollusca > Bivalvia > Mytilida > Mytilidae > Mytilus > Mytilus edulis. The sequence goes on along the minus strand of CM034360.1, from coordinate 120,028,024 downwards.
TTAGTAAAGTAATATACGTTGACAGACGGTAGGATTGAAAAAATGTCACATACATTTGAAAATTGTCCAGTTGACTCTTTTTATATGTTCATGCGATAATAATGAATAAACACATCCAAAAGGCTCACTTAATCGCAATTTTACAAAAAAAAATGTAGCGTGGGAAAACTGTGTGATAGGGACAATAGAAGTATAATGAGTCTATCTTCATGTCAATTTTCAGTCGAAAGGTATTTCAGTATATTAAACTCTTCAAATAAGCCAAGTTTTCTTGATTTGTCACTCCACTATAGTCTTAAAGTAAAAAGATCATATATATATATTTGTGTATATTGAAACATTACCAATCCAATTTTTTAATGAATTTGAAGTGAAATATTTATGATGGAAATATGCACATTGTTTCTGCAGTAACCTTCTTTGGTCTGAATGAACAGTTCACATATTTGTTATCAAAGAATTAAGCCAAGAAACACAAATATTAACATATAAAAATTCGATTGAACATCAGCATGCCTCTAATGCATGAAGTTGGAAACTGCTTTAATATGTTTATTTTGTAGCCGTTTCAGGCAAACAACGAGGGAAACCAGGAAAGTTTCCAAACTACTGATTCTACGTTTACACAATTCGTCTGTTAGACCAGAACTCAGTCATTCCGTAATGCATTTCTTGAAGACAAAAATTTTAATTGAACAAATAGCACCTGCTCTGTGACAAAAAATGAATTAAACAAATCGGAACGGCTCTATCTCAAAAAGCTTTTACAGTGTAGTGTACCACTTTTTGAACAAGTGTTTACAAAATTATAGAAAGTATACTTGCTATTACTCTAACTATGGACAATTATTCTGTGTTAATGCAGTTTCAAAGCTAAAGACATTTTAAATTTATCTTATATATCTAAACCAAATCACTACTTAGCAAAGAAATCTTCAAACAATAAAACGTTTTTTTCTCTTTCTTAATATTTCATGCATAAATATAACGAAAAAATTTTGGAAAGTATGTGTAAAAAATTACACTTACGAATTAATTAGATATAAGAAGATGTGGTATAAGTGCCGATGAGACTCTCCATCAAAATAACAATTTATAAAAGTGAACTAATATAGGTGAAGGTACGGCCTTCAACACGAAGCCTTGTCTCAAACCGAACAGCTAGCTATAAAGGGCCCCAAAAAAATTACTATTAAAAAAAACATTCAAACGAGAAAAACAACGGTCTAATTTAGAGACTGTATTTGTCACGAAAGTTCAAGATCGTTGACTGTGACCTTCTGATTTTCTCTGAACTGTAATAACATTCCATTAATTTTGTTCCCCCTGGATACTTGCAATAAACAGAAAAATCATTACAAGTAATGATTTCCCGCCTTATATGAAGTTTTTAGTCAGTTCCAAAAAAAACCTCAGTTGGGAATATGACTATTAATCCAGAACATACTACGTATATGTCTAACAGAATTCACTTTCTCTCTTGAAACTCATTCAATTATTTAATACATAAACACTGCTTACAAATATTTAGTTGACAATTTTATCTTGAATTAAAGGTAATACTAAGGATTCACAATTTCATAAACTTTTTGGGGAAAGTTGTGTTAACGAATAGAAAGTGATGGTAAATAACCAAGCAGCAATCATGACTACAAACGAAATGTATCGGTTATTGATTCTCATTGAAGCCTTTTAACCATGTTCTGCAATTCATTTGCTTAACAATTAACTTAATATTGTATTTTGATGTTTTTCCAAAATGACATAGGAGTTATCAACTGCGGGTAACAGTACCTGCGTACAAATATATGGCTTCAAAACAATACCGCATATTCAGCTATACAAAGTCCAAATGACATTTTGAAATGTATCAATATAAATTATAAATAAGTCCTGAATTTGATGTTTCTAAAATGAAGAAATTTAAAAGAAAACTTTTCGTGAAATTTACTAAACCCAGTGTACGATGCGTAAAAGCCATGTAAATGTAAAGTTGCATTGAGATTTATCGAAACCTATTTATGTTACAGCGCAAAAGCCAATCCTTAACTAAAAAGGGGGTACTGGTTTATATGCAGACATATCACACACTTAGCTCAACTTATACATTTGCGTACAGAATCACACGGGAGTGAGTGCTAATCATTCTTTATATGAAAACAAATCTAATAATCAGACAAGAACATTTAACAATAGAGGTAGGTACAAATTTCTGAAGAAAATGGATAATATTCATTTGAAATTTTGAGGGTTCTCAAACTGCTCTGAAATATATTTACGCATCATGAAGGGTTTCGTCTTCCACGTGTATGGAGTCCTTTACAAACGTTTTTTCAATCCCTGAAAATTTCAATTCTGGTTTTAAAAATTTGCCAGCGCGAATAACCTCAGAAACACAAATTGAAATACTGAAAATCACATTGGATTTATAATGCATGAGTCTATGCATATTGGACAACAATGATATTACCGTAGTGTGCTTTTCTATTTAGTGATGCACTTTAACAGTTCTTTATCTACTACTTATTGTTTGTAGAATGAATGAACAATATGTATCAAGTAAACTCGGCAACGAAATTAAATGTTTTTTTTTTCAAAAACAGATTATTTTGTAGATTTCTGTTCGGTTTAGAAAAGCAACGTCATGCTCCGTGTAGTTTAACGCATCATAATCAAGCTCCTTTTTTCCAGACCACCAAAAAACTAAAGATTTTCTTATAATCCCAGGAATAGATTACCTTAGCCGTATTTGGCACAACTTTGTGGAATTTGGATCCTCAATGCTCTTCAACTTTGTACTTGTTTGGCTTTATCACTATTTTGATCTGTGCGTTACTGATGAGTCTAATGTAGACGAAACACGTGTCTGGCGTATTAAATTATAACCTGGTACCTTTGATAACTGTATACACGATATATGGTTCGATGGGCCCTCAATGCTCGTCAACTTTGTACTTGTTTGGCTTTATCACCTGTTATCTGAGCATCACTGATGAGTCTAATGTAGACGAAACGCGCGTCTGGCGTGTTGAATTATTATCCTGGAACCTTTGATAACTGTTTCATCACTGGGTCGATGCCCCTGCTGATGGATGTTTTATCCCCGAGGGTATCACCAGCTCAGTAGTCAGCAATTCGGTGTTGATATACATATACATTATATGGTAAATTTCATAAAGTCCCTGTTAAAAAAACTTTCAATTTTCGCAAAACTAAGGATTGTTTTATACCAGGAATAGATTACCTTGGCCGATATACGTATTTGGCACAACATTTTGGGATTTTGATTCCTTAATGCTCTTCAACTTTGTACTTGTTTGGCTGTATCACTATATTGATCTGTGCGTCACTGATAAGTCTAATGTATATAGTTGAAACGAGCACCTGGCGTATTAAATTATAATCCTGGTACCTTTGATAACTGTTTACACCACTGGGTCGATGCAACTGCTGGTGAACGTTTCATACCCGATTGTATAACCCGCCCAATAGTCAGCACTTCGGTGTTGACATGAATATCAATTATATGGTCATTTTTGTGAATTCTATGTTACATAATATTCAATTTTCGAAAAACTAAAGATATTTCTATCCAAGGAATATATAACCTTCGCCATATTTGGCACAATTTTATTAAAATATTGGTACTCAATGCTCTTCAACTTTGTAAAACTATGTGTTTGGCTTTATCACTATTTCGGTCTGAGCGTTACTGTGTAGTTTAATGTTGACGAAATGCGCATCTGGCGAATCATTTAATCATTTAATCTCAACAAGAAAACACCACAAAAGTTACTTAAACATAAAAATCTGTACTGATGTTCTAAGTCAAAAATCTAGACACGAACATTGATATAAATCTATATTCTTATTAATATCATATAAAAAATGTTTAGTTCTTTGTAAAAAAAAAACACTAACCGTTAGTAAAGGGGAATGGAAAAGTGAGCGCCACACAGCTGCTATATGATGAGTATTATAACAAAAGACATAAAAGTTAACTTGTATGTTCAATCATTGTTGTATATTTCAACTGCTTACATACTGGTTGTTTCAATATTTTGGGGGGCACATTGACGACTTGTGAAAAATATTAGTAAAGTAATAATCGTTGACAGACGGTAGGATTGAAAAAATGTCACATACATTTGAAAATCGTCCAGTTGACTCTTTTCATATGTTTATGCGATGGAAATCATTATTAGCGTTCCCGTATTTAAAAAATGTATAAATATATCCAAAAGGCTCACTTAATTGCAATTTTACAAAAAAAACATGTAGCGTGGGAAAACTGTATGACAGGGACAATAGAAGTATAATAAGTTTATCTTCATGTCAATTTTCTGTCGTAAGGTATTTCAGTATATTAAACTCTTCAAATAAGCCAAGTTTTCTTGATTTGTCACTCCACTATAGTCTCAAAGTAAAAAGATCATATATATATATATGTGTATATTAAAACATTACCTATCCAATTTTTTAATGAATTTGAAGTGAAATATTTATGATGGACTTCAAATTTACAATGTATATAAAGCTCTTCATATTTCACATGCATCGCAGGGCCATAAAAACAACATAGTTTGCACATTGTTTCTGCAGTAACCTTCTTTGGTCTGAATGAACAGTTCACAGATTTGTTATCAAATCATAAAGCCAAGAAACACAAGTATTAACATATAAAAACTCGATTGAAAATCAGCATGCCTCTAATGCATGAAGTTGGAAACTGCTTTAATATGTTTATTTTGTAGCCGTTTAAGGCAAACAACGAGGGAAACCAGGAAAGTTTCCAAACTACTGATTCTACGTTTACACATTTCGTCTGTTAGACCAGAACTCAGTCATTCCGTAATGCATTTCTTTAAGACAAAAATTTTAATTGAACAAATAGCACCTGCTCTGTGACAAAAAATGAATTAAACAAATCGGAACGGCTCTATCTCAAAAAGCTTTTACAGTGTAGTGTACCACTTTTTGAACAAGTGTTTACAAAATTATAGAAAGTATACTTGCTCTTACTCTAACTATGGACAATTATTCTGTGTAAATGCAGTTTCAAAGCTAAAGACATTTCAGATTTATCTTATATATCTAAACCAAATCACTACTTAGCAAAGAAATCTTCAAACAATAAAATGTTTTTTCTCTTTCTTAATATTTCATGCATAAATATAACGAAAAAAATTTGGAAAGTATGTGTAAAAAATTACACTTACGAATTAATTAGATATAAGAAGATGTGGTATAAGTGCCTATGAGACAACTCTCCATCAAAATAACAATTTATAAAAGTGAACTAATATAGGTGAAGGTACGGCCTTCAACACGAAGCCTTGTCTCAAACCGAACAGCTAGCTATAAAGGGCCCCAAAAAATTACTAGTAAAAAAACATTCAAACGAGAAAAACAACGGTCTAATTTAGAGACTGTATTTGTCACGAAAGTTCAAGATCGTTTACTGTGACCTTCTGATTTTCTCTGAAATGTAATAACATTTCATTAATTTTGTTCCCCCTGGATACTGTGCAATAAACAGAAAAATTATTACAAGTAATGATTTCCCGCCTTATATGAAGTTTTCAGTCAGTTCCAAAAAATACCTCAGTTGGGAATATGACTATTTACTATTGACTATTTACGCATCATGAAGGGTTTCGTCTTCCACGTGTATGGAGTCCTTTATAAACGTTTTTTTCAATCTCTGAAAATTTTAATTCCAGCGCGTCTAACCTCAGAAACACAAATTGAACTACTGAAAATCACATTGGATCTATAGTGCATGAGTCTATGCATATTGGACAACAATGATATTACCGTAGTGTGCTTTTCTATTTAGTGATGCACTTTAACAGTTCTTTATCTACTACTTATTGTTTGTAGAATGAATGAACAATATGTATCAAGTAAACTCGACAACGAAAATGCTTTCTTTTCAAAAACAGATTATTTTGTAGATTTCTGTTCGGTTTAGGAAAGCAACGTCATGCTCCGTGTAGTTTAACGCATCATAATCAAGCTCCTTTTTTCCAGACCACCAAAAAACTAAAGATTTTCTTATAATCCCAGAAATAGATTACCTTAGCCGTATTTGGCATAACTTTGTGGAATTTGGATCCTCAATGCTCTTCAACTTTGTACTTGTTTGGCTTTATCACTATTTTGATCTGTGCGTCACTGATGAGTCTAATGTAGACGAAACACGCGTCTGGCGTATTAAATTATAACCTGGTACCTTTGATAACTGTATACACGATATATGGTTCGATGGGCCCTCAATGCTCGTCAACTTTGTACTTGTTTGGCTTTATCACTTTTTTTTAACTGAGCGTCACTGATGAGTCTAATGTAAACGAAACGCGCGTCTGGCGTGTTGAATTATAATCCTGAAACATTTGATAACTGTTGCATCACTGAGTCGATGCCCCTGCTGGTGGATGTTTTATCCCCGAGGGTATCACCAGCTCAGTAGTCAGCAATTCGGTGTTGGTATACATATACATTTTATGGTAATTTTCATAAAGTACCTGTTAAACAAACTTTCAATTTTGGCAAAACTAAGGATTTTTTTATACCAGGAATAGATTACCTTGGCCGTATTTGGCACAACATTTGGGATTTGGGTCCTTAATGCTCTTCAACTTTGTACTTGTTTGGCTGTATCACTATATTAATCTGTGCGTCACTGATAAGTCTAATGTAGTTGAAACGCGCGCCTGGCGTATTAAATTATAATCCTGGTACCTTTGATAACTGTCTACACAACTGGGTCGATGCAACTGCTGGTGAACGTTTCATACCCGATTGTATTACCCGCCCAATAGTCAGCACTTCGGTGTTGACATGCATATCAATTATATGTTCATTTTTATAAATTCTATGTTACAAAATATTCAATTTTCGAAAAACTAAAGATATTTCTATCCAAGGAATATATAACCTTCGCCATATTTGGCACAATCTTTTTAAAATATTGGTACTCAATGCTCTTCAACTTTGTAAAACTATGTGTTTGGCTTTATCACTATTTCGGTCTGAGCGTTACTGTGTAGTTTAATGTAGACGAAACGCGTGTCTGGCGAATCATTTAATCCTGGTACTTTTGATAACCGTTAACACTGTTAAGTCGATGCCACTGCTGGTGAACGTTTCGTCCCCGAGTGTATCACCAGCCCAGTATTCAGCACTTCGGTGATGACATGCATATCAATTATTTGGTCATTTTTATAAATTTCCTGTTATAAAACTTTCAATTTTCGAAAAAAAACTAAGAATTTTCTTATCCTAGGAAAAGATTACCTTTGCCATATTTGGCACAACTTTTTTGAAGTTGGGTCCTCAATGCTCTTAAAATTTGTACTTGTTTGGCTTAATCACTATTTTGATCTGAGCGTCAGTAATGAGTCTTATGTAGACGAAACACGCATATCGCGTATTAAATTATAATCCTGGTACCTTTGATAACTCTTGACATTATGGTTCGATGGGTCCTCAGTGCTCTTCTACTTTTTACTTCTTTGGCTTTATTGCTATTTTGATATGAGTGTCACTGATGAGTCTAATGTAGACAAAACGCTCGTCTGGCGTATTAACTTATAATACTGGTACCTTTGATAACTGTTTCATCACTGGGTCGATGCTACTACTGGTGCACATTTCGTCCCCGAGAGTATAACCAACTCATACGTCATCACTTCTGAGATGACTTGCATATCAAATGTATGGTCATTTTTATATAATCCCTGTTACAAAACTTTCAATTTTCGAAAAAAAATTAAGGATTTCCTCATCCCATGAATAGAGTACCTTAGCCGAATTTGGCACAACATTTTTGGTATATGTGTCATCAATGCTCTTCAACTTTGTACTTGTTTAACTTTAACACTTTTTGTTTCTGAGCGTTACTGTTGAGTCTTATGTGAACGAAACGCGCGTCTGGCATATTAAATTATAATTCTGGTACCCTTGATAACTGTTTACACTACTGGCACGAAGCCACTGCTGGAGGACGTTTCGTCCCCGAGGGTATCACCAGTCCAGTAGTTGCCATGAACATCAATAATGTGGTCATTTTCATAAATTCCCTATAACAAAACTTTTAAAGGAGTAGGTCCGGTAAGGGCCAATTTTGGCCTCAAATTTCAGGTTCATCTGACGAAAGATTTTGAACAATTTTTAAACACTTAAGTGTCTGTTTTATTTGAATCAATTAGTTTATGTGAAAGATTTTAACTGATTTAGTCATAAAAACGCACCAATTCAAGCTGAAATATGAAAAATCTACCAAATATGCCGAAAAATGTGATTTTTCAGATGGTTTTTGTGAAAAATGAAAGTGGCCGCATCCGTGTTCATCCTCAACCTTTACATATATGTTATGTATTATCAAAAAATACAACTTACATTTCAATATTAAGGATGAATACGAATGCGGCCACTTTCGTTTTACACGAAAACCGTCTAAAATTTAACTAAAATGCTACAATTGTGAAAATTTCAGTAATTTAGCATGACTTGATGGTGCTAGTATCCGATATATGTGCATTGTGTTGTCAAAATCAGCCAAAATTTATGTAGCAGAAGAATTCTACTGTCCAATGAAAAACTACAAATTCACTTTTTAACAATTTTGTAAAACTGCTATTTTGGGGCCAAAAAGGGGTCTTACTGGACCTACTCCTTTCGAAAAAAAAAAGAAGGGTTTTCTCATCCAAGGAATAGATTACCTTAGCCGTATTTGGCACAACTTTTTTGAATGGGGTCCTCAATGCTCTTCAACTTTGGCTTTGTCACTATTTTGATATGAGCGTCACTGCTGAGTCTAATGTAGATGAAACGCGCGTCTGGCGTATTAAATTATAATCCTGGTATCTTTGATAACTGTTAACCCAATTCGATTCATACATGAAATGTTTTCCACTCGCTTTAAAGAATTGGACTTTTGTAATTGAAATATTTGAATTTTGTTCTACTTGGATGTTCTATATAACATGACCTGTTAAGAATCTTTATTTGTTTAATATAATCTTATTCATCAAAGTTATCCATAATGGAAACGATGAACAGTTCCATGTTTAACATTATTTTTTTTTCGGCGGTGTACCGATTTGAATTGAAATAAGTCTATTCGAAAAACTCAACTAGAAAATAAAACACCACAAAAGTTACTGACACATTAACTCTAGACACAAACATTGATATAAATTTATATTCTTATTAACAAACTTAAATAAAATAGTTTAGTTCTTTGTAAAACACAACAAACTGTTAGTCAGGGGAACTTGAAAAGGGAGGGCAACACAACTTATTGTTAGAAATTAAGAAATTTTTAAATCTAGACTGCAGAAAATTATTTTATAATGGTTATATCTTGTCATTAATTGATTATTGTTGTTAAGTATGGAGTAGTTGTAATATTGAGTGTTTAAATAGGATACAATGTATTAAAATTACAAACGAGAACTGCTAGATTTATACTAGAAACAGACCCTTTCTCTTCTTCCGAGCCCTTATTTAAACACTTAAACTGGATAACAGTTGAACAGAGAATAAAATATCACAAGTTTGTGATGACATTTAAGTGCATCGAAATTTATGCCTCATCATATCTTACTAACAAGTTTCATTATGTTTCAGACAGAAATACATACCCCTTGAGAAATGCTATTCAAGGAAACCTGATACTCCCTAAACCAAAAACAGAATTGTTCAATATATGTATAATTATAAAAAAAAAAAAAAAAAATTAACATGAATGTTCTATTAAATTTTTGTATATTTCAACTACTTACATATTGGTTGTACCATTATTTTTGGGGGAAATTGACTACTCGTGATAAATACTAGTAAAGTAATTTACTTTGACAGACGGTTAGATTGACAAAATGTCACTTTCATTTGAAACTCGACAAATGTACTCTTTTCATATATCCATGTCATATCAAGTTTAATCTGAAATTAAGGCGGATACATAACTGTTTCATTTAATAACAACAATTTGATGATAAATTTATTCGGGAAATCATTATAAGCATCCCCGTGTTTTAAAATGAATAAACAAATCAAAAAGGGTCACTCATTGCGAATTTACAAAATAAACCAGCATGGCAAAACTCTATGACCGGGCTACAGTAGAAGTGTAGTGATTACTCTATCTTCATGTCAATTTTCAGTGGTGAGGTATTTCAGTCTATTTAACTCTTCAAAAAAGCCACGTCTGCTTGATTTGTCACTCCACTATAGTCTCAAAGTAAATATATCATATATATATATATATTGAACCATTCACTTTCCAATTGTTTTATAAATTTGAAGTGAGATATTTATGATGGACTTCAAATTTACGATGTAAATTAAGCTCTTCATATTTAACATACATCGCAGGGTCATAAATACAACATAGTTTGCACATTGATTCTTCGGTAATCTTCTTTGATCTAGATCAACAGTTCACAAATTTGTTATCAAAAAGTAAGGCCAAGAAACACAAGTATTAACATATAAAAACTAGATTGAAAATCAGCATGACTCTAATGCATGAAGTTGGAAACTGCTTTAATATGTTTATTTTGTAGCCGTTTAAAGCAAACAACGAAGGAAACCAGGAAAGTTTCCAAACTACTGATTCTACGTTTACACAATTCGTCTGTTAGACCAGAACTCAGTCATTCCGTAATGCATTTCTTTAATAGACAAAAATTTTAATTGAACAAATAGCACCTGCTCTGTGACAAAAAATGAATTAAACAAATCGGACACTTATTCTCTACTCCATTTCTTTAAGACAAAAAATAATTAAACAAATCAGACTTGCTCTATCTAAAAAACAACTTTTACAGTGTAGTGTGCAACTTTTTGAATCAATGCTTAAAAAATAGTAGAAAGCATTCTTGCTCTAACTCTAACTATGGAGAATTATTCTGTGTTCAGGCATTCTATAATACAGTTTCAAAGCTGGAGACATTTTAAATTTATCTGTTATATCTGAACCAAATCACTACTTACCAAAGAAATCTTTAAACAATGAAATGTTTTCTCTTTCTTAATATTTCATGCATAAATGTCAAGAAATAAATTTGGGAAGTATGAGTAAAAAATTACACTTTACCATATTTACACACTAGAGACAGTATTTGTAACGAAAATCAAAGATCGTTTACTGTGCCCTTCTAATTTTCTTTGAAATGTCTTAACACTCCATTGCTGTTGTCCCTCTGAATCCTGTACAATAAACAGATAAATCAATACAAATTATGATTTTCAGCCTAATATGAAGTCTTCGGCTATTTCAAAAAGTATCTCTATTTGGTAATAAAACTATCGTCGCTGGGCTTCTAAAATGTCGTATATGACGTTTTTGGCTAAAAATACTTTTTGACACCAATGGTCTGGGCGGGAGGAAATCTTTGGTATTACAAAATAGCATACAGTTAGACCAATCAAAATGTGTGAAATAAGACATAGAACAAAATTGTCAATGTCAGTTGTTTGTAAAGTTTGCTTCCAAAATGTTGTATGAAAACTTGAAAATCGTTGTAGAATGGCTTTGGGGAAAATAATTGTACATTTCTTTATTTCTGTGAAAATAATTTAAGTTCTTGGATAAACCAGAAATGTCAAAGTTTTTATTTCACTGCTAATTACAAAAATGTTCAAGTTCACATACGACATTTTGAAAGCATGCATTTTGCCAAGATTTTCAAAGCCTGTTTGTGAGGTATTTTTTTCTTGAAAAATTTGTAATTTACAACATTTTAGAAGCCCAGCGACGCTATAATCTAGATTATTCTATATGTTTAACATAATTCAATTTCTCTCTTCGAATACATTCAATTCTTTAGTACATGTACATTGATCCAAATGTTCTGTTTTCAATTGTATCGAGAATGGAAGGTTTTACTAGTATAAAGGTAACACAATGTTACACACCGGGTAATATTAAGAGCTGGTAAATAACCTAGGATCAATTGTGCCTACGAACCAAATTTATCGGTTTTTTGCTTAACATCGACACATTTTAACCATGTTCTGCAATTTCATTGCTTTAGAATTTATTTAATTTCTAATTTTGATGTTTTTCCTCATTGAAATATAGTATAAAATTAGATGGAATTTAATTTCATATAAGACAAAACTCGACCAGACACAAATGACATAAAAAATAATATCAAATGTAGTCAGAGTGCCCGCTTTAAAATATAAGCAAACCCCATACCGCATAGTCAGCTATAAAAGGTCCGAAATGCCAAATTTACTAAAACAAATCAAATAACATGAATAAGAAACCCTGTTTAATGAAAAAGACAATGAACAAAAAGCATCATATTAGATTTCCTGAAACAAACGACAACCACTAAATTACAGGCAACTAAAAAGTTTTGATATAGCTCATTACAATAGGTTTTTCTTAATCTTTTGAAAAAACATTAAAAATAGGTTAAAAAGGTTCCATATTTGGCCCACATTGAAATGTTTCAATATAAATTCTGAACAAATCTGGGATTTGATGGTTCTAGAACAGTACCTGTGTGAGTATGCTCATATACCTGTCGCCCAAACATTGTGATTTGGCAAACAAGATCTCACTAGATTCCTTAGTATACAGACTGAAAGCTCCTACAAAATTCGACCGAATAATATTTTCTAGAATATGCAGATCAACATTTTATGTCCTTATTATTTACAAAGTTTCATGAAATTCTATTGTGTGTATTTAGAGGAGTAGCAATGACAATCTGTATATGAAACTTAAAATTAATAGTTTTACTCCATTCCGATAATCTTACACAACTAATTTTACTTTGTTGCACAAAGATAGAAAATTTCTCAATATTGATACGTGTTATTTAATATTTAAATTTTAAGAAAAGGCACTAATTTTTCCTTTTCTCAATTTAATAATTTTGCCATGATTGGAAATAGAAATCTTTATGGGAAGGTGTCTTGTCTACAAAGTTTCAAAATTAAGTCAGTAGCTCAAAGGAGTTGTGTGTCAAAAACAGCAGGCCTAACGGAATGACGGACATGCAGAGAGACGAACAGAAGCGTTAAACGCATTATATATAATTTGAATCTCTACAGAGATTTTTTATGTGAAACACATACCAGTACATGATTTTTATGTTTTGTCCGATGTCAGGGAATTATTTCTACTGTATTTTCCACCCCAATACGTTAGAACACTTCTTAAACGTTGTTGATATTGTTGATATAAAAAGCACTACACAAACTGAGGTGAAAAGGCTAGGACAAGATTACAACGAGTAAGATAGAGGTACAAATGTAAAGTGCACATAGAGTCACAACTGAATACTCTAGAAATGGGAAAATATGGAATGTCTAAAATCAAAAGAGCATTGACGATTAATTTTTCGCGTTTAATGAAAATCAGCTTTTTAAAGAGAAACATGAGCATGGATACAATATTCTCATGTACGTTATAAAAAAAAAGTTGTTTTAAAAAAAAATAGATGCTGTAGTTGAAAGAGTTGTGCACCATTCAGTCAAACAATTAATAATGGAAAATGCATACAAATGTAAAAAATCGCGTTTTTAGTCTAAAATGTCAAAATCGTATTAATAAATGCATGCAATAATTTTTGAATTAACAGTAAACAGATCAAAGTATTTTTATCAAAGTAGCATAAAAGTAGATGATTTGCTCGTTAAAATAATGAAAGAGGCACGAAATAATCTGACAAAAGTTGCATTGAAAACAAAAAATTAAAAGACATTCAAAACCAGAATAAAAGTTAGAGGCATTGTCCTGGTCTTAGAATACACGATTGTATGACTGTGACTGCACAAATTGCAAGTTCAAGCTGAGGTGATCTTTTGCGTTGATTGAAAAACTTTCACAACTTATAATATAAAAATCTTGTGTAGGACTTGCTCCGATGACCTTTACTTTTTATTTTAATTTTGTAAACATACATGATATATTTCACATTATGACAAATAATCGAAATAGACTGGTAACAAGTAATGTATTTATGAGATGAAACATAAAGATCATATCTGAAAACCAGCACGTAAGCAAAGAAAATAGCAATGAATATTTTATATCTTTCCAAAAAAGGCGTTGTTTGTGAAAGAGCTGTATTTGCAAAGTGAAACCTATAAAAGAGGGACGAAACATACCAAAGGGACAGTCAAACTCATGAATCTAAAATAAACTGACAACGCCATGGCTAAAAATGAAAAAGACGAACAGACAAACAATATTGCACATGGCACAACATAGAAAACTAAAGAATAAACAACACGAACCCCACCAAAAAGTAGGGTGATCTCAGGTGCTATAACATGTACAAGAACCATTACTTTGTTGGTTTGTTAACCTATAATATTTTTAATCAGGTCAAGAAAAAAATACATACAGATTTGTGGAGAAAACTTGTCCATGTGAATGCTCAATCCTACATATAAGTAGAGCATACATGATTACATGAATTTTTGGATTCAGTAGACGAATTATTTTTTAAGAAATAACCAAAACACTATTTATGAAACATGTATGCATAAAGTTGCTTTCATTAAAAAAAAACATACTGCTAAGCAGAATAGGAAAACCTGTGTACATACATGTACATAGAATGCATGTTCATGCACAGCTGATTTAATAATGCACATCCTTTTAAGCTCACCTGGCCAAAAGGCCAAGTGAGCTTTTCTCATCACTTGGCGTCCGACGTCCTTTGTCGTCCCTCGTCCATCGTCGTCCTGCGTTAACTTTTACAAAAATCTTCTCCTCTGAAACTATTGGGCCAAATTTAACCAAACTTAGCCACAATCATCATTGGGGTATCTAGTTTAAAACATGTGTCCGGTGACCCGGCCAACAAACCAAGATGGCCGCCATGGCTAAAAATAGAACATAGGGGTAACATGCAGTGTTTGGCTTATAACTCAAAAACCAAAGCATAAAGAGCAAATCTGACATGGGGGTTATATTGTTCATCAGGTCAAGATCTATCTGCCCTGAAATTTTCAGATGATTCGGACATTTCGTTGTTGGGTTGCTGCCCCTGAAATGGTAATTTTAAGGAAAATTTGCTGTTTTTGGTTATTATCTTGAATATAATTATAGATAGAGATAAACTGTAAACAGCAATAATGTTCAGCAAAGTAAGATCTACAAATAAGTCAACATGACCAAAATGGTCAGTTGACCACTTTAGGAGTTATTGCCCTTTATAGTCAATTTTTAACCATTTTTCGTAAATCTTAGTAATCTTTTAGAAAAATCTTCTCCTCTGAAACTACTAGGCCAAATTTAACCAAACTTGGCCATAATCATCATTGGGGTATTTAGTTTAAAAAATGTGTCCGGTGACCCGGCCAACCAACCAAGATGGCCGCCATGGCTAAAAAATAGAACATAGGGGTAAAATGCAGTTTTTGGCTTATAACTCAAAAACCAAAGCATTTAGAGCAAATCTGACATGGGGGTACAATTGTTGATCAGGTCAAAATCTATCTGCCCGAAAATTTTCAGATGAATCGGACATTCCGTTGTTGGGTGGCTGCCCCTGAAATGGTAATTTTAAGGAAATTTTGCTGTTTTTGGTTATTATCTTGAATATTATTATAGATAGAGATAAACTGTAAACAGCAATAATGTTCAGCAAAGTAAGATCTACAAATAAGTCAAAATGGTCAGTTGACCACTTTAGGAGTTATTGTTCTTTATAGTCAATTTTTAACCATTTTTCGTAAATCTTAGTAATCTTTTAGAAAAATCTTCTCCTCTGAAACTACTGGGCCAAATTTAACCAAACTTAGCCATAATCATCATTGGGGTATCTAGTTAAAAAAATGTGTCCGGTAACTCGACCAACAAACCAAGATGGCCGCCATGGCTAAAAATAGAACATGGGGGTAAAATGCAGTTTTTGGCTTATAACTCAAAAACCAAAGCATTAAGAGCAAATCTGACAGGAAGTAAAATTGTTGATCAGGTCACGATCTATCTGCCCTTTTTTGTTATAATCTTGAATATTATTATAGATAGAGATAAACTGTAAACAGCAATAATGTACAGCAAAGTAAGAACTAAAAATAAGTCAGTATGACCAAAATAGTCAATTGACCCCCTAAGGAGTTATTGCCCTTCATAGTCAATTTTTTACAATTTTCTTAAAATTTGAAGATTTTCAATAACATTTTCCACAGAAAGTACTGTTATAGATAGAGGTAATTGTAAGCAGCAAGAATGTTTAGTAAAGTAAGATCTACAAACACATCACCATCACCAAAACACAATTTTGTCATGAATCCATCTGTGTCCATTGTTTAATATTCACATAGACCAAGGTGAGCGACACAGGCTCTTTAGAGCCTCTAGTTTATTATCTCTACGTTATTGAATAGACAAGCTATTTGGGTAAATTGGATGAATAATTATAATATAACATAGGGAAAAACATATATTGATAAGTTTTTGTTATTCATATGATGAAGAGATAATCTTTCAATTATTCAAATATTGGAGTGTATGACTGGCATGTCAATAACTGCTAGTAGTCCTTTGTTAATTTATATATCATTTTCATTCTGTTTAGGTTCTTTTGTTACCTGTTCTGACATGCGACTCAGACTTCTTTTTAAATGAGTTTTACTGTGCTTATTGTTGTGTGTTTGTTTTTCTACATTGGCTAGAGGTATAGGGGAGGATTGCATTGAGATTTCATGAAACATATTTAACCCCGCTGCATTTTTTCGTGTTTCCCAAGTCAGGGGCCCTGGCCTTTGTCACTCTTGTTGCTTCGCATCACGGTGCGGGGCTATTTGTTTCAGTCGAAATACACTCCATCTTGAATAAATTACTTATCACGTATAGATTCTGATTGGTTGCATTATAATGAGGCTGAGATACAGCAACAGCTATTGGCTTAAATGAAATGAAGAATTACAGACTTTTCTCGTAAAGAATAAGACATCAAATGCCCGAACATTAACTATGTGTATTTCAGTTCCGATCAACTGTCATTTATTCATGCTCGTTTTATTATGCATACATTTCAGTGATAAATTCAATATTGAAATATCAATTATTAATACGTGTTTAAATGCTTTGTTACTCTGCAATTTGCACGATTTGCTTTGCTAAACAATGTTCCTATACAATGTTTACAAAAATCCATTATCTGTATTTTATGATTTCTGACAAAGAAGCACACCTCCAGAAAGGCAAACATCAAGAGTCGTGTCTAAATTGATAAATTGTTTTAATTTTCAACACGAAATTGAATTTTTTCAAAAGCATGGGTGTATAACGCACACTCTTAAAGTACATCCCCTTTATACCAATCAATATCTAAACCTACCACATTTCCAATATTAATTTGAAAACCACATAGATATAGGAAGATGTGGTGTGAGTGCCAATGAGACAACTCTCCATCCAAATAACAATTTAAAAAAAAAGTAAACCATTATGGGTCAATGTACGGCCTACACATATAACTTTAAATTAGTGTAGAGCGAAGCAGTCCATAGCTTCTTAGAAAGCTAAAACTTGTATGAAATTTTCAATTTGAGTTTCTTGTGTATATTTTGAAGTTTAACAGGACGTCCATTATCACTGAACCAGGATATATTTTTTGCTTAGGGTCCAGCTGAAGCACGCCTCCGGTTGCAGGAGTTTCTAAAGACTCGTTAATGGCCTTCGGCAGTTGTCTGCTCTTTGACACATTCCCTATTTCTATTCTCAATTTTATTCATAACTTTTATCAAATGTCACACATCATTTGATGACTTAAATAATTTACCTGCAAGAATCATATGCTTCTATTGGTTGATGATGTAAAGGATATAATCGTCTTTAGTTTTTAAATCATCTAGAGCTCAACATTTCTGTACTTGAAAAAAAATATGAAAGCAGTATATATACTACTTTTTAGGACAACATCATTTGATTTTACTTATTTATTTTTCTTTTGTATTTTTTGCTAACTTTATAATTGATCTTTTTATTTTTTAAATTTTAGAAGATGTATCTTTTTTCTCTCTCTCTCTCTCTCTCTTCATGTTTGTGTCAAAACATTTATATTATACAGCATATTTGGTGTATTCTGGTTACAATTAGAGTTCGAATCAGGTATGGCATACATGTATGATATCCACACGTTTCAAAAAGACAAAGTTGTATAAATAAGTCATTGACTTTTTTCATGCATTATTAAAATTTCAAATTATTGTTTTTTTTTAAATATAAAAATATGATTGAAATTGAATAAAGAAAAATTAAGGCATTCTTATACTACATTTTAATGTTGTGTCGTTGTTCTCCACTTATATTTAATGCGTTTTCCTCAGTTTTAGTTTGTTACCCCCATTTTGTTTTTGTCCATAGATTTATGAGTTTTGAACAGCGGTATACTACTGTTGCCTTTATTTATACAACTGTCAGGAACTTTTTTTTTATCAAAATAGAAGCAATGATATGTTTTTGGTTGTCTTTAATGATAAAAAAAACTGTAGTATATATTACTAACAAGATACACAACCATCAGAAAATGATGAAAAATCAATAAAAAAATCGATGGGGAGGGCAGTGCATTTTTAATCCAATAGCAACAAATCAAAGCAGGGTAGCACTTTAATTGACTACAATCTTTGAATATAAGATACATTAAGTTAAACAAAAATAAACGTCCAATAACAATTGTTCGGAATTTATATTGAAATCGAAGGAAAGTGACCCTAAAAACCTTCTATAGTCCAAAAAAAGACTATATAGAACTTTATGTATAGAAAAAGAATGAACCTATTGAAATGATCATTATATGAATTGATACAAATGTTTTTTTCCTAGGAAAAACAGTAATAAAAGATGTTTTTGAGTTTTCAATTATTCAATATATAAAAAGTCCAAAACTATAAAAGACAATATCCTAAGAGTAAACGACCAATTTGCATCATTTGCATATACTAGAGAAACTTTAGAGCAATTAAATTATTTTGATATCCATCTTACAGTAAGCGATTAAATCTGTTTAGAAATATTACTTGCTGAAATCAAAGGGATAACAGTTGTATATGCATCTTCTAGAAAGTAGTAAAAAGATAAAAGAAGTAAAAGGAAAAATTGTTATCAGAAAAAAATCATAAATGAGAAGAAGCAGATTAACAGAAATATTAAAAATTGAATTCTCTAAATCTTATTGTGTAAAATGGGGATTGCAATTGGTTTCCAGTAGGTTTACTTTACTATGAATAATCTTTTCTGTCAAATTGCATGATTTGAAATTGGTAACCTATAGTCCAAGAATTACAGATATGTAAATTATGATAAAAATTTGGTCCAAACAAACATTAACAACAACATCAGGGCTCAGTTGTTCAAAAGTGTCGTTAAGCTAACGCAGTCGTCAAAGTGTCGTTAGAGTGTCGTTAAATTTAACATAATCGTTAAGTGTTGTTCAAAATTTTTAACGCTTAACGCAGTCGTTAAATCTGTGTTAAACTTAATCACTTCACATACCTCGATTAAACCCATAACGGAGCGTTAAAGATGGCCGCCTTAGACTTAGCCTTGTTTCATGTACCAAATCAAAGAAAAGAAAGAACTTTTAGAAGCAAAGAAGAACTTACCCTAGACTACACTGACACAGAACTTAGAGCACGCTACAGATTTGGGAGGGAAGGCATTTTATTTTTATCTGATCTAGTAAGGGACAAGTTGACACGTCAGACAAACCGGAATCATGCCCTCAGTGTAGAACAACAGATAATGGTGACATTGAGATTTCTTGCCAGTGGAAGTTTCCTCCAGGTCATAGGTGATACATTAGGTAAGACTATATACTTTTAAATGCCTCAACTGTTTACATATGTTTTCTCATGATATAATATATCAATTTGAGAACTTTAAGCAGAATCTGAAGTGGCAATTCATAGTGTACATGCATTTAATTTTGCATTGTTTCTTCCATACTCTGCACTACAGTACAATATTTGTTTACAAAGTAATTTGCCAGTCATTATCCTAAAGTTGTGCATCTCTTCTTTGTAGGTTTGGACAAAAGCACAGTTTCAAGAGTGGTCGATTCTGTTTTAGACGCCCTTTGTGAAAAGAGGAACCAGTTCATTCAGTGGCCTACCGTACTAACCTTAACCAAACAAAAGCTGAATTTTACGAGTTTGCTGGGTTTCCAAACATTTTGGGTGCTATTAATGGGACACATGTAGGAATAAAGAGACCGCATCATGCCGAACCTTCATTTATCAACAAAAAAGGCTACCCAAGCCTGAATGTTCAAGCAGTATGTGATGCAA
Organism: Mytilus edulis; assembly: GCA_019925275.1. Lineage (NCBI taxonomy): Eukaryota > Metazoa > Mollusca > Bivalvia > Mytilida > Mytilidae > Mytilus > Mytilus edulis. The sequence goes on along the minus strand of CM034360.1, from coordinate 120,007,744 downwards.
AAGGTAATGTTCTTCTGTTTTCATCTTCACATAATTTTGAACTGCCCTCGCCACATTGTAAACAAATCTGCTGTTACCCCTGAATTAAATTTCAGAAACCAGAAACAATAGGAATAAAACTTAAAATGGTCACTGGTATATACATGACACAGGCTAAACGTGCAAGCTTTACCAAACACGAATCGCCGACGTGTAAGCTATGTGATGAAGACAACGAAGATATAGAACATCTGCTTCTTAAGTGTAAAATTCTGGAAAATATACGTCACCCGTTTCTTAAACAACTAGATGACTTTTTGATAAAGGAAACAGCAATATCGTTTTACAACATCAAGACAGACTCCAGATTACAATTAATTCTGGACTGCTCGAAAATTAACCAACATCAGGCAGATATCATTTTAAATAAGAAAGTTGAGCAAAACTGTGAACTTATATCTCGAAAACTGTGTTTTGCCCTTCATTCCATCATAGCTAGAACGATAATTCAACAAAAAGAGAAAAAGAAAGTTAAATTAAAAATATAACAACTGTGATGTAATCCATCCAAAACGTATGATAATATGTAGTAAGCGTGGGTTCCACCACACTTTACTGCTATATCACAACTGAAAATGAACGAATATTATGAAAGCATAGTAAGCGTGGGTCACTCCGCACTATACTGTACGATAAGACAATTAACGCCGTCAGTTAAAACTACGGTGAAAAGGAGTTCATTTCACACACCTATTTGGACTAGAAGATAAGCATCTAATCGCGTGTGAATGGAACACTGTGTACAAAAACTGTATATATTATGTACATACAACTGTTAATATATTCTTGATGGTGGGGGTTGATTACTACTCCTATGGAGGTTGTCCTGAAGGACGGAAGAAGATTCAGCGGTAAGGTAAGTCTCACTATAGTCTGTTCCATATAACGAAGTTTTTATATTGAAATTGATATTAATAGTTTTACTTCCAGACCTAGATAAAAAAATCCATACAGTAACTCTCATAAAAAAAAATGTTTTCCAGCTTAAAAAAAGGTTGTTTTCTAAAAAGAATGTACAACTTATTTATAAGTAATCCCCCCTTTTTTTCCATTTTGTACTATATAAAACAAATTACTTAAAAAAGACGCTGGATTAATAAGACCCCTCCCTTTTTGTGAAATGTCTCTTAAGGTTTACTAGTTTTTGAAAAAAATATTAATTGACAAAAAGTAACTTAAACATGTTAAATTAGTGCTTTATATAATGTTTTAACTGATTTTTTTCAGGAAGATTTACAAACATAAATGCAAACTGGCCAGGTTGTTGTCATGATTCACATGTGTTCAGAACATCACAGGTGAGTGTAAATGGTTGATTAATAATTTTAAATCAGCTTCATTAGTCATTAGAATACAATGTAGTATAAAAACAGATCATAATTATAAATAACATTGAGAAATTTGATTCTATGAGTCCCACAGTGGCGGATCCAGATTTTTTCCTAAGGGGGGCTCGTTGACTGACCTAAGTGGGGGCCCGCTTCAGTCATGCTTCAATGATTCCCTATATAATCAACCAAATCCCCCCCCCCCCCCCCCCCTGGATCCGCCTATGTCCCAGATGGTATATATATATATATATATATATTTCTGTTTTATGTAGACAACCTAAGTGTAGATGCAAAATATTTTTACTTTTCTTAAAGAGGTCCAATGTTTCTGGTTTATATCATATCAGAGACATATTGTATTATATGTCCCTGATATCAGCCAGCAGAAAGAGAATGAAAAATGTCTGGATAAGAATGGTAAAATGTTGTATGATTGCCAATGACATATCTTTTTAACAATGCAAACTAAATTGATATGCATGTATATTCTTTAAAATATATTTTTGTATTGTATTTATATTTATGTATTGTATAGTATTCTTTAAAATAGATATATTTGCTCATGCAGGTTTGTGCTCACATGGAGAGAAATGGCAATTGGGAAAATGGTATTTTACTTGGTTATAGTGGCTATCCCTGCAGGTCATTTTTAATGACACCTTTTCTGAACCCCTATGAACAACACCATAGAAGGTACAATAGATGTCATGCAGTCACAAGATCCATTATAGAAAGAACATCTGGCAGATGGAAGAGAAGGTTCCATATATTGCATTCTAAAGTGAATTATTATTTAGATGATTTTATTACCATTTCTTATTGATTGAAGTATATTTTTCCTTTCAAATTATAATCAAAATATTTTTTTTAAAGAAAATTACAATACCACCCTCCCCCTTTTCCACTCCCCCACCCCCTCTCACTCTCAATACTATATCGAATAAATTTGCACCCGAGTTGTATCTTAGTATATTATGGTCTGTTATCAACAAGAACTATTTGGGTAAATTTTTGTATATATAAACTTAATATTACAAACTTATTCATTTTTTGAGACTGTTACCAACAGATTGCACAAATCGATCAGTGGTCCCAGAGAAAAAAAACCACACCATCGACTATATTTGCATCTTATTACTTCTTTCAACCACACAATCTTGTGTAACCCTGTATGGTAATTTCTTTTTAATTTTGCAGATTCGTATGGATCCCAAAAAGGTAACCAAAATAGTTATGGTTTGTGGAATCCTCCACAACATCTGCATCCAGCTAAAAGAACCAGATGTAGCAGCAGAAGAGCTTGTTAATGAGGATGTTGAAAATGGAAACAACTATAATGGACAACCGGATGGAAGAGGGATTAGGGAGCACATTGCTGAAACTTATTTTAACCGTCATTAAATTTAAAACATTTCTTTCACTTTCTTTATTTTTATGTATTGTAATCCAAGAAACTGAAGGACCAGGATCATTTACGATTTCATAAAATTATTTAGCTTTAAATGTTACAAAACAATATATTTGGCAATTGCCAAAATCTTGCACTAACAATGAAAATAGAAGATTTGGTATGCTTGCCAATAAGATAAAATCTTATATACTTCAAATGATATAGATATGAGCAATTACATGACACTGTACAGCCATCAACATTGAAAAAGTCAATTTCCTTTATCATGTTTATACAGAAACATTGTTGGTGAAATAAGACTCACTATTGAAATTATCATCTTACCAGCTTGAAATTATCACATTTGACATCAAAATGTTAATACATTGATATCTTATCTTCATTGGTAAGGCTACAAAAATGACCAAAAAAATCAACACAAAATCCAAATTGCTGACAGTATTCATTTATAAGTTATATAATCATCAATTTCAATCACAAAGCATTCATACATACAATATGTGTTTAATAGAAAATCAATCAATATAATACATGCAGTATTTAATAAATTGATTTTGTAATAAAAATGGAAATTTGGAAAAAAACAATTTTAAAAAACAAGTCAATCATTTCAGTAAATAGATTCAAAACATTTAAATATCTAACAACTTGAAAAGTTTTCTAATGTTTTGACAATCACTGCCCTAAAACTGACAGTAGTTCCAAGGCATCAGAATCTAAACTGTCATATTTGCGTAGCAATTTTCTCAACAGATCTACTTGTAGTGTATTCTTCTCTAGTTCTTTTTCAAGAACTGCACATTTTAATGTATACACATCTTCAGCTGTCTTTTTCTTCTTGATGGGTATTTTGTATGCTGCAAGAAAAAAACACCACATTGAAAATAATTACTGTATAATCAAGTTTTGCCAACTTTCTACAGTCCCTTTTTCCTAGAGAGTGTCTCATCAGTTGTATTATAATGGAACAATTATTTCTTTTTCTGTCTGCCCATTTGAAGTTTTTAGTACCATGAGGTGTGCATCAATGTTAGGGAGCATTTGATATTTCGGTTGGGGTAGTGGGTCTCGAGGAAATTAAAAAAACATAGGCAGGACAGGAGTTTTGAGAAGAAGTAAAAAATGTCATGATGAGACACTTTGCAAGAAAAAGGCAGGATGACAATTTATGTAAAGAAGTCACGCACCGGGTAATCTAAAGAGAAAAGAAGACAGAACCAAAAAGTTTGAAGAATGAAAAGGCAAGACAGAAATTACAACAACAACCAAGGCAGGACCAAATTGAGTGCTCACCCACTCTATCACTAGTCTCTGTAGGTCAGTGGTTTTTCATTCACTTTGTATTTGTTTTTTCATAAATTCCTTTTTTTTATCCATTGCATGGTATTTTATACAGTATTTTATACAGTATGGGTTTTTATCATTGTCTAAGGCTGCACAGTTACCTTACAGCTTATATCCACTTTGTTTTAACTTTGCTCGATAGATGTCCTATTGACAATCATACCCCATCTCCTTTTTTATTTTATCTTTTTGGAACAATCAATTTTTCAAAGGCTGCTTTTAGATATGTGTTTGTAACTTTTGTAGGGAATTTCTTATGATTTTCTTATTTTCTGTTAACAGCTTAGACGAATATAAAATTTATGAGATCATTCTATCTCCAAATTGTGCACCGAACACAAATTGAGACTTATATAACTGTTGAACGTATATAATTGCTGATGTCATGAAATAAGAAATTTCTTGTTGTAAATATGTAGTAACATTACCTGCATGAACTTGAAGATCTTTTTGACTGGGAAGATGCTGAACTACTTGGTCTTGGAGATGTGGCATTTCTATCAGTCCCTTCAGCATCATCAGCTACAGGGCAGGTCTACTCATTGTTCTGCAAGTTTGCATGATGTCTGTCTAAGTATCTCGTCCAGACAGATTCTTCTGCTGTAGGTCTGGGGGTAGCTGTGGCAGTGCATGGAGACTGGCTTCCATTTGTGGCGGAAATTGCTTCTAAAATATCAAGTAAAGAAATAGGAATAGAAATTCTTGTAAAGATTCTTAGTAAGAACAAATCTATACAAATAGATAGTTTTAGAGCCTTTTATAGCTGACTATGCTGTATGGGCTTTGCTCATTGTCTAAGGTCGTACAGTGATCTTTTTGGTCTCTTGTGTAGAGATGTCTCATTGGCAATTATACCACATCTTCTTTTTGTAATATATATGTAAGACTCAGATCGACGTCCGTCCTCTAATCGACGTCCATTCCTCAAATCGACGTCCGTTCCTTAAATCGACGTCCAAATCTGACGTAACATTCTCAAATCGACGTCCAATATTTTTATACTCTAATCAGACGTAATGTATTGCCAAAACGTCGTCCGATTGATTGTAGTCGTCTTTAATTCATGTTCAATATCAATAAATAATAAATTACTGGACTTAATTTACACTTATACGTATACATGTTTTGTAGGGTTCTTATGACAACTAAGTTTTCAAACATTTATACATACTTTCCATATACATTTCTTCAAACTGTTACCTGAGGACATACATGCTCCCTTGATGAAGGCGTAACCTTGAACCATAATGGTTTACTTTTATAAATTGTTATTTGGATGGAGAGTTGTCTCATTGTCACTGATACCTCATCTTCCTATATCTACATTAATGTTTATCTTGATAAAAAGTTAATTCAATTGATCCACATTATAGTGTGTGATTCCTATTCATAATAAAAAATTACATGCATGTGAATGTATGGCAATTAGTAAGCAACCCAACGACAAAGAAAACCAAACGAAATCTAGAATCTTTATTCAGTCTTCAACAATAGACAAGAAATTGTTAAGATGCACAGCCAATTGTTTTGAGAATATTATAATTCGGACTCTGTAAGATTTTTTTTTCAAACAGATTTCTTGAAATTTACACGGGGAATGAAACGTAAACGCAAGAAATTGGCATAATGTTTTGCTGTTACACCACTGTGTTAGATTAAATGCGGTGCTCACTCACATGTTTAACCCCGACATATTCTGTTTGGGCCTGTTAGTGCATTGGTTTTTCGATGATTTATGTCTGTCATATTTGTTTTTCGGATTTTTTTTATATACAGAAGACCGTTAATTTTCTATTTGTTGACATTATTTATGTCGTTGCCTTTTATAGCCTTTGTTGTATGGGTTTTTATCATTGTTAAAAGCCATATGGTTAATAATTGCTCACTTTCATTTTATTTGAAATCTTGTGTATAGTTTCGAAATTCTCTCTACAAATCATACCAATCTCTAAAACTTATATAAAAATTGATATCACAACCTTTTTACATCCTTAGTCTAGTATGTATTAATTTGGAAGAAAAAAAAACCCACACATTTCTTTTTAAATAGATTTTATTTGTCTCACATAATTAATATGTTTAAAGGTTTAAATGTTTCAGCTGCCATCGGTTCACTTCTGTTTTTAAGTTTGTGTCCAAAACGGACGATGATTAGAGAAGCTCAAGATCGGACGTCGATTAGAGAATGCCAAAAAAAAGGACGTCGATTGGATAGACATAAAATTGGCCGTCGATTTGGAATGTTATTTCATTGTGACGTCAGATTTGGACGTCGATTTGAGGAACGGACGTCGATTAGAGACCGGACGTCGATCTGAGTCTTACATATATATTAACATACGGACAATGACTTAATTTTTCATAGGTGACATGTGAGGGAAAAAATGGTTTTATTTCAAAGTATATTATATTGATTTTTTTACTTTTTTTTTTACAAATGACCTATGAAATGGTTGAGAGCAAATGTGAAAGCATAAAAATATAGTATATAACACTCATGCAATTATAGTATATTATATGTTATTCAGGTCTCAGTCAGGGTATATACTGTGACACTCCCGCAAAGAGTTTATATCCCCTGAGCCGAAGCCTTGTTTTTATTTTTTATAGTTTTTTTTATGGTGTAAGCAACTAATAAGTTCTTATCTGAACATAACATTTTATATTTTAAACTTAATAAGTTATTGTTTTAATTGATTAAAAAAGTTTCATCACTTTAAAACCGTTTTTGATTCTTTTAAGTACCAGTCCACCTAAGAATCATGCAAAGGGTGATATACTGAGGTTTTCAGAATCTGTTGAAAACTTACTTGATAAAAGGTATTGATGATATAAGTCATCAGAAAAAAATATTTTGGGACATAAATAAATGGTTGCTATGGAAACTGAAATCTAACATTTCCTACCAAATAAGTAAAAAAATCAACAATCCAAGGCTAAAATTGACATATTTTATTCATCAATTTAGTATATATGTAATTATCAGAACTCAGATTGTATTTATATACTCAAACAATTATACAAAATGAATAAAAAAAATCATTTACATCAATTTTTTTTTTTCATCACCAAGCTATAAGAGGTCTAAAATGAGCCATTTCTCATATTTAGCTATTTCCCATTTTTTCAAGTTTTGACCAATTTTTAAAACTACATAGCAACAATTACCAGCAAGTTATTTACTATTGACCTTATTCATAAGAAAATATAAGGTTGATATGTAACTAAACTTATCTTAAAACACTCGGACTCCAATTTATTTCTGGTTGCTAGGCAACCAAAATTTCTTATTTTTTAGGTAGAAAAGGTGCATTTTATTACGTGTATTGTTGAAAAATGAATAAAATTTTGCAGGTATATTCAGCATAATTGAAGCAATCCTTTTGTTAATACATTTTATTGTTAAAAAATATACATAAACTAATTTAAATTGATATCAAAAGAAAAATTACGATGATTTCACCTATGAATTTCCTTGAATTTGCATCTTTTCCAATTTATTTAATCATAGAGTGTCAAAATTTGCTTGAAAAAACAATACACTTTTACACAAAATGTACCATTTATTAATAAAGTTTAAAAACAAAATTAAAACAAAAACAATATCATTGGAGTTTAACAAATTTTCTCAAATGATGTGCGTCAGTGCCTTAAATCATAATTTTGCTAAATTTCAAAGATGCTTTTTACAATGTTAATAAGATCTATATGTAGAATGTATCAATCAACAATTTAAAAAACTATATAAAATTATGTTTATCTGTTTCAAATTGCTCCCCAAATTAATATTTTACTTGAAAAATTCTGTGATTTTTTAGAAAAATACATGGTTACCATGGTGACAAAAAATGGAGTTTGACCAACAGCATTAAACATACAAAAATTCAAATAAAATATGTAAAATTAATTGCAGCAATATCATAGTTTTTAATGGAACCATTGAAAATGGTTGTCATGTAAACAAATCAAAATCCCTAATTCTGCAGACTTAGAAAAATACCTGTAAATATTTTTTACAGTATGATGATATGGGTTTTACTTAAAATTCTAAAACAATAGTTCTTGGAAGAAAAGTTTGCATTAAATAAATTCAACTATAAAAATTATCCAATAAATTTAGCTAAAATTCACATTGAAAAACAGCATTTGATAAGATGTATCTATTAAAGGTCAAATATCTGATTGATGAACATAAGTCTAAATAACTTGGTTCCATAATAATGGCTGATATTTTCTTATATCATATGACAAAATGAATTCACAGTGAGAACAGTCAACATCTAGCCTGAGTTTATACTGTTTTCCATTTAATATCACAATAATAAGTTCTAGATTTGCAGAAGATGATCAAAATAAGTATAAATGGTCTAAGACCAAAATTATTTCATAGTGCATTTCTTTTAGAGCATAAATGAAAATAAAAAAAATCCCACCTGCGCTTTCTCAAAGAAACTTTGACAGTGTGTTGTACTACTTTTGGGACAAATTATATTAAAATTATAGAAAACTTCATCGGCTCTAACTCAAAATGTGTACAATTTTATGTTTAGAGCGTCTTGAAATCTTTTGACAGCTGCCGAAGTGCTAATTTTAAACCTTTTTCAGCTGGACCAAATCACTACTTTTCTTTAATATTCTGGACATAATTTGTTTTAATGTAATTTCACCCCCTACTTGAAATTAAAGGCATTAAACATGGAGAAATAAATTTGGAAGGGGTATAAAAATTAATGGCAAGTTACCCACTGTCAACACTAGGGACTATATTTGTTAACAACAAAAATCAAGGGACGACAATTGTGGCCTCGGACCAAATGATAAATGCTGCCTTTTGGATTGTTTATAATCTTTTTCATTCAGTCATTTATTTTGATAAAATGATTATCTAGGGTAATATTTATTATTATTCATATTAAATCAGTTTTTGGAATAGATTTATGACCATTAAGAAAATAATAATTATATGATATTATAACATTTAGGCCAAAACTTAATGATTATGTGATTACTGTGTACCCTCATAGAAGTCCTACAAAAATGACAGATTAAATTTAACATCATCATTATATCTCATTTATAACAATTCCTCTAGAGCCTCAGATCTGTTAATCAATGCAATTGCACTTTCTAAATCTTCATCTGAAACTTCACAGTCTTTCTTTGATGGACATTTCAACAGCAAAGCAAGACGAGAAAAATATGAAATAATTTGTGAGGGCTGGAGATACTCATTTGGAGAAAATATTTTCTTTCCAGTATTGTCACGTGAAATACGCATATTTTTTGCAACATTGCCTGCATTTGCCTTTTGTCCGCTTTTTTCACCACAGTCAAATATTTCTTTCAGGTAGTTTTTTATTTTCAATGAAAAACGAACAGATTTCCTATCCTTCTTCAATCCCCATCCAGTCTGTAAGGTAGAGTCACCATTCTGCAATGATCCTTCTCTAGTTTTAATAGAACATGAAGAAATGTCTAAACACACACCTTTCCATTGCAATTTGATGAGGTCATGAGTTGGACATAAAGCATGATTACCAACAAAACAATGATCTTCCAGCTCTGAGTAAGATTTAAACTTCCTAGAGCAAGTCATCTCTGGACAGTATAAATCTCCTTCTCTAGGAAGTTGTTCATTCACAATACTGTTAGAGGTTTTGATGGATCCCTCTATGTGCTTTGGTAAGGAAAAGTCCTCAAGAACATTCAAATTCGTACCTTCTTGGTTAAATGATGACATGGTTATACGTTGTCCTTCTCCAATACCAAAGGCTTTCCAGCATGTTAGTCTACCATCATGGTCTATCTTCACATTGGAATATTTTGTTATTCCTTTAGGTTGACTTTGGTCTTTAGTCTGACTTTCAGTATTAATGGTAACATTTGAAATTTGGCAGCCTGACACACCTCCACACACATCCAAAGCCTCTTTCATTTCTGTAGATGATGTGATGTCTCCACCTTCTAAAACATACTTCCTCATTTTGCCTCTCATATGTGCAATCTTTGAGTCACAATATGATTTTCCGTTCTGGGCTTCACTGAAATCATATTCTTTAGTGTATACACCTGTAAGAAAATATTTTTAAAAGAGTTTTAAAAAAAAAATCAGCGATAAAAATGAATATGTTATCACTGAACTAGTATATATATTTGTTTAGGGGCCAGTTAAAGGACACCTCCGAGTGCGAGAATTTCTTGCTGCATTGAAGACCTGTTGACCTGTAACCTTCTGTTGTCTGTTCTATGGTTGGGTTGTTGTCTCTTTGACACATTCCACATTTCCATTCTCAATTTTAATCAAGCATATTGATATAAAAAAAAAATAACGGGGTATGCATTTAATCAAGCAAAACCTTTCAAAAATAGCTTACGATCATGACGATAAACCACTATCCTGTTCATAAATTCTGTATTCAATGTGTCAATTTTAAAGTATTACTTTTCATTGATAATTAATGTTCAAATACAAATACAGCAAAAGCTGTCTATACTTAACACCCAAATACATATATATACCATAGTATTCATGGATTGTTTTTCATACATTAAACACAAAATTAAAATTTGATTGAACCAACAATTTGTCTTCAAAACACGAAAAACTGTGGTCCATGAATAAAAGTATTTTCGGTCTATTTACCTGTTCGCTGAGATATTCCATGTAAAGAATGCCACAGATTACTACAATGGTAACATCCTGCATTGTCACTCCTCAATACAACACTTTTTATGTTTGGCATTTGGTCCTTAATGGTTTTGAGAGTGTGTTCAATCACAAAAGTAACACTATACCAATCCTGCTTTGCTGATTCAATTGTATGAACATATGTCCTATGCTGAAAATGAAAAAAGCATATAAATATTTATTGTTTATTATTCATGGATTATAAGTGTGTATGACACTACAACGAAAAGACACTGTAAATTATGTTTTGTTACAAATATGATGAGAAAGGGGGGGGGGGGGGGGGTAATTTTTATTTCAGGTTATTCTTAAAATTGTTTTTTTTTTTGCTATTTCTTTGTATATATAGTCTAAAACTTTAATTTTGGATGTAACATGTCTTCTGATCTTCTGAAGTTATTTTGTAATCAGCCCATAGACATAATTTAGTCATGTGACCGTGACATCATCAACGTTTTTTCATGGTTTTCTACAGTTTATAATGGAATTTAGAATAAAATTATAAGAAATGATTGAAATATTTTTTCTGTTTATTTGAAATAACATAAAAAAAGTGGTGAACACTGTTAAGTAACTTGCTATGCACCAAATCTTTTATGTTATTTCTTCTTAGACAGAAAAAATATTACAGTCATTCCTTAAAAAATAAATTTACAAAGTATTGCACAACAGCACAGTGTATTGCACAAACGCAGGAAATCTTCAATTGATAGTAAATTCAAATCATTTACCAATTTCATGTTCATTGACTACATATATATTTTGTGACAGAAACCTCTAATACATGTGTCAGATATTTTTAAATTAAGATCCAATTCAGACCTGTATCAAGCTTGAATATTGTGTCCATTTAGCCAAACTATTCTCGATTGGACCTCTGCGGTTGTATCCAGCTGCGATCTGCGAAGCTTGTTTTTTGTATGTTGGTAAAACAGTACATTAATCTTCTTAATTTAATACCTTCAGTGTTGAAGTGTCATTATCTTTGAAGATAACAACAATGACATGCCAGTTAAATCCCTTTTGGCCAAAGAAGGCACTCTGTTTCTCTCTATGGCGAAGTGGCAGAAACTTCATCGCCCAGTCCATAACAATCATGGCATCACCCTCTGTGAGATTTTGTAAGGTTTCCAAACGAGACCTATCTTGGTTGACACAGCGAAGAATATGACTTTTCCAGTCAAGAACTTTCCCTTCAGCTGTCTCTATATCTACCAAAAACTCTGTTCTTTCTTCTTCAGATATATCTAAAATAGAATAATAGTTCAGTGGTTTAAGGCAAGATTTTAAACAATTTTTTCAATAAAATGCTATATCAAAAAATGTATGATGGCCATCTTGGATGGCTGGTGGGTTCATCTGAAATAAGTATCATTAGCTTTAACGAATATATTCGACAACCAAATCTAGTTGGTAACATATGTAGAATACATAAACACAACTTTTCGATATTTTCTTCATAATTTTTTTAATACATCCTTTCAGTTTGTTAGCAAGTTGGTCTCTTGCATACATAATGAACTATTAAAAAAAGGGCTGTTATTCTATAGAAGATGTGGTTAGACAATAGAGGGATGATAGGTACTGGTAACGAGAAAAGCTCACATTAACTTTTAAACAAGTTCTGTAAATTAGCTTCAAAACAATTCATAACTATATTTTGTATATGTACCTGTGAATTCAGATATTATTCTCTTTAGCTCTATGACAGTATCAGGTAAAAGGCAGCATCTTGGACACTTCATATCATGCAAATGGTCAGTGCAAGAACGTGCCAATTTCTTTTCTGTGGGGTCACTCAATGCGAATTGTATGCAATGGTCAGAACATTGATCCTTCATCTGTACATGATGTTTGAAGTCAGTCTTCAGGTAGAGCTTATATGAGATAAGCTTCTCTTTCATATCACTGAAATTTGTATTCTGATGTACAGAGCAATTTTGAAAATTAGCAACAATTTCTATTAGTGTATCCATAGCACATACTCCATCTGCTGCAATATTGTCAAGACCTTTCAAATTGGTACGGTGAGAGGCTGGACACTCACTTAGGATGTTAAACAATGTTGCTCTTGAAAGGGGTTCAAAATCTGTCTCTTTACAATATGACATATAGGTATCTACAATACTAGAGTGGCAGACTGTCCTCACAACTTCAGCAATCTGTAATATCTCCCCTGAGCTCAATTTCAATTCCTTTGTTCCAAAAGATGATACCTATAAGAAATAAGAAGTTGAGCTATGTTACATAAATATAATACAGTTTTAATATTTTTATATAATACAAAATATGATGGTGGTATGCCCATATTATTTATAACTGACAGTATTTTGTTCCTATATAGATAAAACAATGTAGTCCTTTTTCGCACCTTTTACATTTGTCACCATATATCATAATCTTGGTATGCATTATGCCTCTCACAGGCCCATGATTGGAAATAAATAGTTAGTAGTAGGTATGTTACTATGAGCTGGCTGACAGTTAACATTTGTTTTTATATTTGTATTTTAATGCAATGAGGCTTATTGAATCTAGTCCTGGTCAAATAAATATGTATTGTTGATCCTAAAATTTTTTTTACACAGAATGTAGGGAAGGGTTGAGTACTTTAAAAAATGTTTGACCCCCCTCCCCATTTTTCTTTACATGTATGTGCCTGTCCCAATCCAGGACCCTGTATTTTCAGTGGGTTTGTTATGTCTCCTTATAATTTAGATTGATTGTTTCTGTGTCAAATACTTTTGTTTCTTTTCGCAATTACCCAATATCATATCCTTCCTTTTTCATATGTATAATTGACTACTCAAAAACTACTGAATACCTAAATTTTATACCTGGTGAAATGTTGGGTCAAAGAAAAAGTCAAGTGCATGGTCTAATTTCCCTGTGTCAATACGCTGTCTGGTAAATTACTCCTTCTTTGGTAGTGGAACACCTGCAAAAGCATTCTTAAGCTATAACATATATGTAACAATATAAGCAAAATAAGAAGGCAACACCAAATTATCATTTGGATTACATCAATTCAGAGAGATCTGTACATTTTGTTCACCAAAATGTTCATATAAGAATCAAACTATACCCTCTAAATTCAAAACAGTGATGGCCAGACACACATATATTTTTTTTTTTGAAAAGTGAAAGTTTGTATTGTGATGCCTGTAAAAAAATATAATTTCACAAGACAAGCATAAAAAATGTTATTTTTCAATTTTCATGATAGCTATGCTTCTGGAAACTAAATTAGTCCCCTGGATTTCAGTGTTTGTATCCAATTGATGAAATTCAAATGAACATAGTGATTATTGGTATAATTAAGCTTATTTTTAAATTTCTACTCAGTTTAGGGGTGAGTCATGTGAGTGATTGAATACATCAGACAGTAGATTCATTACGTTTAGCCTTTCATATACTAGGCTTTAATGCTATACTAGGCTTTAATGCAACTAAGTTAATAAGTAAAGACCTACCTTTTCCATGTTTAACAGCATGTTGTCTGGCTGTGTCAAGAGCATACTGTGAGATCCCTGGAATAAGGTCCTGCAGTGCTTTATTTGATGATAGATCGGACACCATTGACAAGAGCTGAATCTTGGCATTTCTGTCTGACGACTCATTATATAGTTGTATGATCAACTGCTGTAGTTTGATATCCTCAGTAGTTGATAATTCTGTTCTTCTCGATGGTTCCTAAATTAAATAAAAAAATAATCTTCTGGATGTCTTTATGTAAATTCTTATATATAACGGCATTGAAGGGCTTTGACACCACACACATGGTGAAAAGGTGAAATACATATGAGTAACATGCAACAAAGGGGGAGTGGCTTATGTATATATTCTATTTTTTCTTCGGACTAAATCTGTTTCTAGTAAACACATACATACATGTACAGTGTTTTTCCAAAAATGTTTATAAATATGATTCAGCATTAAAAAGTAAGAATAATGAGCATCGACTCATAATTTAATCCACAGCAAATCAATTGCAAAGCCTTAGGTCATTGCAGGTCTCTATAAAGACATTAAAAATGTGCCCCACTTGACCTATTAGAAGAAAATAAAATAAATGTACAGCCTGTGGCTTAACTTTGATATAATGAAGTCTATATGAGTTGTTCCTTTACTAAAGAATTAAAGAAGTGTCCATGGGACAGACATATCCAAATTAAACTTTGGATCTAATTTCATACCAAACTGAACAGACAAGTATGAGCCTCTGTTTTTTAATATATATACACAGGCTGACAGCTACTTTTGCATAGGTACTAAAAATATGTAGTACTGGACATTAACTTTTAATATTTAGTACTATTTCTTTACTTTAAAATTATTGTAATATTTAGGTACATGTATTTTACAGTACTTGATTTGTACTAAATATTTTGGTACAGAAATAATACAATATTCCATGTTTGAAAATCATAATTTTAAGAGATTTGAAATAGAAAAACTTTCAAAATGCTGAAAATGTAACGGTAAGTAATCAAAAATCTGCAGTACCTAAATTTCAAGTACAAATCAAGTACTGTAAAATACAGATACCTAAATATAACAATAGTTTTAAAGTCACAAAATAGTAGTCAGAATTTTAAAAGTAAATTTCCAGTACTACAGATTTTTTGTACAGAAATAGTACCTATGCAAAAGCAGCTGTGTACAGTCACTAGTGCAGCATGAGAATATAGTTTGACATACATACTTTATCAATATGAAGTAACTGGAGTAGTTTCTTGGCTTGACTTGGTGCTATGCAATCTAAAGCTTCATGAACTGTTGTGGTTGCTTTTCTTTTCAAATATCTCAAGGTTGATGGTTTTAGATCTTCTATATTAGTTCGAACCTGGAATTTGATTGGGCTTATCTTTCCATGGCCTAATATATCCATTGCTTTGTTTATAGAACTCAAATAATGTATGTCATTTTCCTGGCTCCATGAAGATATTTGTGAGGATGACTGAGAATTGAAAGGCTGAAAATAAATGTAAAAATTGTACTGACATATTACACTTTTAAGGGCAATAACTTTGTCAATTGAAATGATAAAACAATATTGGTCCTGAAACATTTCAGCAAAAGCAGCCATGTTTGTTGATAGATCAAAGCTTCAGATGCAATTTATCAACAAGATACTGTAAGGCACATTAGGTTAAAATTTGAAGGATTTTTGCAAATTTGTTTCCGAGGAGAAGATTTTTGAATAACGTGACAAAAATTTACAAAAAAATTGACTAGTGGCAAAAACTCCTTAAGGTGCCAATTAATTTTGGTTATGTTGACTTATTTGTAGATTTTATTTTGGCTGAACATTACTACTATTTACTGTTTATCTCTATCTATAATAATGTTCAAGATAATAACCAAAAACTGCAAAATTCTTAAAATCATTAAATCAGGGGCAGCAACCCAACAATGGTTGTCCAATTTGTTTGCAAATTTCAGGGCAGATAGATCTTATCCTAAGGAACATTTTAACCATGTCAGATTTGCTCTTAATGCTTTAGTTTTTGAGATATTAGCCAAAAACTATATTTGACCCTAATTTTCTATTTTAGAAATGGCTACCGTGTTTGTTGATAGATATAAACTTAGGATACAATTTGTAAACTAAATACCCTAAGGAACATTCTGTTAAAGTTTGAAAGTATTTGAACCAGTAGTTTCAGAGGGGAAGATTCTTATAATTTACTGCCACAACAGATGCATAGTAATGGCATAAATTCTTAGCTTAGCTAGTTTAGTTTAGTTTAAACATATTTATTTATAGTGGATTGGGAAACAAGTTTTGCAACTTATATTAATCCCTTTCCACTTTGCGGGTGCGAGTGTTGCCTTGTAGCGACATTAGCCTACTCTATAAATATAAAATATGGAATTAATTATTATCATGCAAAGTCAGGGTCACTAGTGAAGATCACAATGTGATCTAAATGCATATCCCCCCTGAATATTTTTTAATATAAAACTTCAAATCCTGCATTCGGAGGGTATCTTGAAATGTAAAACATATATATGGGGAAAAGTGGGTTTTTTCCCTGTTTAACAATTTTTTTAAATTATAAATTTAGTTCATTCTTAGACTGACATACATGACATAGAAAGCAGGATGCTTTTTGTAGTCTGTTGTGCATATCGGGATAAGGATATTTTGACGAATCACAGTAAAATTTTAACCAATTTGACAGCTGATGGTAAAGGGCATTACCACCCTTATTAAACTATGCCTAGTCATGTGCTAGTAGTAGTACAGAGCAACAAGACTGTAAACAAAAATCAAAAATGTAATTATTGATTCGCATGTTACAACCTGTGAAATAGCTATTCATAGAAATATAACATGCAGAGAGGACTTTGACAATTATATTCACGGAAAAAATTTCTTAAACTTATGCAATACAACTCAGACAAGTCACGGAAGGTTTATACAATAATTTCAATACAAAAAACTCACAAAATTAGAAATAATTCCACAAAATTTCAACACTTATTTTGTCAAGTTATTGACTTCATATTCATTCGGAACTTTCTAATAATCACTTTACCATGTTAAAAAATATGTTCATTAAAATTGACATTATAGTAAAATAAAATTGAGAATGGAAATGGGGAATGTGTCAAAGAGACAACAACCCGAACAAATAAAAAACAACAGCAGAGGGTCACCAACAGGTCTTCAATGTAGCGAGAAATTCCCGCACCCAGAGGCGTCCTTCAGCTGGCCCCTAAACAAATATATACTAGTTCAGTGATAATGAACGCCATACTAATTTCCAAATTGTACACAAGAAACTAAAATTAAAATAATACAAGACTAACAAAGGCCAGAAGCTCCTGACTTGGGACAGGCGCAAAAATGCGGCGGGATTAAACATGTTTGTGAGATCTCAACCCTCCCCCTATACCTCTAACCAATGTAAAAAAGTAAACGCTAGTAAGTTTGAATGACCTAAGACTCAGGGTCACACCTGGGGGAAAGGGGGGTCTTTTTGTTTTGTTTGTTATCTTTTGAAAATCATGGATATATCAGGAGATTTACTTTGTTGCACTCACCTGACCCTACTGGAATCAGTAGTCCCTTCTGTGACAGAATTCCACGGCTGACAGTTGGTGTGACTGTTCTGTCTGCTTTGCATTTTCCAGTATGTGAAGGTAATGCACAAAGTGTTCTCTTTCTCCAGCACAAGCCAAGGGAAAATCGGTGGGATGGACAAACCGATAGAAAGGGACTCGAATTAAAAATTCCAACTCTGTGGCAAATAAGTTGACCTTCTGTCAGGCTTTCAGAATATTGGCTTAAATTCAATGACCTCAGATGACTCAAAATTTTTTTATGGCAATCCTTAATGTAAACCCTAGTATTGTCTGTAGGAAAATGTGAAGCTAGACCACATTTAGTACCAGTAAAAACTGAAAAACTGCATCTGTAATATTCATCAGTGTCGTCTGCCATTGTTGTTTACATTCCATAGAGACCTAGAAAGTTCTTCAAGGGGAGATAATTTGCAGTAAAAAAATGATAACAAAAACATAGTTTTATTTACTTTAATTTGACAAGTCCAAGTTTTCTGAATATGATTTATTCTTTTTTTCAGATATATTTAAACAAGCAAATAAAAAATATCAATTAAAAGGACTGGGAATAAAAAATAATATTATCATATTTTTACATAGAATGCACTGCATTCAGTACCTTTTTAAATCTGATAATATTTTAGAAAGGATACTATATATATATTCACCTAAAATTTTACAGAAATCATTATTTAACATTAATCTACAAATGCAAACCCCCCAACAGCTTCTATGAAAAAAATCAATATAGCAGATTTTTCAAATATTGCATGATTCTTAGGTGGACTGGTACTTAAAGTCATATCGCCGTCAAAAATATGTTTTCAATGTCACAAGGGACAAAACAGCGGTAATAGCACAAAAAAATCAACACGATGGTGAAAGTAGGTTTTGCAGTCAAAAGAAAGATTGATAAAGGTTAACTACTGTTTCAAGGATATCCAAATGCAAAAAGTGTAAGTGAATAATGCAATCCTTTATGTACAAGTGACCACTAGTTGCGCATACGTATAAACATTTAAAAGTAGATTGACATATATATTGTAGTGTAATTGCCCCGTAGTTCTAGGGGGTTTCCCCAACCTGTCACACGGGTACTGGTACATCACCGAGGGATCCGAAGGGATACATGACATGACGTAACAGTTGGGTACTTCCAGCCTCTTCTTAGATTACATCTCTCTCTCACCACGAAACGAGCAAGGCAATGCGCCTGATATCTGGGACTAGACGAGGTTAGCTGGGACTGACACCTTGTAGGAAGGTAAGGGCACTCTAACACTAAGCATAGTTTGTATCAACCCCTCGGGTAACCATAGAGCTCAGCGAGACAGGCCAAATAACACTTTACTGGTAGTGCGGGTGGGGTAAATTTTGGTCCTGCGGGGGATTGGACGCCATTTTGGCATCACTCCAAAATTTTGAGTGCCTAAAGTCAATAAGTACTTTGTCTAAGGGAGACAAACCAGGTCCGGTGGTTTACTTTCTAGGTGAAAGTGAATAGAAATACATCGTTTTGTATAGTTTTTTTGGTGTGAGAAAAACTTTTTGAAAAGTTTGCTTTTGTGATAGCGAGGTCACGTGAGTCGCGAGATTTGGACGCCATCTTGGATTATGTTGACAGATGTAAACAAACGGATGTAAACAAACACAAGAGCAGTTGCGTTTGTAGTGTTCTGTTGTATATTGTATTATTGACTTGAGTTTTTATTGAATAAAGAATTATTGTTGATTAGTGTATATATATTAGGGATGGCAACGAGTACTCGAGTACTCGGGTACTCGATCGGAAGGCCGAGTACTCGAGTACAGATTTAGTACTCGGATACTCGTTTGCCTGTTATACATCTTGAGATATTTCTCTTCACATTTCCACTCACTTTAGTTCCGTTGAAATATCCCCTTCGTAAAACTAAATAAAATCAATTAACATAAATATGTTTATCCTTAGGCTACTTTTTGTAATAGTAGTACCAGCAACGTCTTTTTCTTCCGAGAGAATGTTTTCATGTGCACAGTCAAACAGTCTTTCGTCTGAAATTGTTGACCAGGTCATATTTCTCAACAAGAACAAAAACAAAGTGACAAGCGCTGAACCCTACACAACTGACTAGAGACATTTTTAACGGTGTTTGTACACGGATCAACACTTTCATGGATTAATAATTAACTCGTCACAAGCCGTAAAAACTTACCTCTGTTTGTTAATTAAGAATTCTATGTAAACGTGATTGGTATGAGATGTACAGATCTAAATTAATCAAATTACTCTGCATTTGAAACTTAATTTCTATACTTATTTAATTTACAATTTAAAGTACGAGAGCGACATTCAAACCAAAAAGTCGAAAATAAACTGACAATGTAATGGCTAAAACAAAAAAAGAAAACCAGACAAACGATAGTGGAAAAAAACACACAGAAAAAGTAAGACTGGGCAACACGAAAAGGCACAAGTTATTTGAAGTCCAATATTGCTGTTGACAAATTAATGGACAAGTCGTATAATAAAAAATACCAAGTCCTCGTGAACAATTGATACATATATATAGCAACTTTACCTGACCATATAGGAAAATAGGTATTTAGTCGGATCTTAACACGTACTTGTGATTTGGTTAAAACCGGTTTTGTTCAAAATATACGAAGAAATGTCGAAATGTTCATGACTTAATTAAATCCGTATTTCGGTAGGATGGTGCAAGCATACGATTTTTTTTGCGTCTTACACTTTGAGAAGTGAATAATCTTCAACTACTTTATTCAAATGTTGTGTAAAAACGTTAATTTTGAGCTATGAAAGTCAAGTGGCTCGAGTATTTTTGTGAGGAAGTTTTAAAAAATTGCAAAGAAATATTTTTACATTGGGTTAGCTTTCATTATCTATAGATTAACAACTTTTGGTTATATTTATAATTTAGAATCATCATTGAAGGTGGGGGACGATTTCGCAGATAATTAATTATATTGATGTGCCAATTGTATGCAAGAGTGACATTTCGTTGTATTATGTGCCAATTCGAAAAAGTTATGCGAGTATTCTCTCCCCTTAAGAGGTTCATTATTTTATAATTAAGTTTAGGTTTCTGATATAATTTTGAATAATTACAAAATGTATCAATTCAATATATTTCAGTTTTTGTTATTGGTGTATCAAGAACATTGATGTACGAATATAATTTCATAAATTTGAAACGTTTTAAATGATTACATACCAATATAAAGAACCGTTCATCATTTTTGAAAAAGACTATGAACGTAAATCGATTTTTTTATCTTCCCTTGGTGACAGATTGATTGGGAAATGAACCAGCGTAATATAATGGTAATCACAGAGAGGGACCAGCAAGCAATTTTTAATTGTAGCTTATTCAACGTTAAAACAATTTTCCACTATAAACGAATGTTACTTTATACAAATATAAGGACTTTGTTAGCTAAATCTACAAATTTGATTAGATATTATGATTTTTTATTGCAATAGATTAATATGCTAATATATATTGTATACTTTATTGAATCTTATATGAAAATATTTATGATTTCATTGGAATTCGGTTCATGAACAAATGCACAAACTTTAATTGCTATAATTATGATAAGTTATTTGTAGAAAAGGTGGTTGGTAACTCATTGTTAAATTGAAACAAAAAACAGAGGATCAAGCTATTTTTGTAGTATGTTTGTCTTTCGTTAATATGTTTATGAAAATTTATTTAAAAACACTGCATCCCACCTAAAATCTAAACTGCTCAATAGACGTAAAAAATCATCCGAGTACTCGCGAGTACTCGAGTATCATGACCGAGTATCCGAGTATTTAATTCAGATCTTTTGACATCCCTAATATATATTGAGTTGTGAATTATATTGAAATAAAGTCAAATAAATTTGTATAACTTTGTTAAAGTACAAAGTCAATATGCAGGGGTATATGATCAAGCCTGATCATGTGATAATTGATATGGACCCAGAGGAGTGTCACGATACAGATTTAAAGGGTACAAATATTTCATGCATCCTACAGGATGAGGCACCACCTTATCGCCCTGTCCCGAGAGATAAACGGACAGAAGATCAGAAACAGATAGCTCATCTGCAAGATTTCAATTCTAACATAAAACAATGGTTAGAAGAATGCGATACTCAAGATGAGGTAGAATCATCTTGCTCAGAGGAAGGAGCCTGCTCCAGTCCTGAATGGGACAAACGTTGCCTAGAACAGCTACAAAGGCGTTCTGAACATTTAACTATGTTAGAGCAGTCACGTGGTGCAGCACCACAAGAGAGTTTCTCTTCAGATAGTTTGAACTCAAACCTGAGTGTTTGTAACAATGAGTATCGTACTCCACCACCAAGGACCAACATGGTTGTACACCCTCAACCAGAGAGTCAACAGGAAGGTAATGTCCTAAAACAACCAAATGACAAAATGTTTACACCGCTTAACCAGACCTGGCATACTCCACACCCTGTAGTCGATCGACAGGAGGATTGTAACCGTCAACAAGAGGTGCAACAGACTCAGCCAAGATATATTAGCCCTGATAATGACCAACAACCAAGGTTCTTACATACACCTACACCTGACCATGTTCACTTTTCACCAAGTGTTCAACATGAGCACCACTATGACAACCAATATCAACATGGCTTCAACAGTCTTCACCGACTGGAAGTCAACCAGAGTCAACAACCGACCGTACATAGTCAGATTGATATACAATGCCTACAACAACGGCTAGACCAGCTTCAACAAGGGGTCATTAACTATGCACAACCTGTGCAACAACAACATCTAGCTGCAGCGCCGGTTTTTATACCTCAACAGCGGCTACAACAATAGGTTAGTGAAGTTGCTCATCAACAACCAAATTATCCAGAACCAAGGTTTCAACCACCAAGTTCTGTAACAAGAATTCAACAACATAAGATGATTGATCACCCAACGTGTATGTAACAATGTTTTAGATTTTAACGAGAGAAATTTATGTATTACTGAAAAATTATTACACCAGGGTTTTCGATATCACAAACTAGTCAAAACATTTACTAAATTTTATCATCGGTATAAAGACATTATTCGTAAATATAGCTCAACATGCAGACTTTTAATACGTTCAGGTATTTCACATCCAATTTGTTATGGTAATATTCTTTATAAAGCACAAATGTGTCAGTATTCACCTCAGAAACTTACAAAACCTTTGAATAGACTTATTAAGAAGGGATATAATGACGATACTGTTGTCAAGTCATTAAAGATTGCATATTTTGGCGTTAATATTGAGTCATTGATAAGGTCTTTGCATCGGAACTAAACACATTTATTCTAAAAACAGTTGTTGGCATGACACTGTGTTCTTCTCATATATGTTATGATGGTATGATACTAAACCCCTAACGGGAAAGATTGTGCCTGATGTTCATATGATGAAATCATAATCTTTCAGTCAGTTTAGTTGAAGTCTGGAGCTGGCATGTCAGTTAACTGCTAGTAGTCTGTTGTTATTTATGTATTATTGTCATTTTGTTTATTTTCTTTGGTTACATCTTCTGACATCAGACTCGGATTTCTCTTGAACTGAATTTTAATGTGCGTATTGTTATGCGTTTACTTTACTACATTGGTTAGAGGTATAGGGGGAGGGTTGAGATCTCACAAACATGTTTAACCCCGCCGCATTTTTGCGCCTGTCCCAAGTCAGGAGCCTCTGGCCTTTGTTAGTCTTGTATTATTTTAATTTTAGTTTCTTGTATACAATTTGGAAATTAGTATGGCGTTCATTATCACTGGACTAGTATATATTTGTTTAGGGGCCAGCTGAAGGACGCCTCCGGGTGCGGGAATTTCTCGCTACATTGAAGACCTGTTGGTGACCCTCTGCTGTTGTTTTTTATTTGGGCGGGTTGTTGTCTCTTTGACACATTCCCCATTTCCATTCTCAATTTTGTTCTATGTTTCAACCTCCTAGAGGTGGACCATCGCCACAAGCACCAACAAATGTAAAGCCTTACAACCAACAATGCATACCTGGTTTAACGTACCCAAGTATGGGTCAGCCTAACCTTTCAGGATATCAGCCACAACCATTACACGTGCCTCAGTTACCTATACCTGGCAAACAGCAGCAACCTCCACCATCAGGAGCACCTCAGCCGCATTACAACCAACCTTCAGCAAGACAGAAGGAATTGAATAGTGATTACTATCGGAGACCACAAAGAAGTGATCCTAGATATAAATATACAGGTGATTCTGACACGTCATATGTTTCAGCATACCGTCAGACCAGAACAAAGCGAAGGTCATAAATCTGTTCTTGCTGAGTATTTATAGGCAAAATATCTAATATATTCCTTTCTTGTGATTTCGTCTCTTCTATATTTGTTGTAATTGTCAATAACGAAATCCATCTTTTCTTTGTCTTGCTATTAACGTACTTATGTGTATGGCCGTCGATGGTTAAAAAAAATGACTCCTCGGCTCGTTGCAGTGTGCAATATGTCCATCAATTACAGCAAAGTTCAGAACAATATGAATCAAAATTAACTAAAACCTTTGTTTATAAACAGATTTTACCAATACAGCTGCACGGTATAGTACATGTACAAGTATTAACTTACATGTAAATCCAATTAGGAGCAAATATAAAATCGGCGCAAATGCAAAAAAGAAATCGACGCAAATGAAAGAATGAAAATTTTAAAAATCGGCGCAAATGTCATACGCCCAAATGATGTGTTCCAAATTTAACTAAATAGTTTGTAATTAGTTTTCAAACAGATTTTAAACATCCTACTAATCAATCTTTTGATCTAAATTTTGTTTTGACAATTAAAAAAGTTTCTTTCATTTAAATAAAGAGTAATAATAATGGTGCTTTATACCTTGATTTAAGTACAAATCAATCTAAAATGTGTAATCCTTTATCTTCCATGCAATTACTTTGTACACAAAAAGAGTCAACCATGAATCTTTTGAAGGGAAATTATTAATAAAGCAATTTGATATATTTAGTCATAAATTGGTCGATAATTGGTTGCCTATTGTCCAGTGACAAATATTTCATGCATATAAACTATCCACTAGACTACCTATTGGTACATACCAGGGGCAGATCCAGCCGTTTTTAAAAGGTGTTTCAACCAAAGATGTGGGAGGGGGATCCAACTGTTTGTGATAGTTTTAGGTTTTATGTGAAATAAAAAAAATGTTTTCAAGAATGTAAAGCTTTCACTGCAATTCAAGAATTGTCTGCTCTTGGTCAATTCATTTTGTCATCTTACCATGTAAATAAGTACATGTATAGTAAAACAACGCTTCGTTCATATCAATAAACATACTTACACCAGCAGCTACCTTCTATACATTCTAAAGTCAAGGGTCTTTTGAAATTCCATTTTTACAATGATATTATAGTGAGTAGATTTACAAAACTACGTAAATGAGCTACATCCAGTCAGCCAAAACATATCAATAGACTAATTACAGGATTACTCAAGTTGTAAATATGTGCTAAATTGGATATTGTATAGAAAGGTATATACTATGAAAATAAGAGCTTGAGGCAAAGCCCCTCGCTCTAATTTTCATAGTATATACCTTTCTATACAATAACCGAGACCTACACGGACTCTTTTTAGATGATACACGGACTCATTTTAGTTGTTATACGGACACTTTTTATGAATAGAATCACTCGTGCATGAACAATGAGTTCATGGGCAATTAAACGGTGTCTTCCCGATTGTCCCACTTTTTGAAATTACAGGTAAAAAGGTAATGAAATCTTGTGGGACAATCGGGAATATGTTTGTGGGACAATTGGGAAGTTTAAATGTGGGACAATTGGGAACTGTTTTTATAATGATGAATTTGTTTTTATAGCGTGTTGCAGTTAATCAAAGGTTACTAATCAATGTAACTTATAAAATATGAACAAAATAAGAACAAATAATAATATTTACATATTTTATTTTGCTCATAGTAGGTACAATTGAAGTATCATATGATATAATATGAAGTCTTTTAAAAAAACATTTTTTTTTAGTCTAAGATGCATATTTTTATTGGCTTTGCACTAGCAGTCAGTACTGTGAGTACTCTCAGATCTGTTCTTAGTGTCTTTGTTGTGGTTATGTCCCAAGCCAGGAGCCTGTAAGTCAGTGGTTGTCGTTTGTTGCCGTGTAACATATTTGTTTTTCGTTCATTATTTTGTACATGAATTATGCCATTAGTTTTCTCGTTTTACATTAGTCATTTTGGGGCCTTTTGTAGCTATGTGGTATGGGATTTGCTCATTGTTGAAGGCCGTATGGCGACCTATAGTTGTTAATTTCTGTGTCATTTGGTCTCTTTGGGAGAGTTGTCTCATTGACAATCATACCACATCTTCTTATTTCTTATGGAAGTCTTGCTCTTCTTTATAATTGGTGAAGAGTCCTGTTGACTGCAAACACAATGGGAAAATTGGAAAAGCAACCTTTAATAGTGATTCTTTGAAAGGCTGATCTGGAAAAGTTCTAGACAGCAGCAAATTTAGAGAAAATGGATGGGGGTACAAGAAATGATTTTTACCAGAAGCATGTGCATCCCATATAAAAGAAAAATCTTTCAAATTTTTCAAATATGTATTTTTTCAATCAATTATAACAAAGAAGTTGAAATAATAAGATTTGTGTTCTAAAAAATGAGAAAATTCCAAAATTGACAAATTGACAAATTGACAGAATGGTCAATAGTGATTCAGAATAGTCAATAGAATGGTCAATTTGACACAAAAAAGCAATAAAATTTTATAAAACTTTCTTAAATTAACACCTACTTCAAGGTTTTTTTTTTAAGTTAGATCTATTCAGATTGGTCCAACCTATCTTTATTGAAAGTATAAAAAAAAATAAAGTTTAATTGTGAAACTGTGATTTTTTTCATGATAATAGCCCAAAAATGGATAACATTTGATGAAAACTGACAAAATTATCAGAATTGGGTACTTTCAAATGGCTGTAGCAAAAATAAGTGCACCACCATATGATTTTCGTCACCAATTATTTTTCTAGATTCATATATAAACCCAAAAATCAGGTTCAGAAAAAAAGTTTAATTCAAGACCTTAAAAGATCTATTTCATAAATCAGAAATATTATATTTTTTTAATCAAAAGTGTATCAATCTAATGATTTAAAAAACATTTTTTTTTATACTTTTATAAAATTAATATTAAATGTGCAATAATTAATTCTTGTTTATTTAGCAAAACAAACAACAGTTACCTTGTTTATCTAAGAACATTTTACTACATAAAATAATGTGGGACAATCAGAACTTTTCATGTGGGACAATCAGAACTCTAAAATTTTAAAAAGTGGGACAATCGGGAATAAACCAATTAAACTTTCAATTAGATTTGAACTTTTTGGTTCACCGACTTATTTCCTGTATTTTTATTGAACAAGATATTTACGTTAGCATCAATATCTATTTTCAAACATTTCCAGTAAAACACTATTCATATCAGTACACTAAGGAATTAGAAATTTAACTTCCAAATGGGGGGGGTATGGTTTTTTTCTAAAAAAAAAAAAGATATTTTAATCACAAATTTTATCAGAAAAAAAATATTATGGTCAAGCAGATGACAAATTAATGTTTTGCATGATTCCTGATTTTCCGAATACCGTAAATAGTGCTTATTTAAACAAAAACATCTGGGTGATGGCGTTGAAAAGTAAATAGTTAATTAATATGCTAAAAAAAAAAACATACCGCCCTCTTTATGAAGCAATATATTCGGTCAATAAGGTCCGTGTATATCTGCGTCCATTCGTTTTTCGTTTTGAAATATCAAAAACAAAAAACAAAAAAAGAAAGTGTTTTCATTTTTCGTTTTTGATTTCATAAAAACCAAAATGAAAAACGAAAGTGTTTTCGTTTTTCGTTTTTGATTTCACAAACAAAAAACGAAAAACAAAAGTATTATTATTTTTCAATTTTGATTTCTCAAAAACTAAAATCGAAAAATGAAAGTGTTTTCATTTTTCATTTTTGATTTCACAAAAACAAAAAACGAAAGTGTATTTATGTTATCTTTCCAACACTGACAGTTTAATTGTCATTCAAAAAATGACAATGTTGTCATTTGTCATTCATTTAAAGGTTGTTAAAGTATACATGCACAGCGGTTGTCAGATCAATACTACTTTAATCGAAGATAATGTCGACGGATACAAAAGTCTTTAGCAATCGGAACAATATGGGTGCGTGAACTTTATTACTTTTAGGTTTAGAAAGGTCGATCCAAGATTATTATAATTGATGACCAAGATCCATCTGCCAGTATTTTACGAACTACGAGGACGATAATGTATTTTGCTTGATCAAATTTTCAAAAGTTCCGCAATTTCACAATTCAAACTGGGATATTAAATTGGTTTGTCATTAGAAGCCTATAAGGTATTCATTTTGCTTATTTGTGAAGACTATAAGGTGATATTAACTGGAGGTCGTTGATGGGGGATTATGGAATTGAGAATAGTGGACAAAAAATATAAATAATAGAGACAATGGACCAAGAAATAAATAAAATAGCTAGAATAGTGGTGTTAAAATGTAATGATAAGAGAATAATTGTCAAAAAGTATAAAGAATACAGAAATATGGCATAAAATATCAAAGAATACAGAAATTAAGAACCCCGAATCAAGACCATCATACTAGTTGCCTTAATGAACGTCAGTTTGTCTCTGGGAGATTGCTATTGGTTATCATACGGTTTCTCTTTATTTCTATGTCTATTAATTAAGAATCGTGCTTTCATTATTTACCAACATTTTACATATCACATTATAAAAAAAGACTATTATTTTGCAAACTACCATAGATTTCCGGTAATTGTTCTGCATAGACCACACCACATTGGAGTCTCTGTAAAATTTTTTCAAGTGGACCTCAGTTACCCACCCTACCCCATCATTACTTAAAAGCTAATAAACAAATGTCTACGGAAATACTTCTGTCCGAACAATGTGTAAAGGGGAGCTTGGTAGCTGATGTCTGCTGGAAAAAAAATCAAGGTTGCTGTTTAGCTTATTTTTTTTCAAAGATAGGTCCAAAGTTGGGGTCGAACACCGAACCCCATCCTTACCGAAAATGTAATAAAAATTGTCCTCACTAGGTGCAAAGGGAAGCTGGGTAGCTGGGTAGCTGGGGTCTACAGTAGAAAAATCCAGGGTGTTGTTCTGCTTAGTTTTTTTTTCTTCTAAAGTAGGTCTTAAGTTGAGGTCGTATACCCTATAAAAACCCTTACCAGACAGGTAGTAAAAACATTCTGCGCCAATACTTTTATCTGCCCTAGATGAGAACGTAAGCTAGAGATCTAGGGCCTACTTGATCAAAATTACAAGTTAATTTATAGCACGGATCAATCTTTTTTAAGCTAATAAATAATTTATTTGCCCACCATACTTTGAATACAAAAAATAAACCTTTTGTCCAGTCATATTTAAGCAAAATCCACTAGTTCAGAGGTAAAATGTTTTGTAAAAACAGTTTTGTGTGGCAAAAAAAAGTTAAAGCACGAGTGCAACTTTCTTTTCTTTTAATGCAGAATTATTATTACTTTTCATGAACTATTTGACAGGATGCCGATAATAAGGAAAGCTATTTCACCCAATAGTGCAATTTTGCCATCAATAAAAAAATCATAATTATTTACGATTCTATAAACAATCCAAGTGTTGACTATTTAAAATGTAAAGCGGGCAGTACGCTGTGTAATAAATCGAAAGCGATTGATTTTGGCTTTATATAACTGTGACGAAGTCTAAAAAGTGTGGTACTGTGTGTACTGGGGGTATTATGTTCGTGCGATGGTAATGGTATAATCTCCACTCGATACAGTATAAGTTTGTCTCTTGACGTTTACCCAACACAGACGATGAATACCAAGTACATGCACTTTTTACAAGATAATCCAGTGGTTATGGTAACGTGTAAGTCCTGGACACCTTGGTCACATAAAAGTTTATGGATCCCTGTATAGTTAGACAATTTGCTTAAATAAATCACACTGTAAGGTTGATATAAATTTGTATTAGCATCAAAAATATAACAAAGTTCACAATAATAACAGATAGTAACAGATTTTGCACTCCGTAGACTTTATACTACAACTTAACTTCTCGACTAACTCCTCAAATCACCTGTCTCTGATTCTCCGATCATCCTTTATGACTCTCTCTCTCTCATTTTATACCACAACTTCATTCTAGATCTTTCCAATAATTTGATGAAATATGTTAACTAAACGATAATAAACTCTCTGATGAAATGTTTCTGATGTAACACTTGTATATAAAATATAACACTAGGGCACCAGTAATAGGGCACTATTGGCGAATGACCTAAATAAACATCTGGCATAAGCCATTAACCTAAATACATGGTTAGTCACAAAAGTAATGTATTACTTTTAGAATAGTCCTGATGAAATCATGAAAATGCTGACTATAAGAGTCAAGTTAATGATAATAACATAACTAGATGAATTATAAAACATTGCTGAGGACCAAATTCATCACATAGCTAATAATAACATAAGATGTATGTTTCATTATAATTCGTTATTCTGATTGGCTAACTGCACATCTCATGTTACATTACACAACGAAAATCATTATTCATGATGACACGAGGTCCCACAATAAAGTGCAAAGGTGAATTTAATAAAAACTTGATAAAAAACGTGTTTTCATGATCCTAGCTAAAATATGTAATTATAAATATTGAATGCTTCTTTTTGTAACTTCATAGGGTTGTAAAAGCGTTGACCGTGCGTACATTTTCAGAATGAAGTGCTTCCGCTTTTCATGCAAAATGTATTTCGGTCATCGCTTTACACCTCAATGAAGTAACAAAAAAAAAGCATTCAATTCTTAAATAAACCAGAAATGAAATTTTAAAATTCATTGAAAAGTGTCTTTGACTGCTTAATTATATTTTAAAAACTGATGATATAGTGGTTATATATTAATAAAAACATTTGAAGTACGTTTGAGTCTTATGCAATATTTGTTTTTATATATTTGAAAACTGAC
This sequence comes from Mytilus edulis, assembly GCA_019925275.1. Lineage (NCBI taxonomy): Eukaryota > Metazoa > Mollusca > Bivalvia > Mytilida > Mytilidae > Mytilus > Mytilus edulis. The sequence goes on along the minus strand of CM034360.1, from coordinate 119,976,759 downwards.
TGCTACCGACTGGCTGCTTGAGCCTGGTCTCACAAACTCCGCATTTTCATTACAGCCGATTACATTGAGTGTGTAGACAAAGATAATATCTTTGGATCGCTTGTTTGTTAGCTGAACTATGAAGTAACTAGGTAAGGTATACCACCCTCCTGTAGAAGGGGCCTAGTCCTACAGACAGATTGATTGGTTATCTGTCGAACTAGTCTACTCTTAAAGGAGGGTAATTTACCTAACCTAATAATACAAGCAAGCTAACCAAGGATATGCTACCTTTGCCTACACACTCAGTGCAATCGGCTGTAACTTTTTTACATTACAGGTTGCAACACCTTGCCAAATCATTGGGTTCCAATAAACGTTTGGAAAATTTAGTAAATGTGCTTTCCCATAGGGTTTTATGAAGAACAATTACCGGAAATCTATTATGGAAACTAGCAAAAACAATATCAAAATCGAAATCTAAGTGAACAATGAAGTTACTCACATTAAAAAAGGTTGAGACATTGAAGGCCAAATATTTTTTTTTATTCTTGCGTGTCTTACTAAATTATAATCTTGGTACCTTTGATAACTATTTACACCACTGGGTCGATACCTCTGCTGGTGGACGTTTCGTCCCCGAGGGTATTACCAGCCCAGTAGTCAGCACTTCGGTGTTGACATGAATATCAATTATGTGGTCATTTTTATAAATTTCCTGACTATAAAACTTTGAATTTTCTTATCCCAGGAATAGATTACCTTAGCCGTTTTTTGGCACAAGTTTTTGGAATTTTGGATCCTCAATGCTCTTCAACTTCGTACTTGTTTAGCTTTATAAATATTTTGATATGAGCGTCACTGATGAGTCCTCAATGCTCTTCCGGACACATTAGTTATACTTGAGGTAGCACTCCACAGTTAGAAAATAAAATTAAAAATGAGCCACAATTTTTTTTATCATCTCCTATTCCTGGATTTCTAATACATTAACCTAACTGTTTGTGTTGTACATGTGCATATGTATTTAATCAGTATATTTCATAGATTTGATTTTCAAAAGTTGAAAGAGTGAAAATTAATTCCTATTATGTGTATCCATGGCAACATTCTGCATTTATTTACCATAAAATATTGCAAAAAGGGGGGTGGACATGTCACATATCCCCCCAAAAAGTTTGATCAAACTAGAATTTCAATGCCTTTGAGTGATACCTTTTTAGAAACTGTTTTCATAAATCTTCCTAATGATCAAATAAAAAATGGGTGTCTTTCGCCTCATTTTTTCGTAAAATCCAATCACAAAGTTCGTGCGATAAAAAGTTGGAAATAAACATTGCAATAAATGCCGGACCAATGTATGCAAATACGGACTGTCATACAGAAAACAGCCTATATTACATACATTACATAATCATGATGTTCATATAAACCCAATACAAAGGCTATTTTAATACTCAGCTATCCAAAAATGAATTTTATTGCACACTAGCTCTCATATTTGAAAAATCCACAGGGGCCAAAATGCGAAACTATAACCTAACTGTGGAGTGCTACCTGATACCCCAATGATGATGGTGGCTAAGTTTGGTTGAATTTGGCTCAGTAGTTTCAGAGGAGAAGATTTTTGTAAAAGTTACGACGACGGACGACGGACGCCAAGATATGAGAAAAGCACACTTGACACTTCGGGCCAGGTGAGCTAAAAAACGAGAAGCAAGAACGACATCAACAAACGACAACTACTGTTTTTTTGTGTGATTTTTTTATAACTAGACCAAATATTTCATGATTTTTTATTATCTAGGACTGTATTTTTTATTAATAATTGATAAACAAGTTTAATAAAATCATATGTGTGTATAGCAAACATATTAAATTTGGCTTGAAAGACGTCTATTTAATTGTTTTCGACTCGCTCTGCTCGGTCGGAAAAATTGACAAGAATAAAATCCTAAGATTGAACGCGTTCGTTCAACAATCTTATATATATATTAATTTTCTCATACACATAAGTATTACGAAATCAGAGATATACATTTTGATTAGATTAGTGCGTCTAATTTACAAATGTAGTGTTATCTGTAGTAAATTTACTGACTTCTTTAATAAAGAATTTGAATAAGAATGTGTCCATACCACATAAATGCCCCACTCGCACTATCATTTTCCATGTCTAGTGGACCGTGGAATTGAGGGTCAGAACTCTATATTTGGCATTGAAATTAAAAAGATCATATGATATAGTATATGTGTACTGAGTTTCAAAAAAAAAAATATCTGTACATTAACTTCACTTTCAAGTATAGAGATGTGATTTTTTTTTTCTGAGACAAGTGCTTGTGACAATCCAAAAGAACTTGCAGTCATTCGATGTTCAGTACTTCAGTACTTTGATTGTTTGAAAACGAGGTAAAAATACCCTGCCACATTCGGTATGTTTTTGTTAGACTTTTTTTTCCCTCTGTTTTGTATCGATCTCATACGTTAAGCCCTTTTCCACTGATTTGTATAGTTTGTTCTTATGCTGTGCTGTAACAAAACTGTCCCGGCTGTTTACAAGCATGTTAAACGCCACAATATATGTGCCTGTTCCAACTCAGGAGCATGTAGTTCAACGGTTTTCGTTTGTTGATGTCTTTTATATGTGTTTTTCGTAATTCATGTTGTTTTAAAATAAGCTGTTATTTTTCTCAATTGAACTGTTTCATATTTTTCAATTCATGGACTATTGTAGCCGACAATACCGTATGTTTTTTCTCATTGTTGAAGATTATATGGTTGCCTACATATATAATTGCTTACATCCACTACATTTGAACTTTGTTGGATAGTTGACTCATTTGCATTAATACCAAATCTCCTTATTAAAAGTTGAGGGGGTGTGTGTTTCTTTGGAAATTTCAATGTTTTTCTCCCAGGTCACCCAGTTTGAATAGAATATTTTGACATTTTGCTGTGCTCTTGGATTTGAGTTAAGAGCCAACCAAAGCTCACGGCCTGTTGGTGGGTAGTTGATGACTATATGGTAAGCTCTGGATGTCTTTTTGAGTATTGCATACGGTGATTTGGTGATGTCTTCATGCCATGCATTGTCCCATTACTTTATATAGACAGCTTATCAGTCAACCTGATCTATCAAAGTAGCTCTCCTCGCCTTTTGTATATTCAGACGAAAAACAAGATATAAACTGACTTAGCTTGGTATATACATATTTATTTAATATACACATATCTATAATACTAAAATTACGAGGTCCAATTTGTCAGCCGTCATCACGTAAAACCGATGAATCAAAGAATTCAACTTTATATATAACTAATATAGTACAATGGTGTTGATTAAAAATTACACCACTCTAGGCCCATTTGTTTTCCACGTAATTAATATTGCCAATAATTAAGAAGTTCCGGATCGAGTCCGACACCGATACCAATTATAGTATATTCACCTGTTACCTATTACCTTATCTGTACGTTCCGCATCTGACAGGCGCACCACCAAACAGTGTATTTAGTATTTTGCTGTATACTGTTGAGTAAAAAATACTCCATTCCAGGCCTATTTGTTTTCCGAATTATTAATATTACCAATAATTGAAGGTTCCAGGTCGACGGGTTTAAACAGAAAGATTTTGAAAGCAGAGAAAACTGTGCACCTTATACATGTTATACATGTTATAACCGGCATGACTTTATCAGATGACAATACCAATACTAAAATAAGGCATACGCATAGTTATATATCAGTCACGGACCCGCGATATCACGGGTGTGTTCTAGTAAATATAAAAAAGAAGATGTGGTATGATTGTCATTGAGACAACTCTCCACAAGAGACCAACATAACACAGAAATTATCAACTATAGGGATAGTACGGCCTTCAACAATGAGCAAAGCCCATACCGCATAGTCAGATACAAAAGGCCCCGAAATGACAATGTAAAACAATTCAAACAAGAAAACTAACGGCCTAATTTATGCACAAAAATTGAACGAAAAACAAAAATGTAACACATAAACAAACGACAACCACTGAATTACAGGCTCCAGACTTAGGACAGGCACATACATTTTGAATGTGGCGGGGTTAAACATGTTAGCGGGATCCCAATTGATATTTTAAAACAACATAAAAGTTAAAAAGTGTAAAAACAAATTATTTTAATAAATGTTGAAAATATTATTGTGTTTGTGAGTGGAGAACTACTTAAAATTGTCGAAATATTCAAAAGTAGCTCTCGCGTTTTTGTTCTGCGGCTACGTTAACGGAACACCAATCAAGTAATCGATATTCATGACTATGGCTTCAATATTTAATGGTATAAAATATCATATTCTGCTTGTCGTAGACTCAAAAAGTCTACAAGTTGGAATAGATCTACGAAGACTAAAGAACGTTCATGTGTGGTTTAGCAATTGTACATGCCCACGACACCGACGTCCAGATATTGTTCGGAAGATGTTTTGAGAAGTACCGGACAAGTAAAATTAAACTGTTACAGTATATTACAGAACACAAAACTGGCCATCTTTGCTGTAAATAAAAATCCCAATCCCACGGCATCAAATAATTTAAAAAAAAAACATATGACCTTTAATATTGGAGGTCTAAACTAGCATTGAGCCGTGTCCAGGTCCGAAATAGAAAATAAAGAGATGTGGAGTAAATGTACACGGGACAAAATCGCACACAATATATAGAAAAAATACAAATTATTAATGAACAGGGCTTTTATGCCTGTTCTTCATCTTGAAAGGAGCTGGAGGGCCTTCAACGAGGAACTAGACCATTGATCCTCATTATACAAAAGTAACATAGGTTAGTGCATCGGACTATACAAAAACATAAGTTCCTGGTTCGATCACCGTTCCGGTGAGAAAATTTCCAATCCAAACTAACAATAGCCACACACTTGACTTTGTGGATTACATTATTTTTTTAATCATCCTACATATATATGTCTTTTGATATTGTTCATACATGTCAATACTAAAAGTCTTACACTGTATCTATATATTTTGCTCCGAGACCAGAAAATAATTAAAATAGATAAATTAAAACTTGCGCTTTAGATTAAGAAAGGGTCTGAAAGATTTTTTATCATTTTTTGCAGTTCTTCTGGAGTCCTTGAGCCCTTCCCTCGCCAACAATATATAGTTTGCTTTATTTGTAAAAGAGGCTAGTTACGCTACATTATTATCATCTTAGATTAATCTCTCCAAACTTAAAATTAAAGATCACGCACCCTTATTGTTTAGATTGATAAAGACTTTTGCATCCGTTGACATTATCTTCGATTAAAGTAGTATTGATCTGACAACCGCTGTGCATGTATACTTAAACGACCTTTAAATGAATGACAAATGACAACATTGTCATTTTTTGAATGACAATTAAACTGTGTTGGAAAGATAACATAAATACACTTTCGTTTTTCGTTTTTTGTTTTTGTGAAATCAAAAATGAAAAATGAAAACACTTTTGTTTTTCGTTTTTTGTTTGTGAAATCAAAAACAAAAAACGAAAAGACTTTTGTTTTTCATTTTGGTTTTTAAGAAATCAAAAACGAAAAATGAAAACACTTTCGTTTTTCATTTTTCTCGACTCCTAGTTCTCGACTCCTCTCCTAGGAGTCGAGATTAAGAATTGAACGATGAACAGATAGTGCGTGAATTTTTCTTGCTTCCTGATTGGAAGATATTACGAGACGTGAATAATCAAAGTTAATTGATTGGTTAGGACAATCCAAACTAAGTAAATGTCCTTCAATCCCGTAGAGTATCGGATTTGTCCTCTCTATTTTAGCAATTAGATTTTACACAGGTAACCTTTATCTATAAATAGTCGAATCTTCTGGTGTAAACAACAACCATTAAACGATAATAATTCATAGCCTGTGACCTCACGTGTGTGGTAAAATTTGCTGATTGATGCACGTGGCTATTCTAGTAAATGAATTAATCTACAAAGCGAGAGCACTTTCCATTTTCATCAGCTAAGAGTCGAATAGCCTTTTTGAAAGGCTAACGCTTGTGGTTTTTATGAAATCAAAAACGAAAAAATGAAAACACTTTCGTTTTTTTTTTTTTTTTTTTTTTGATATTTCAAAACGAAAAACGAATGGACGCAGATATACACGGACCCAATAAACGTTTTCTTTAACATATGGATATGAATAGTATTTTGGACAATGCTGAAAAGAAAGAAATGATGATACTGACGTGTATATTTCAATAAAAATAAAGACAGGAAATAAGTAAATAAAAATCAAATCTTATCAAAAGATAAAATCCCTATCAACTCACCAATGCACGATTGATCCTTTAAACAAAAAGTGTTCATGTAATACACGTCCAAATAAGCAGCAACTCTAGAAGAAAATTATTCAACTTATGTCATCAATTTTGGGCGGTAAGCTGCGATTAGATCATATAGTAACACGTGTTTATTCCCGATCAACACTTGCAGATCTAGAGACAAGCATGAATTTAAAAAAAAATGAAAGTATATGCCTGAATACATTTAATATTAAGACAAAGTTCATTTACTAATGAAGAAGGAAATTCATTCTTTGATACATTTATATTTTTATCGAATTTATATCAGTGGCGAATCCAGGTCCAAATCCAGGACAAAACAGGGGGTCCAACTTTATGTCCCTATTTAAATGCATTGATCATCCAAAAAAGGGTTGTTCCAACCCCCGGGACCCCTACCACTGAATATTAAATTCATGTATTTGGCAACAAACGTATTTTTTAGGGGGAATGGGGGGATGGAATGGCACATCCTGCATTTTTCATCAGAAATAAAGATGACAACCTGTTTATCTTAAAATGAATTAACCCCCCCCCCCCCCCTCCCCGCTTTCCGTGTCATCCATAAAAATCAAACGTAATCCTACTTATACATGTACCATTAACATATTTCTTTAATATATTACTTTTTCACGAAGTTGCATTTTAAAAAGTCTTAAATGTGTACAACATTCATCTTTTACTTGAAATGGCTCTTTTTTATCAAATAATTAGATTCCTCACTGATTTTTTTTTCTTAAAAAAAAAATCTCGGTTGAAGGGATATGAAAAATATTTATACTATAACTTACATTTACTGCTTTATGGCTATCTAAGCATCTAAAATTATTACTTTTTTGAAACGTCGTACAATTCAGATAAAAAACAAAAGTAACAAAGGAAACAGGCCGGTAACAACCAGCCGAATAGTTTTTCTGCACTTGTAGTCAGGTCAAGGTCACTACTCGTGCAAAAAAACTATCCGGCAACGGTTGTTACCGGCCTGTTTCTTTGTTACCTTAGTATTTTATCTAATACATAATGTTAATGTCAATATGTTTTATAGTGGGAGATATTATGGACATAATTGTGCAAATCGTGATACAAGCATGAAATTTGGTATAAAGGTTGACTAAATGATAATAAAAAAAAATCAGCTGCTGGCCATCAAAAATTTCCATTTTTTCAAAATGGCCACCAATAATTTTGCAAATGGCGTCATATCCAATTGGCTACATTTCGTAAATCCTTGAAACCTGTGTTATAGGTATAATCCAATGTAAGTTTTGATAAAACGTATATTACAGTTCCTACAGTACGACAAAACAATACATAAATGACAAAAAAAGTGACTTCCGGTTCCAAAATGGCGGCAAAAGTCTTGAAAATGTATTTTTTTTACAACTTCCATCAACTCAACAAGTGATATCACAGTCTTTGTTAGGTTTGATTACTTTGTTTTGTTAGAAAGACAGGTTGCTTATCTTATAATTATCTGACAGTTGCCAATACAAAAACCCGTACAAGGAAGGACAGAACGGTAGCATTTACATTTACCAACACAGATGGATTTTTTGTCTCCGCATTTCAAAAGTTCCTGACATGAGGATGCAACGGCAGCCGAAGAAGTCCTTTTAAGTTTCCAACTGTCATCGATTTTTTTCTTTCATCCAATCCCAGTGTTCATGGCTTGGTACATGTACCTGTCGAATACATAAATCAGGCTGAGCCCAAACTTGTCCTCCTTGAAATGCTTCTCTTTGGATGTGCTCCGGAAAAAAACTATTTTAGGCGGAACTGCATCACAATGCCGCTGCTTCCTGGCTAACAGTTTACATCGTGTCTCGTTAACAGTAAATGTTGTTCTGTCATACATGATGCAAACAAATGCTTCTATGCTGTCCATGTATGTGTCTTTATACTTTAGCGAAGAAAAAAACTTCCCTTATATTTTGAAATACTTCCCATGTCATCCAAACTGACCTATTCCCTTTCCCACGAAAATCCGACAAAGTGTCACATCCACTGAATGCATGTGCATGGACGACAGGAAGAGTAGCTACACAAGGACCAAACGCATTTGATATGTCACGTACAGGAAGCCATCAAAAGTCTTCATTCCTGTCAAAACCTATCCACAGTTTGTTCCACCATATTTTGCGAGTGCTGCAAATCTCAATACAACTACATCTGTCTCAGTGCTACCTAAAATTACCGTTTTACAACAGTTTTCATAATCATGCCGTACATGGACAAACATTCGTGTATCTGCTTCTCCATGATTACAAGGGGGTAGCTGGAAAGTATCCTTATTGGAATTGCAAAGAATATTTTCACCATGAATAAAATACACATCTTTATTAGTCTCTAAAGAAGCAATTCTGTCGGCAAGAAACTTGAAAAATTTCGTTTCGTTGTCATCTTCACAGAGAAAACTTCTCCAAACCCCTGGTGTTCTACCAGAACGAACACCTTTCCGTCTAGCACAAGAACCTTGACTTTGTCTTGTCACAGCTAGCCTTATAAATTATTCATTTAGTAAACATCAAATACAATGTCTACTCTTGAATCCTGGCAGTATGACATCATTTGCAAAATCATCAAATATTTTTGATCAACAAGTTGGCCTTGATTAAACAATGCTGCCCCACCAACGATAACTACGTCAGAATTTGGATCAGCAAATCGCAAAATGTTTCAAGTATACCCTTTTGCACAGATTTAATACCACTGTTTAAAGTGACATCCTGAGACAAAAACGGAGGAGCAGTTTGTTTTTTTATGGATAAAGAAATATTCCAAGTCAATTTGTCTACTGTGACAAGCAATAAAAGTATAGAAAAGATATTGCAATTACTTTTAAGGTTCTCTAGCTTTGTTTTTGACAAAAACGTTTACAGTTTTATTTTACGGACATAATTGGAAGTTGTTCTTTTTGATCTGGTTATAAAAAGCAGGTTCCCCTTCGTTTTGCATTTGCTTCAAAAGATCTTCGTATTGTTTGCCTTTGATCTTTTCAAAGATATCCTTTTGTGTTTTCGTAAAGTGTTCATTAAGTCGTTCGTCTGTTATAGAATGCCTCAAACCACTAGATCTTTCAAATTCATCTGATAGTCTATTGACTTCTGGTCCAGCTACCATCCATATGTCTAAAAGGGATCTTCGGTTAAACCTATGACAACAACATCGCCCTTCACAATTGCATTATTCTGTTTTTTTGCCTGATCAATAGTGCTATAAGAAAAATGTTTGCTGGTCTTACGTACAGTGAAATTATCATTTTTAAAATCAATTTCCACCTGTGGGTGATGTTAGAGAAGGGAATTCATATCTCGGAGAAGGTCGGTAACGATCGAGAATGATTTACACGATCAAGACCTAGATAAATACGATATCATGCTTTATATAGATTGTTTGTACAAAATCTGACTCATGAAATGAGCATACTACCAAAATCATAAGAAGTTCTTAATTGAACGCCAGGAATTTAACTGTGGTCGAGCTGACTATATTTCCTTACACCAGTCTATCAAATCATTGAGCGTCACAGAGTCATGACATGATTATAATTACTGTGTTTTCTTTAAGCCGATATATACAATTCAAGCAAAACACATACAGTAATCTGATGCGGGTGTCTAGTCCTAGGTACATTTGAACATACATAAAAAGAATCTGTCGTTCTAGGTGTTGCAATATTGGTTTTAGTGAGGAAACGTGTTCATCCACTATCACGTAATATATCACCCAGAATTTTATAACAAGTCATTTCAATGTGCAATCCACCTCACATGACGATCATGAAGATAAACTTATCTTCTCCGTACAAACCAGGCCATTCCCACTGAATAGCCATTACCAAAAGTGGCTGATCTGCAGTTACTTTTTATGTTTCTCTCGTATTAACCACATTTTACGCCTTATCCATCGAATACCTGATCATTGTAACTGAATGGGCTTTGTTGTCGCTTTGACACATTCCCCATTTCCTTTCTAAATTTTATTGTTTTTAAACAGTGACATCATAGTTGTTACTATTTAAACAGCTGTACAAGAGCCTCGATTTTTAGAGTAATGAAATGAACTTCGATTTATACCAGTGTGCCCTGGTTGTGCATACAAATTGCTCTTTATGTCTATAAATAGTTTGCGCATGCGCAAAATTGTTAAATCATGTGTATCATCACCTTGAAAAATGTTATCAAACCAAATTATAATATCATTTAAAATCCCAAAACCCTAATTTTATAGTAAATAGTTCAAATGTTTTTAATGAATTTTGTTACATTTTCGCGCATGCGCAAACCCTGGATATGTCAAATATTCATTTCTAGTAAATACTTCACATTTAAGGAAGGTAGCTACCAAACCTGATAACTGCTTTTTACTAAAATAAGGTAAAAGAAAAGTTTTCCAGAAAAAATCAGTATTTTCAAACTGAAAAAAACAGACATTTTAGAAAAAGGTCGTGGCCATCTTGAAAAAATGATTTTTTTTAATGGCCATCAATTGTTTCTTAAAAAGTATATAATAATGATGCTTTGTGGTAATTTTCATGCTTGTATCATCATTTGCACAATTCCCTCGATTTTGCCTGCTAATATCTTCCACTATTATAACAGATGCATTCTTTATATAATTGTTAATGTTATAGTCTCTTGTAATTCTGTATAGAATGGCTCTCTTTTTATATTTATATATTTTAACATTTAATGTAATGTTGTATTATATAATATTGAGAGATGAGACTTAAATAAAATATTGAATTGAATTGATTACAATAAGTAGACAATAGAAATCCTTTGTGAAATAAGATCGTCCCAGGTATCTTAGAAAATAAATTTGCGTTGAATAACAATGAAAAATGCACGAGCAGATTTGTAAAAACAGTTCATCATGGGCTTGGAACGCATTAACAACAAATAAATGGTGATCGAACAAGGAAATACTATTGATAAATAAGGAAGGAAATGATTTTTTGTGTTATAGAGGTCATACTATTCACTGTTATATATTTCACCAAAATATCATATTTTGTAAATAAATCAGACAACAAATCTAATGACCAATCTGAAACAATGAAATGTTATTAGTATATGTTTAACCTAAACGAAGACACATCTTTGCTTTAATTATTTTGATAACCCGTTCAAGATATGGCGGGTTGTCAAAATATTTTCATTGAGATATACGTTATAGAATATATTTGTTATGCCATGTATTATACCAGAACAGGATGCTGGTTCCAGAAAAAAAACAAGGGGAGGGGAGCCAAAAAAAAAGGGGGGGGGGATTGCAGTAAGTGTCCATATTTCAAAAAATTGCCAAGAACTTTTTCCGACGATTTTGTGCGTGAAAAAATCCAATAAAAACGGGGGAGGGGGCTTACGAACTCATCATCCTCTTGACCACCCTCGCGATTCCTATAAAGGATGTTCTTATTGCGATCGACTTTGTCAGAATTCATTTACGTACAGTAAATGCTTTTTTACGTACCAGTTGTCGTTCCTGTATCAACTTAGTAGATCGTTATGGCAATGTTGTATTTCTTTTAGCCAATCAAATTTAAATATAGATCTCTGATTTCGTTATACTACATTATGTAGTATAACAAATCAGAGATATATATTTAAATTAGATTGTTCTTTTTACATTTTTTATGTAAACTTTTATTTATAATAAAATGGCTAGTCTTTTTATATTGTTATTGTTTATATAATTACAGTGCACACAATGATTGAACAAGGATGCAAGTGTATTGATTAACTCAATGATTGACAGCTGCCTAACGTTCAGTGGCAAATATTTCATGTATGCAAGTAAGAGTTAGTTGATAGAATTGATGACAATATAACAGTCGAAGTCAACAGTGGAGAAAAAGAGGTTACATTTGGTAGATTCTACAGAAGGGCAGAGCTAAAGGTTTTTTAAAATTGTTTTTAAATGGAAGGCTGGTTAGTTCCCAACCCACGTACACATGCTACGATAGCCATTTGCATTACTCCAAACCAAACAAATATAAAGTATCTTTTTCATAAATGTATCTTGAGTTTACTATAAAAAAGAAGATGGGTATGCTTGCTATTGAAACAACTCTCCACAAGAGACCGAAAAGACACAGACGTACGGCCTTCAACAATGAGCAAAGTCCATACCGCTGAGTCCTTTACAAAAGGTCGAGACATGAAAAATGTAAAACAATTCAGACTAGAAAACCAACAGCCTAATTTATGTACAAAATAAATGATGTAGCACAGCAACAAACGACAACCATTAAATTGCAAGCTTCTGACTTTGGACAGGCAAATACAGAGTCTGGAAGGGTGAAACGTGTTACATGTAGCGGGTTCAAAACCCTTCCCTAACCTAGGACAGTGGTGTAATAGTACAACATAAGAACAAATTATACAAATCAATTGAAAAAAAAATTATTTCGTAAGATGGAAATCAACCAACAAAAACACAGAGTGGACGTGGCTATGTACTTGTACATCCCATTTACACAAAGTACAGATCTGAGAGTACTCGCAGTTACTGACAGCTAGTTCAAAGCCAATAACAACGAATAAAAAACATGCATCTAAGACTAAATCATCAATCAGTACATATCCAACATCAATGGATTTAGCGTAAAAACAGTCAGAGAAAAACTTGACCTTGTGCAATGTCTAAGGTACAGGTACAGATTAAAGAGCCATGAATGTGCATAAAAAGTTATATTATATTTTGCTTTTAATTTACTGATTTACTACCCGTTTTTGTCAGAGTTTGTCTTTAATTTTCGATGTAGTGTTTTGGTAACTGTTGTTTGACTTCCTTGTTTTGTTTTGTGTCAATGGTCTTGGCTTTTTTATAACTGTATATGTGTACACCATTCTCATGCACATAAATACTCTTACTAATCATAATGCATATAACACCACAAAGAGTACTAAAAATTGAACAAGACAAAAAAAAAAAAAACCGGAAATGAACTAAAAAATAAATGTACTCCCCTCTGTTAATCAGACTTTCATATTGTCATAGCTATTCAAAGCACTGTATATCTATAATACTAAAATTACGAGGTCAAATTTGTCAGCCGTCATCACGTTAAAACGACGAATCAAAGAATTCAGCTTTATATATAACTAATATAGTACAAAGGTGTAGATTAAAAATTACACCACTCCAGGTCCTTTTGTTTTCCACGTAATTAATATTGCCAATAATTAAGAAGTTCCGGATCGAGTCCGATACCGATACCAATAGTATATTCACCTGTTACCTATTACCTCATCTGTACGTTCCGCATCTAACAGGTGCACCACCAAATGGTGTATTTAGGATTATGCTATATACACGGATCATAATCACAGGGTTGACACTACTAAATTCAATCATTGTCAAATTGTTACCTATTGTAGTATTTTAATCAGTAAGACTTTCTAAGATAATAATACGATACTAAAAATCTGGACGAACCGTTTTCAATTTGTTAGCGGGCATGACATACAACAGTGAATCAAAGAATTTAACTTTATTTATAACTAACATAGGACAATGCTGTTGATTAAAAAATACTCCATTCCAGGACCTTTTGTTATCCAAATAATTAATATTACCAATAATTGATAAGTTCCAGTTCGACGGGTTTAAACAGAAATATTTGAAAGCAGCGAAAACTGTGTATCTTATAATCGGCATGACTTTATCAGATAAAAAATAATACTAAAATAACTTAAAGGCTTGCGCATAGTTATATACTTTAATTCAGTCACGGACCCGCCGCATATCACGGGTGTGTTCTAGTAGTTATAACGCTTAACCTAATGTACATGTTGAAATCCATTGCCATTCTTCCCCCGCGCGCGGTAAGTTGAAAATGCGTATACATGAAGCCACTTTTCCATAATGCCTATATTTCCCCACAATATGGATAATAAGATAAGAGAGATAAGATAAGAAAAGATATAAGAATTTTATTAATCTAATCAAGAACCCATAAAGGGCATCATTTTACAACACAATATGATTGGAAAAAGCAAAACAGAAAACTAATACCATACTATAACGTTATGGACAGGATCAGACCCTAACACAACATGTGTTTTATACAACTATTACATGTATTATATTAAATCTTATATCAATAAAATAGTATATTACTTCATATATTTTGTTTACATCTAGATCTTATTTCTAAACCTTTAATAATGTAATTTCCTAGGCACATGAGAGTTGGTAAATGCTCATTTGTGAACAGCCAGAAATATTTCTTATCATTAGGTAGTTCTTTAAAATTAGTACAAAAAGTGATAACTTTATCAAATAATAATTTCCTCTGTGCATCATATAATGGACAATTTACTGTAAAATGGGTCTCATCTTCAAAAGAATTTGATCCATGTGATAAGCAGTGATGACATAGACGTTGAGTTCTCTCTATGTATTTTTTACTATATCTATCTTACTCAAATTCTAAGATCATGAGCGCTTATTCTCATTTAACATATAGCTCTTCTTATACTAAAATCTTTAATTGATAAATAAGCCTCCTTTACAAAGTCAGTCTTGAGGTTGAAATAATTTTCTAGTTGACTATTGCCTTGTGATAAGGTTTCAGATCTTTTGACCAACCAAAATGTTTTAAAACTTACAAAGTTTACATTTTACAAATTTAATTTAATTTATTGAGCTTTGTATCTAAATTTTGTATATCAAGTGATTGAAGTACATATTTCATAGATGAATACCAACAATTAATGTTTTCTGCATCTAAAATTTTATAACAAACATAAGCATCATAAAGTAACCCTTTGTCTAACTTGTTAAGCCTGTGTACATATTTTACCATAGATATAATAACAGAAAAATAAAGAGGAAATCTTGCAACCTCTGATAACACTGCTAAATTTGAGGCTGTCTTATTTACACGCCAAGAATATACTTTATATATCTGAAATGTGATTTTTTCAAATAATCATTTATGTAGATTAATTCAAATAGATAATCACCTTTTTCTTGCAAGCAGCAGAGTTGATTTTAAATGAACCCCAAATTTCACTACAATATAATAAAATTGGTTTTATTGTGTGATCATATAAATGAATTGCAGTATCAATACTTTGATTACAAGCTGACATGGATTTTTTCGGAGGAAAAAGTGTATACGTTAAAAGGGAGTTTTTTTGTTTGTTTGGAAATGGCCCGAGGTTATACCAAATATATACAAACCTATCAAATCAATAGATTCAGATCGCTGGAACGTTATAAAAGAAAGGAAAAGCACAAGAACATAAGATGATCTTAGAATGAAAGATCATTGCTACCGTTATTATATGTTACATCGAAGTCACATTACATATCTGAAAAAGACTTTGTACTTGAATGAGACAGAATTATGCACCCACAACAATGTATCTTCTGCAGGAAACGGACCTACATGTATACACTAAAGGGTGCTGAGAATTTGTGTGTGTCATGATTTATTCAAAAGCAAATACAGTCAAACAAGAAAACCTTAATTTCTTTCTAGGATGTAATCAAGTTTTATCAATAAGAAAGATGTTATTAACTATCATATATTTCAAACATTCCTTCAACAACTGTTACCGTTCAGCGAAATCCTCGTGTCATATAGGATTCAACTAGAACAGGGGTCTGACCATTGGTATTTAAGACCTACTTGTGTTGGTGCCTCTTTTATAGCCGACTACACGGTATGGATTTTACTCGATGTTGAAAGTCATATGGAGGCCTATAATTGCTTACTTCTACATTTTTTACAGCCTACTACATTGAGTGTGTAGGTAGAGGTAATATCTTTGATTACCTTGTTTGCTAACTGAACCGTGAAGTCAGCATCAGGGAGGGTATATACATACTACAGTGGAGATCACTTCTAACCTCTCATTAGAACTGTCAGGAGAACTGTCATAGAACTGTTCTAACCTGTCCTAGAACAGTTCTACTTAGAACAGTTCTACCCTAGAACTGTTCTAAGTAGAACTGTCAGAATCAGTTCTAGGTAGAACTGACTAAATCAGTTCTAGGTAGAACTGTCAGGATCAGTTCTAGGGTAGAACTGTCTAAATCAGTTCTAGGTAGAACTGTCCAAATCAGTTCTAACCGTAGACTAAATCAGTCAGGACTGTAGAACAGTTCTAAACTGACGTCACTGCAGTAAGGGCACTTTAGAATTTAGAAGAAATAAATCACTTCCAATTACTTTGCTATATAATAGCAGATTTTCTATATTTCTTTCTGATCATACGTTACATGTACAAATATCGAAGTGAACAGGAGGTTATCCAACTTATCGGAGAAATATTTTTATAAGATTGCATAGGAAACATCATTGTTTACGTTTCTTCGTTCCCTGTTTTTAACAGTCTCTTCATACTGTCATTAATATATCTCTGCATTTAATTCATGGAATTTTAATCGTAATTTACCTTGTTTGCCTTGGATTTACATTCATTTAAGATTCTGTTTTGACAAATGGTTCATACGAAAATTGTACAGTGGATGAATTATGGGATATTAATGATAAAAGTGTTGTATCAGAGCTTTCTTACAAATTGACGAAAGGTACGAACGAACGTAAAGGGAGCACGTATTTCATTTCCACAATAACAGTTAAAAGGGTCTTTGTTTTATACAGTAAAACAGCATTCTTTTCTAAATCAAGTTTATTTTTCAAAAATAATGATTATCGTAAATAATACACGATTTTTATATAATCAAACAGAGAAAAATAGTGTCAAATACATTTACGTCCGATACGTTACTGACGTAAACCCCGAGTACACACATTTCCGCGGGATTTATTTAAGCACGAGTTTCACGATTAACATTTCAATGGCATTATTGAAGTACGTTAGTCTAAATTTAACGACATGATTCACATTTATTTTTATTTTTTATAGTAAACTTTCAGCAAATTGTCAAAATGGAATATCGAGATTTGCTAAAAAAAATATGCTACAATGTTTTTAAAAAGAAATGTTAAATAAATCTAGAAAAACAGATTTTGTATATCAAGAAAATAAATCTACAATTTTGTGGATTTGATGATGACGATTTAACAGTACACATGTTTGGAAGATAGACGCAAAGTTGTCACTTATCGTCCAGTGGCTAATATTTCATGAAGGTTCAGGACAATAGGCAAAACGTAATTATACACTAAAACAACCCTTCAATTGCTCTGGTGTATCATATATACACATTAAGGGGGAGCAATGAATATTACCAGGGGAGAGGCGATGATTCAAAAGTTATTAAACGAGCACCAGCATATGGCATAGTTTGAAGATCATCTTGTTTTCTTCATTTTCATTTTATTATTTTGAGCGTTGTAAATTTTGAATCAAGGAAGTATTTGCGCTTTGATTTTTCTCATTTTTCTGTAAGGGAAGAAGACAATGTATTTGCTTTGACTTTTTTTTAAGGTTAAACAGTGCAACATTGTATTATTAAAGAGGGCCGGTTTTTATTCTATTAGGGAAAATGTTTTCGTCTGACTACTCTATATTTAGGATATTTTGAAGTATTATCTCCTACGACCTGGTGGTATCATATTTTAACCTATCGTACGTCCCGAAATCCTAAATATATCCCAAGAAAAATTCAATTTAATAAGTGTCGTTGCATGTAGGATAATTGTCCGAAGTTCCACGACTATGATTATTTAAATATGTCAAAAGAAAGGATCCCTTAAACGAGTCTTACGTATGATTCGTCAAGCATACGTACCTTTCGTCAATTTGTAAGAAAGCTCTATTATAACGTAAAAAAACTATATACATTTGCACCATCTCGTCAATTTAGCCAGACTTATCCATAACGATTATAAATGATATCTGGGAGTCTGAAACTCAGAAAAATATACTCATCTGAACATGAATGAAGCATTTGCCACTGGACGTTCGGCTACAAACAAAATCATGCATTTTTCTTTGCCTTCTTCCATTTGTCTTCAAATTATATTAACAGTATACTATTCCAAGAAGAGAACTTCCCATACATGTACTTTTTATTTTTAAATAAAGTTTATGAATCAGTCATGTGAGTGTTGGATGATGCCATAAAATAGTTTTGTTTAAAAAAAAACAACATAACAAACTAACTGACTTAAAAAGTCACTTTAGTGACGGTTCATTATTATGGATACAGAGAGATAATAAGGGTGCGCTAAATTTTTAGATATGGTATAAATACACCTTATCGCTATTTGTCTGCCATTACTGGATATCGCACAGGTTCAAGTAAAAAATTTGACATTATAAAACAAAATATCTGACGCCACAATGGAAAAGTGATTGTTTGTTGTATGCTTCAAAAGTTCAAGAGGCCGGGTCAGCCAGGATTAGCAATATAGGTGTATTCTGTTCCAAAGTTGATGTCATTTTTATCATACGATCCGTCCTGACATAGAAATATTATTGGTTTACAATGAGGCCATATATATTGACATGATAAGTGTAAATAAGTTCAGTTTTGGTTGATATGGTTAAATAATTTTGTAAAAACGACTCAGTCTGATACATGTATATCGAAACTACTGAAATTTGTTTACAATATTTTGAATAAAAAGAGGACTTGCAGAAAATTGCTGGTACTCTAAATTGATGTGAATTTTTTTTTTAGCCAATGTGTTACAATATTGCTGTCATTTGAATTATACAATCCATCGTGATATGTAACTAAATGTATAAGTGATTTACTATGCGGCTATATATATTAAGATTTACATTAAAAGTGTAAATATGGTCAGTTTTTGTTGAAGCTGTCACATATGGTCAGTTTTGGTTGATGCGGTCAAATATGGTCAGTTTTCATGGTTTTGGTTGATGCGGACAAATAATTTTGTTATATCCATGAGTCAGTCTGAGATATCAAAACTACTGAAATTAGTTTACGATTCAAAATTTTGATTATGCTGGCACTTTAAACTGATGCGAGCATAATTTTGTTTTCCAATGTTGCTTTTCTTTATCATGTTTATATTGAACAATCCATCCTGATATAAAAATATAAGCACGCGCATATAAAATTCTACTCGGAACAATATTCCCCAATATTCATGCAATAACCCTATAATATAGATCATTTGTATTATAATGATTATACACTCCATCCTTACATAAAAATATTACAGATTTACTATGCGACTATAAGAGTTGTATAAAAAAGAGCAAATATGGTCGGTTTTGGTTGATGTGGTCAAATATGGTCAGTTTTGGTTGATGCTGTCAAATATGGTCAGTTTTGATTGATACAGACAAATAATTTTGTAACATGAGTCAGTCTGAGGTATGAAAACTACTGATATTTGTTTCTGATGCGATATTTTGAATAAAAATAGGAAATGCTGGCACCCTCAATTAATGCGAAAAAAAAAATTGTGGTCATTGATTTCCAAAATTGCAGTTATTTATATACTACAGTCCCTCTCGAACTAAAATTATAACTGAATTACTGTGCAGCTATATAGATTTACATAATAAAAAGCAAATATGGTAAGTTTTGGTTGATGCAGTCAAAATATTTTATTACACGACTCAGTCTGAAGTATAAAAACTACTGATATTTGTATATGATTCAATATTTTGAATAAAACAAGAACATGCTCATTGGAGGATCAAGGGGAGAGGTCCAGGGGTTGGAACCCCGCTTTTTTTTTAACATCCATGCATATGAACGGGAGCATATAGTTCGACCCCCAGCCTGGATCTAGCTGCCCCTGCATGCTGGCACTATAAATTGATGTGAACAATTACATTTTTTTTCCAAAATTGCTGTTACTTGTATATTACAGACCCTCTAGACCTAAAATTAAAACTGAAGTACTGTGCAGCTATATAGATTTGCAGAAAGAAAAAGCAAATAAAGGCAGTTTAGATTGATGCGGTCAAAAGATTTTTGTTAAACAGGTCGTCCGAGGTATGAAAACTACTCGTAAACAGATATTATATTGGTTATTGAGGTCCGATAATTTTGTTATGTGATAATGAACCATCCTGACTCCCGGAATAACAAATGTAAAACAATTCAAATAATAATGCCCCCCCCCCCTAATACTAACGGCCTAATTTATGTACAAAAATTGAGAGAAAAACAAAAATTTATGTAACACATCAACAAAAGAAAATCACTGAATTACATGCTCCTGCCTTGGAACAGGCACATACATGCAGAATATGGCGGGGTTAACAAGTTAAACATGTTCTCTAAGGCAGCAACCATTTGATTTTCTGGGGGGTGGGGGGAGGGGGGAGCTATGCTTTCTTTTTCTGTACAAACTTTTTTTTTCGACTTCGGCGAAGAACAATCTATTTTTTTAGCGACAAACCGAAAACAATTTCAATTTTAGCATTACATATAGTGGCAGCTGAGGATGAAACAAACAATTTTGTTTTCTCAGGGTCCAAAACAAATTATTTTTTTCACCAAAAACTGGAAACAAACTTTTTTTCCAAAAAAAACCATAGCCCTCCCTCCCCTCCCCCCCAGAAAATCAAATGGTTGCTGCCTAAGTCTTGCCGATTATAAATCTGAAATAAAACCGGCAAAATAGCAAAACTCTATATAATTTAAATCGCTTTTTTACCCAACCCTTTATATTAAGGCAAAGTGTTCTTAAAACTTATAAATCAACTCTAGCCGTAGAATTTATTTAAATCAATTTTAGCCGCAGAATTTATAAATCAATTTTAGCCGTAGAATTTATAAATCAATTCTGGCCGTAAAATTTATAAAAATCAATTTTAGCCGTAGATTTTATAAATCAATTTTAGCCGTAGAATTTATAAATCAATTTTAGCCGTAGAATTTATAAATCAATTCTGGCCGTAAATTTTATAAAAATCAATTCGAGCCGTAGAATTAGAAATCAATTCTAATCGTAGAACTGTTTTAGAAGTAGAACTGACCAAATCAGTTCTAGGTAGAACTGACCAAGTCAGTTCTAGCTAGAACAGTTCTAACCTAGAACTGACTAAAAGGTGTCAGGCTGACAGTTCTACGTACTGTTCTAGAACAGTTCTCCTGACAGATTTAATAAAAGGTTAGAAGTGATCTCCACTGTACATGTTATACCATCCTTTCGAAGTGGCCTGGTCCTACAGACAGATAGTCTAGTCTTCAATAAGGGTACTAGTTTATCTATCTTAATAATGACTTAATGGTTCATCTAGCAGGCTAGTTAACCAAATATATTACCCTTACCTACACACGCAATGCAATCGGCTGTAAAAAGAAGTAGTAGTAATCAATCGACTGTAACTCCTCATTTATATACAGAAAGTCTCCAACGTTACTACAAGGTGGAAACATTAGCATCCCTTGTTACTAGGGGGAACTAAAACTGATGCTGGTTTTTCACCCATCACAATAAGGGGGGAGCGTGAGATCATGCCAATTTTATTTATCAGGTAAATATCATTGTTCCATTACCTTAACTCAAAAACATGAAAAGAGGTATAATTCGTGGTTTTGTAATGATTTTAAACAAAATTCTTTTTCATGCACTTAAAATACATTGTTCTAATATAAAAATAATATATGATTATGACAATTAAATAAAAAAAAACAAAAACAAAAAAAAATTTATTAACGAGGAAGGAACACATTTTTTGTAGTCATGGAGGTCAAACAATTAACAGGGGATGGGGAAAGGAGAGGGGTGGTAAAAAGACAACATTACTCAATAAGAATTCCCTTACCTTCTCTCCAATCCGCCTCTGATCATAAGAAAACATAAACAATCACTTACTTTAAAATGACTTCTATATTGAGGAGGATGATGGTTACTTTCTGTGTGTGTGGATTTTTTTAAAGTTCCTTCATTGTTTGTTTGTTTAAGCCCTTCACATTTTATTGTTTCCTAACACCCACAAGAATTGCTGAGAGGGTGATTTCAGGTATTATAAGTCTCTGAACTGTGAACAAGGTTTTTTCGTGAAAGTAATATTTATTCTATATTTATTTGTCTACGCAATTGCAGGGGTCAAACTATAATTTAGCTTTAGCATATTAATTTCGCACATTAAAAGGAAAAGAATGTTAACTGAAAGTAAAACAACTTGAAGGATAAATACTGATTCGATCCATAAAATATTCATTCTTATACAGGTAACAACGACGATGAGCATACTTGTTAACTAACAAAATGAAATAAAAAAAGACTAAGAAAAAAATTCGATTGCACGTGGTCACTATATGTTTTTAATTTATATTTATGCTTTTATCGGGTTATATGACCGTCGACAGTCTTCGGAGGTCATCTCGATGGTTAATATGATGACGCTTGAACAAAAATACATACAAAATGTTGATACATATCATCAAGTCCATGTATTGTTAATTGTTTATTTTAGACTTTTTGTAATTTGGATATATACAGTTTTGTATGTTTTTAATAAAATATGAGAATTTGAGTAAAACCGTTGATCATGCACTCGACAGCTAATATCCCTTTAACGCAAGTCATTGTACTTTGACTATTTTTGCACTAATTGTTATACAATGACACATTGAGAACGAAACTCGTGTATATACATACATAGATAACACAACATATTAAAAAAAATCTCTATTTTAAAAGGATAATTCCATCTAACCTTCATGAGAGTCCTCAACATGACAATATCATATATTTATAAAGTACAAAAAATATTAAAATGATATGTACACAATATACTTTTTTATATAAAAAATAATTAAAAGCATATCAAAGTCATATGAAACGAGTGACTGATATTATTAGTTACATAGTGTGCTAGTGACCTAATATGGTATATATGGTGTCAGTAAATTCCATACGGGTGAGAGCGAACCGACTATGTTAACGTGTAAAATTTAGACTAGTGATCTATCAAAATAAGCAAGTCTTCAATACAGTTAGCATTACCATGATTAAGAAACTACTTCCTTTGATCCTACAAAAACAGATGCCAACAATCACAACTTGTTAGATTTAAATGTGTTTTATGAATTTATTTCACTTTATCATCACTTTCTTAGTCTGTTGAAACCTTTAATATTTTTCTCTAAAGGGACGTAACACCACTACTAACCGTGTATGAAATCAGCCCTGCCTTCTTATTACCTTATATGGAATATAAAGGGACGAAACTCCACTACTAACCGTGTATGAAATAAGCCCCGCCTCCCAACTAAATTAATATTAAATATACACGGTTTCCACGAGGAGGCTTTTAACCAATCATATTCCTAGAAATGTATAGGAGGTAAGATAAAAAATAATGTGTATCCAATGTTTGAAACAATGCATGTATGTATTATAAACTTAGTCTTATGTGCACGATTTTATTATTCCTATACAAGATTCTTGTGGAGTTATAGGAATGTTCTAGGTTTGAAATCACGTTTTGAAAATAACATAAAGAAGACAACATTTTTTTTAAAGAAAGATGAGCGTTTGACTCATGTAAGTAACGCTAATGTTATAAAAGAAAAAAAATAGGAGAATATTGCTGTGTTCTTGGGCCTTGTAGGTTTATCTAACCCAATAAAACCTGCCGATTTAATTTAAAAAGTAATTCTAAATGAACTGCATAAAAAGTCATCTAAAAAGTACCGTGTGCTTATTAACGATAAAAATATTATTAACAAGAAGTAATTGTAAAATGATGCTGTTACGAAGTCTCCCAAACAAAGCGCCCATAATTAGCCATTCCTATGGTCCAATATCCAACACAAAGTTCCAATAATTAGCCATTCCCATTGTCCCATATCCAACACAAAGCTCCCATAATTAGCCATTCCCATGGTCCCATATTTTGTTAGATTTTTTTTATTATCCCATACCAGAATATATAAGGTTTGGAGGTGGAGATCTCCACTGTTTACAAATGTTCAAATAGAAGGGTGTGGGGTGACCCCGTAAACTCCCCCTATATTTGGTGTGATTTGTTTTATCGTCCCATACAAGAATATATATGGTTTAGGGGTGGGGATCTCAACCGTTTACAAGTTCTCAAACAAGAAAGGTTGGGGTGACCCCTAAGGACTTCCCTTTTCTTTCATTTGATTTGTTTTATTGTCCCATACAAGAATATATATAATGCTTTTGGGGTGGGGATCTGGACAGTTTACAAGTTTTCAATCAAGAGGAGGTGGGGTGAACCCAAAGGACTTTCCTTTTATTTCATTTGATTTGTTTTATTGTCCCATGCAAGAATATATATGGTTTAGGGGGTGGGGATCACAATCGTTTACAAGTTCTCAAACAAGAGGGGGTTGGGGGGGGAACCCCAGGGACTTCCCTTTTGTTTCATTTGATTTGTTTTATTGTCCCACACAAAAATATATATGGTTTAGGGGTAGGGATCTGGACGGTTTTACAAGTTTTTAAACGAGAGGGGGTGGGGTGAACCCCAGACACTTTCCTTGTATTTTTTTTTTATTTGTTTTATTGTGCCATGCAAGAATATATATGGTTTAGGGGTGGGGATCTGTACGGTTTTACAAGTTTTCAAACGAGAGGGGGTGAGGGTGAACCCAGGGACTTTCCTTTTATTTCTTTTGATTTGTTTTATTGTCCCTTGCATGAATATATATGGTTAAGGGGTGGAGATCTCGACCGTTTACAAGTTCTCAAGCAACAGGGGTGGGGGTGACCCCTAGTGACTTTCTTTTTCTTTCATTTGATTCGTTTTATTGTGCCATGCAAGAATATATATGGTTTAGGGTTGGTGATCTCGATCGTTTACAAGTTCGCAAACAAGAGGGGGTGGGGTGACCCCCAAGGACTTCCCTTTTATTTCATTTGATTTGTTTTATTCTCCCATACAAGAATATATATGGTTTAGGGTTGGGGATCTAGACCATTTACATGATAATAGCACATTCTCAAATTGAAGGGTTGGGGATTACCCCCAGGGACTCACCCTTAATTCAATTGATTTGTTTTATTGTCCTGTGAACATTCCTGAAGACTTCATGTGTTTATCACTCACAGTTTTCAAGTTATATAAAAAAGAAGATGTGGTATGATTGCCAATGAGACAACTATCCACAAAAGACCAAAATGACACAGATATTAACAACTATAAGTCACCGTACGGCCTTCAACAATGAGCAAAGCCCATACCGCATAGTCAGCTATAATAGGCCCCGATCAGACAATGTAAAACAATTCAAACGAGAAAACTAACGGCCTTATTTATGTAAATAAAAATGAACGAAAAACAAATATGTAACACATAAACAAACGACAACCACTGAATTACAGGCTCCTGACTTGGGACAGGCACATACATAAATAATGTGGCGGGGTTAAACATGTTAGCGGGATCCCAACCCTCCCCTAACCTGGGACAGTGGTATAAAAGTACAACATAAGAACGAACTATAAAAATCAGTTGAAAAAGGCTTAACTCATCAGATGGACAAAAATACAAGTAGACGTGGCCGGGTACTTATACCTCCCGACACAAAAAGACTTAATGAACAGATCTGAGAGTACTCGTAGTTATCTGACAGCTAGTTCAAAGCCACTAACAACTAATAAAAAATCATGCATCTAAGACTAAACAATCAATCCGTACCCATCCAACATCCAATGGATTTAGTGTAAAGACGTCATAAACAGCCAGACAAAAACATGACCTTGTGCAATGCCAAGTTACAGGTATCGACAGATTGTAGATCCATGAATATATATATGTATATAACATACTAGTAATATTTAGTTAGCTTTTAATTTACTGATAACAAAATCAATATTTATACCAATAAAAACAATATTCAATGATCTTACTACAGTGTTGAATAGGTAACCTTTTAAAATAAGTTTATTTTAAGGAGCGACAAGTTTACATGGATCATTTTTAAATTTCCGGGCACGGTTAACAACATTTCCGTAAAAATGAGGATGTGCTACTCGTTTGAAAAAAGTTTTCTACAGGTACAACCAAACTTCAAAACCAAATCTTTATATCTATCAAAAATTTAGTAAAGGTTTTAAGTAATTTATGGTAACGATATCCCTGGTTTAATAATTTACCAGTAATACATAGGTTAAAATAAAAAACGTCACAACAGACACGGGCATAGCGAGCAAGTTGTGAAATATAAACACCGTAAGATATTGCCAAAATAACATCACCATCTAAAAATGGAAAATTAACAATAGGGAACGAAAAATCGTCTCTTTTGTCGTAAATTTTAGTGCGGAGTTTCCCGTTTAAAACCGAAACATCTAAATCCAGGAAAGGACAGTTATTACCGATTCGGAATAAATTTGATTTATTTAAAGTAAGTTCATTCGGGTAAATTTCACCAGTATATTGAGAAACTTCTTGATTATTTAACGATATGGTCATTTGAAATTTTTAAAATAAAATCCCATAGGGTTCTATAGTAAACCCCTCCTCTCTTCATGCCCCTCAAAATATCCTTTATCAGACCCCAATGCACAAACGAAAGATTTATTGCTGCCCTAAAAAAGTTAGTCTAACATATTATAAAATCCTAACTAAATCTGACTAGTCGTTTAGTAGAACCGCTGAGGAAAAGTTAATTTTTAAAGTGGCGGAAGAAGAAGAGGAAGAAGAACTAGAATTGCCATTGCGAACAATAGCGAATATCACCCTGGTCCACCAATTGCCACTAAGTGACAGACATTAAAAAAAATAATAACATCGAATTAAAATTTTTAGAAAGTTTAAAGCATTTTGCAAATTTTCATATGTGTACTGTTTCTATAGCAATGGCCGCCATTTTAAAAATTCCAAAGCTGGATTGGAAGTCTTCGCATGCCAAGGAACATTTTTACAATTTTTTACAATTTTTACAATGTTTTAGATTTTAACGAGAGAAATTTATGTATTACTGAAAAATTATTACACCAGGGTTTTCGATATCACAAACTAGTCAAAACATTTACTAAATTTTATCATCGGTATAAAGATATCATTCGTAAATATAGCTCAACATGCAGACTTCTAATACGTTCAGGTATTTCAATTCCAATTTTTTATGGAAATATTCTTTATAAAGCACAAAGGTGTCAGTATTCACCTCAGAAACTTACAAAACCTTTGAATAGACTTATTAAGAAGGGATATAATTACGATACTGTTGTCAAGTCATTAAAAATTGCATATTTTGGCGTTAATATTGAGTCACTGATAAGGTCCTTGCATCGGAACTAAACACATTTATTCTAAAAACAGTTGTTGGCATGACACGGGTTATGTTCTTCTCATATATGTTATGATGGTATGATACTACACCCCTAACGGGAAGGATTGTGCCTGATGTTCATATGATGAAATCATAATCTTTCAGTCAGTTTAATTAAAGTCTGGAGCTGGCATGTCAGTTAACTGCTAGTAGTCTGTTGTTATTTATGTATTATTGTCATTTTGTTTATTTTCTTTGGTTACATCTTCTGACATCAGACTCGGACTTCTTTTGAACTGAATTTTAATGTGCGTATTGTTATGCGTTTACTGTTCTACATTGGTTAGAGGTATAGGGGGAGGGTTGAGATCTCACAAACATGTTTAACCCCGCCGCATTTTTGCGCCTGTCCCAAGTCAGGAGCCTCTGGTCTTTGTTAGTCTTGTATTATTTTAATTTTAGTTTCTTGTGTACAATTTGGAAATTAGTATGGCGTTCATTATCACTGGACTGGTGTATATTTGTTTGGGGGCCGGCTGAGGGACGCCTCCGGGTGCGGGAATTTCTCGCTACATTGAAGACCTGTTGGTGACCCTCTGCTGTTGTTTTTTATTTGGTCGGGTTGTTGTCTCTTTGACACATTCCCCATTTCCATTCCCAATTTTATTTCCACAAAGTTTCAAGACTTTTCAATTTTTTTACATTATTTCTGTTTCCATGACAATGGTAGCCATATTTGAAACTCCAACCCCCGATTGCACATCTGGACATGGGGGTTAACATTATGCTGAAGTTCCATTACCTTTGGTCCAAGCAATTCCGAGAAATAGTTTGGACATAAAAGTGTGGAGACTTAATAAGCAGCTTCGAACATTCCTATGACCACATTTAAAGTATAAATTTCTGTTTAATAAAATATATAATACAGCGAACTAGGATCAATTCACATATTCGGGTTGGCATACAAAGGAGAGTGACTTCTTGACAAAAAGATGGTATTGAATGAAAGGGAGAAAATTCTTCAGGGCCAATTAAGGTACCATCGATTACATAAAATCTATCTATTTTTTCATTTGACCTAAATGTTCATTTAAACAAAAATGATTTTTAACATTTAAAGGTCTATTTTCTGTATGTGTAACTTTAGTGTACTAAGCTGTAATATGAGACTTTCAAGTGGTTGAAATCACAGATTTGGTTAATAACCTTTGAGTTTAAACACAAATATATATCAATATTTATTCACCTTGTAGTAAATGCACTGACATCAAACGATATGTTTTGTTATGAATTATTTATGAAATTCATCGAAAGGTTCGTGCATGCAATAAAAGTTCTACGAAACTCTAATATATAACAGGGCATATTGTATAGTATCTTAAACGCACCAGTCATCAGCGTATGCTATATTAAAACTGAAAATATTGCACAATTTATGTGAACATATACCTATCCATATTGAACAGCTGATTTCATAGAAAAGAATAAGACCCTAGTGCTTAAAATTGAATCATTGGTGGTTGTATTACTCAGTGTTGAGAGTGCAGTGATATAGTAGATAAATTATTCAGACAACTGAGGCACGATGACCCTATTGTAGTAGATATTTTTATTTTTAATTTTGATTTATGTATTATTTCCCCATAATAAATTCACGAAAAAATCTTTGAATGGTTTATATTTTTTGTTGATTTATTTAAGGAACTTACAAGGTACTTTCTGTCTCTTTTTACTAGTTTAAATGTTTGTTGTATTATTTCATTGTATATTTCAATTCACTTAGGATCGCGGTTTTAAAATTGATAATTAAAATGTAAATGCAAATGAATTTCTCTAAAGTGAAATGCATCATGAATCATACAAATGGGTTTCTGTTTGAACTACATTGAGTTGTTCATAATTGAGATTTTCCTTGACATTTGCCTCCATTTGTTTATTTTCAGTCTGTTCTTTGTTCCCAACTAACAGGTTTTCTTCAAATTCAATTTCCTCTGCAGATAGAGTTGCTTTAACGTTTAAATATGAGAGGTTACGTGAGAATCCTGATGAACTACCTTCTGAATTGGTATTTTCAGAACTGTTATTACAGTTTGTTCCAACTTCATCATTATCTTTAAGAGTTGGATCCTTTTGTTCACTTAAGCTATTCCTCATGATAGGTTGGATATATGAGGAACTACTTGTGCCAGATGTTTTGCTGCTCGAGCTTTCATCACAAGCACTAGCAGAATCATGGAGCATGGTCATGGGTTCGTCTTTTAAGCTTTCGACATCAGCTATTACTTCTAGGTAAACATTTGTAGGATCTTCAAGAGCATTGCTACTTCTTGGAGACGCTGCTGCGTGACCACTTCTACTCCGAAGGGAGGGAATAACAACACCCGAAGGATATACACGCCATTCTACTGAATGATAATAATCAGCCTCTATCTCGGCATACTCTGATTCATTCATTTCGTCTCGCACATTCCTTTGCTGTCCAGTAGTATCTGACCTAATACAAGAAAATTGTTTAAGTATTATTTGTATTCATGTCATAATAAAGGGTTATTGCATGAGAATTGTATACATTGTAGCAATATAATATTTGAAAGTAAAAATTGGTTTAAACTAAGTTTTTGATGACGTCATGAATTTTGAAGATTTATTGCACTTGTGCAATATAGGAATTTATTGCACGCTAACTTTTGGTTACTTTCTGTGGGAAATATTATATTGCTATGCAATAATGAATTATATTGAATTTCTTCTTGCAATTGATTTCTTTGAAATTTTATGAAAGTGAAAAGTCGAAACTATTTGCTCCCATAATTTATGGTTAGCTTCTTTTTTCTCTATTGACATGCTTTTTTTTTAAATGTTTCATAACGAGCTATGAAAACGTGGAATATGTACATGATGTATCTGATAATGAAAATAAACTACGAAAAAAGAAGATTTGAAATAAAAGATTGTTTTCGACTAAAATACCTGAAGGATCTTTTTAGATTATTATACATGTATATACATGCATGATGAATATATATAACTATAAGCATGCTTTTCAGATTATGTATCTGAGGGACAATAAACATACTATTCCTTGAATATCCAGTCAGTAGTGTTTTATTATATTGAAAAACACAATAGACAATAAATGGCGGTGATAAATCAACTATCGTTATATCAAAAAGGAAGAAACCAAACCATAACGTTTACTTCAAAGATATGTTTAAATGCTAAGGCTTCATCTTGCACTGACGTCAACCCTATACTAGATATAATAGGTAAAACACGACGTCGTTACTCCCGCTTTGTTTTCAAAATCCTCCAATCGCGTAGCTGTATCTAAAATTCCGCGAAATTTAATGACGCTTGCGGTCAAATAGTTTCACCCAGGTCCAATAGTTGGAAATATTTACCGGTCCAATAGTTCAAAGCTTGTAATTTGCAAAATAGTGAAAATATTGTGTACTTATTTTGTATAGAAAATGATAACTGAGTTATTATAATAAATTATATTGAATATCCTCTTGCAATTGATTTCTTTGAAATTTTATGAAAGTGTAAAGTCGAAACTATTTGCTCCCATAATTTATGGTTAGCTTCTTTTATCTCTATTTACATGCTTTTTTTGAAATGTTTCATAACGAGCTATGAAAACGTGGAATATGTACATGATGTATCTGATAATGAAAATAAAAAATAAAAAAAGGAGATTTTAAATGAAAGATTGTTTGCGACAAGTATACCTCAAGGATCTTTTTAGATTATGATTTACATGCATGATGAAAATATATAACTATTAGCATGCTTTTTTTAATATGTTTTAGAGTTGTTAGACCAAGGAATCCCGAAATGCAAAGTAGTATGTGTTTGCCAATGACGAGGTGGTTGAGGTTTTAACCTCACCATTGCGAGTACTGACCGTTGAGTTAAGCGATATTAGTCAGATAATACTAAATGAAAATAATTGTAAAAATGTCTCACTCATTTTGTTTTCTTAGTGTAAATTTTCTACGACCTGAAACAATTTAAAAGTGAGGTGAATTTATTTATTTAAAAGGCGTTCTTGCAATGAAACCCTTGATTTTGTATATATATACTTAGAACGGCTATTTTTAATCCTTGCATCCATAAAATGTTTTCATACCCCATCCAGTAAAAATAAATAAAGAATAGATATTAACTTAATCAATGATCTTTCAAAATATCCCCCTCGGTAAAATACTATTTAAACATCATGAAGATGTAAAAGGAATAGAACGCACATCCGGTTTAAATATTTTAAACAATATTCTTCAAAATAAAGTTTAAATATATGTTCCATAATAACTTCCATTCTTGATCCCAGATAAACACCCGAACGTTCAAATAAAAGACAACTTTCGAGTTTTGGGGCATCGTCACTTCCGTTCCCATGTTGAGCGAGTGGTTGGAAAACTATAATGCTATATTGCACGAATTATTCGGCAAATTGAATTCTCATAATTGACAATCAGCATTAGTGTCATTAAGGAACTGTGATGAAGTACCTAGAGAACACACACTATTATTAGTTTATCCTGCACAATGACGATCACTAAGATCTTTGATGAATGTTTATAGAGCAGGGATACAGGCGATGCCCTCTATCTGGTAAATGACGTCATAAAGGCGCGCATACTTGACGAGTTTTTTCCGGTGAAGGACAAACTGGAAAGTGGTTTATCAATGCTGCATTACAAATACATGTTGTATGTTGTTTTGTCCTAGTTTGTAATGTCATGTTTTTATGTCCCACTTTGTGAAAAATTCACAATAAAACGTATATCTATAAAGCTATTTTCTTTACTTATTAACAATGTTTTACTATATATGAAAAAATAGAAATGATTTTTTTGGAAGTATGTTAATGCTGCAACAAATTCGCCTATGGTTCACAATGAATAAATGACAAATGAAATAAATATTTGCCATACACGTTTCATTGTACTTGAATGGCATGAAATATAACAAAAGTTTTTAATACCTTTATTAAAATATCCATTGGAGTTAAGATTTTCTTGATACATAGTTTCAGTAATACCTTTTCTAATCCAGCAAAATATGGCTCCAATAAGTACTGCACAAATAAAGACAAAGCCACTAATAACAACGTGGATGTTCTGGACGACAATTTTGTAAATTGAGCCTGAAAAACAAAGAATTTGTAATAATATTTCTCATTTGTATAGTGAAAAAAAGTTGGGTGTTGATGGTTTGTTTTATTGTCTACATATTGAACCATTGCTGCTTTTTCATGAAGTTTATGCAAAACAAAATATTAAGTGTTATTTAACCTAAATGTTACGTTTTATCATATGATTTGAGTAATATTTTTTAATTGAAAAGTAACGGCTGGTTTTTGTCAAGGTGTATCACAAACACTTGACGTAGTCGACTCAGTTATCGACAACCGTATCTTTTATAGTTACCTCAATGAATAATAAGAACTTTACAAAAATATTGTATCCAATGTAAATACAAAAATGGAAAGATCATAAAAACTGACAATATAAAAAGTTGTTAACCAAGGAACGAGTGAAAATAACTGTCCTATTTAACATTCAATATTATATTATATAGATATTTTAACGTAATGCAAGAATTAAATTTCGAGTAACACCAATTAAGTAAGGCATATGATTTAAGTAATAATTTCATAGTTACACAAAAAAAAAAAAAAAAACTAGATGTAAACATACATTTATTATTACTAAAATGTTTGTTTATACTATATGTCAATATAGTATTTACCGTAGACTCTGAACAAATCTGCGTTGAATATTGTATATATTTGTGTTATTATCAGGCAAAACTGATGAGACCATTCTTTTGTCTTAGTAGTTAATAAAAATTGAAAAGTTATTTTGTTTATGTCAAATCATTTACGCTTAGTATACTCTAACGTCTGTTTATTTTTATTCCAGAGGATGAATTCAGTAAAGATTTTCGTTTGATGTGTTTGAGCTTTTGATTTTGCCATTTACTTAGGGACTTTCGTATTAAAATTTTCCTCAAAGTGCGGTATTTTTGTTATTTTACTTATTTTCATTTTTCATCTATCTGATTGCCAAGCGTATGAGTGACACCGCACTTACACTCGATCTTTTGGGGTTCATACAAATCTCCCTAATTTTAGTTTGTTAACTTGATTTGTCGTTTCTTATTCGATTTGCGAAATTTAAACTTCAATAGGCTACTTTCAATCTATAATACTCTTTATGTGAAACTTATCATACCATTTGTTGATTCTACAAATCTGGTTGACATGTCCAATGTGGTTAGCTCCTCGTACTCTATTGTATTCTGTAGGAATTGATCAGTTTCAAAATACATGTTTGTACTACCATACACGTTTGTTATTTGACAAATATAAATTTCATGTTCGGAAAAATTCGCATGTTTTATTTTCAGGCCAACTTCAAAACCGGAAATGTTCAAATGTTTTTTGTATACTGATAGTTGTATGTCAGTCATCCTCATAAAAGTCTCGTATGTTCCAGATGTGTTTGAAATAATTAAACCATTTGCATACCAATCTATAGAACGAATAAGTTCTCTGGAGAAAATATCAACACTTAGGACTGTGTCAGTATTTGATATTGATACTCTGTAGTCAGTTTTCACAGGTGCAGCTGAAAAAAATATTAATATGTTGATGGCGTAAGAACGTTTTTTTTTTATAAATGTATCACAATATTTTGATTGATATATGCTTTATATTTAATTCATGAAAAGAAATAATGAAATATGCCAAAGGCATTTTCAATTAAACATCTGCACCTTACAACAAGTTTACGAAATTGCTCATTTCAAGTATCATCCTTTCAACAGCAAGAAACAAATTAATTTGTAACAAAACCTCACCCACGTTGCAACATTTTGTAAAGATAATGTATCTAGGAATTTAAGATGCTTTTAAGTTATATCTCTGTGAAAAGTTCAGCCTTTGTGAGAATCAATTGTTCTATAAATAGTTTGAATGACAAAATAATACAATAAAAAGCAAAATAAAGGAATACGAAAACAAAACTGTAATAATATACATGTATGGAATTTACACCTAGACAGTTTTATACGTATATGGAGTTTTTTTCTGTCCGAAATACGTGACTTTATTTTGAGGAAACAACCTAAATGATACCAAATTTCAATGAATTATGATTTAAGACATACAAAACTGACCTGTGTAGGGTCATTATTTTCCCTGATTAAAATTCAAACAGCAACAGCTTACAAGATAATTTAATTTATTTTAAAGTTATCGTGTTTTATTGCCAATTGGGATTTAACTTTTCAATTTCCATCTTTAATATGATTAGGGCAGACACAATCCTTTATCCGTTTATTGGAAAGAAATAATAAAAGATGTCGTTTAAGCTTTTTTAAATTTCGAAACAAATATACGTTTTGTTAATGTATTTCCGCGATTGAGGTATGGGAGATATTTATCAAATAAAGCGAAACTTTTCACGACACCTATAAGACAAGCCAAATTTTTCCCATTCGATGTGTAGGATAGAAAACAATACGATTTTGTGATCTATTCTATCCTGTTTCTTGATTTTGTACCGTTTACTTAATCAAATGACCAAACATTCTTAAGTTTTATGATCTATAAGAGAATAGGAACGTAATTCATAATTAGAAGTTGGTATTATAATTAATTCTAATAATCAACTATTAAAGTGAAAATTTGATGTCCTGCCAAGAGAATAGTTCGTCAAAATTGTTCCAAAGATATTTCGCGGTAAAAACGAATTGAAACAAAAGTAAATAAAAACTTAGCATTCCCTTTTATTAAATCAAAAAAAATATGAAGCACTTATAAACTGACTTGTATATTTCAAACACCTTAACAATTTATTGATTTCTCTCAATAATATTTTTACTGAAACTGGACAGTGATTTCTATAGTTTATATTTAGATTAATTAGTGAGTTATCCCACAACATAAATGAGCCGTCGGGTGCATTTAAACCTAAACGTATTAGACAAAAAAAACTTACTATCCTATAAATAGAGTACAATAGAATAGAGTCTAGCAGAAAATACATTTTTCTGAGGGTATATAAGTCGGATATTGTATAATTATTTAAATGTATTTTTAGTTGTTTAACACTTCTCGGGATGTCAGATTTGCCCTAAGAAAGGCCTCTCTAGGGTCGGTCTTTTATTTGTCCAATCTTTACACCCTTTAAAATGTTTTGCGACAAGAACCACATTAAAATATGCATTAAAGTATTGTCATCAACCTGAAGCAATGATACCATATAAAAAAGAAGTATAAATGCTGTTTTATAAACAGACAATGAATGCAATTCTAGTAAACCCAAGACTAAAACAATTGAGCAGTAATATATGAGGCCTTCTAAGTGAGTTGAAAACAGGGTTTTACTGTGATGAGAGCATAACGTCTCCATTAAATCAGATTCTTATCCTTTTCGTTTCCTGTTTATTGACCCAGAGTAACGATCTACAACTAGAGGATACGGCAAAACGTGATGAGTAAGACTTCTCGATGGTATCATACCTTATGTTTCTATGATGGGGCGTACACATATATCTCGATTGCTAAGTCAAACTTGTGTATGGTTATGTTATACGGACTTCAATTGAATGTTTTCTTCCATTAACGCATATATTTACTAACTTAAATTGATTGATATATACGATATATACATGTTTCACCTCACTAACGACATTTCATCGAAGTCTTATATCCGTAGATACAAGAACAGTCTCTATTTTCAATTTTCCAATTTGGTCCTATTCCTGATTGTGACATTTTAACTCGATGTAAATTCACTAGGCATGTTATACTTGAATAGCATATCAACACATCCTGTTTTTTTCCTGTTGTAATATATGTGCGTCCTTTATAATTTTGTTTTAATCTTTTTATTTCTACTTTATTGGTCTAAACGAATCGAACATGAGCAAACTGATGCTATCAGAATATTATGCTATGTGTTGTTAATCAATATAAGCTTCTAAAACAAAGCAAAATAATGCAGCCCTCTCTATTTTGCTCATTATGCTGTTTCACAAACTGTTATGAAATACAGCGGTCGATTAACAAATAAGTATGCATCATTCATCCGTGTTCATTTTGTACAATAACTACGGTTACAATTGTACGCCACTGGTTGTTTGAACAGCGTGCCGATAAGTCAATATGTATTTTATTTACATTCCAAAAAAAGGAGCAGTTTTATTTGATGTATTAAATTTTACGAGATCCACCAGGTAACAGTAATAATGATTAATGTTAGTTGTAGGGTGTTTTATATATATTAATTTGTCTGTGTACTTTTATTATTTGTAGGAACTAGCATCTTCCTTGCATGAAATAATTACCAATACAGTACTTTCAAATTAATATTTTCTATTCAGAGTAAAGTCATATGTTATCATATATTTTGATTTCAGAGCTTATATGATCGTTATAATCTGTATGCAAATTTACCATAATTTAAAAAAGTGAAACATTGCTTACCATTTACTGATACAAATACAGACGAAATACCATGTCTATTTTGGAGAGCCCAACTACATTTGTACTTTCCAAAGTCTTGATAATCACACAAAGGGAAATAAATGTAAGACGTGTTTCCCTTTATTATACCGGAAACATTTCTGATGTAAGTTTTGTTTATCCAATGTGACCACGTGTTTGTCCACTGACGGAAGTTATTCTGATGTAATGTGCATGACAAAGTCAAATTTTCGGCCACATCACACAAGGGATTAAGAGGCAAGATTGTAACCTTGGGATCTATAATGCAAAATTGAAAGGTTAAGAATAACTAATAGATAAACTGTGATTTTAAATATCCGAAAATAGTATTATGACCTTCATCAAAAGTTAATATCCCAAATAATTAAATCGAGAAAGGTTATATTCTTAGCATCAAAGTTTCTGTTGAAGCTGATAAATGACAGGAAAATAAGAACTGATGGATACTTCGAACTATTACATTTAAATATATGAAGAAAAAGAAACTACCTATAGGTTGAATATATACGTGCGTCCAATACTTTCCAGACACACTGAGGTATCTTTCGTATATAGCATGTCCTCTGAAAAAATATACAAAAAACAATAAAATTACCTGGAAGTTTTAGATTAATTCTAACTTTTAAGCTCCCGTACTGATTCCATACAAGAATCAGATAGCTGCCATATTGTTCTGTGTGGATGGGAAATAAGGTTGTAGATAAAAGGAAGATATTTCTGCCAAATTCAGCTTTCTCAATGATCCACTCGTCTAGCTTTAAGTCTGTTATATTGAGACAAGATACAGTTAATGGTTCAGGATTGCTTTCTACAGGTACCAAAACCATTAACCCACCACCTACTTCTGTCTTGTAGTTAAGTTTTGAAATAGAATTTTCAAGGAGATAAGGTCGATCTAAAATTTTCATACAAACATTATATGTATACATATATTCATGACTTAAACAGAATATACACTTCATATAAATGAAATACAAGCAAGCATCCAGCACCATTCAATTTCAAACGTTTGTAGAATAATTCCGATACATTTATTGGCTGATCTTCTTAAAAGAAATCATTTTGCAAATGATCCAAACCATGCACATCGACTGAACGTTATTCATTAGAATTAACACAAGTTTAAAAAAGAGTTTTAAAGTCTTTTGAATGACCCTTTCGTTTCTTTCACCTTTTGATTCTTTAAAAGTTTTTATGGAGTTTTCCTTTTTGTATTTGCCTTGATGTTTTGTTTGGAAATACGTTATAACTAATGTTCCGATCCCGTATATTAGTATACATGTTTCAACAAAGTGACAAATCTAGAAGATATTGCCTGATGTCAAAATACAGAGAGACCGGGTATATTGACTGGATAAGCATCTTACCTTTCAAACTATATTAGAAATGTTGCAAATGAGAGGAAAAAATAAAAACATGTTTAGATGACAAACACTTGTTTTACGCGAGGCGAGACATGGAGACATAATCAAATTGTACCGGTCAACCAATTCCATATAGTGACCGTAAAACTTAAGCCGTTGCAAATTTTAAACGTTCCCCCGGTACCTTGCTGCTTGAGTTGTAGTGTTTCGAATGTATCCATCACGTTCGTATCAAAATAGGCCAAGGCATCTATGAACTACATTTTTAAGTTAACAGCAGCATGATTATTATTAATTATAAATTTATGATGTCATGCAATTTTAACATTAAAAAAGATAGAGTGATACATTTTCCACATTATTGAAAAGTATTGAGAATACATTAAATGTTAATAGCATTTTGGATTAGCAAATGCAATGGTTCTTACGGTATACATGTACTGTGATATTGGAACTTGAAAAGCCAATTCTGTTTTGTACATGACAAGCATATATTCCAGAATCAGTTTTAGTAACTTCATCTATTTCCAAAAAATTACTGGTAACATTTGGAAGAAACGATCCATCATGCTCCCATGAATAGTTCTTTGCGGGCACATTACTGCTGTCAATGCATTCTAGAATGATTCTTTTCCCTTCTGAGATATTGGTTGCAGGTTTTGCTGCAATGCGTATATTTGGACTCACTGAAATATTTTTTAGAATATTAAAACGCTTTTATTACACTCGAAAGAACGGAACGTAATATAGAATTAGGGAGATGTGGTATAATTTCCCATGCAACAATTATCAAACAAAGGAGTAGGTCCGGTAAGGCCCCTTTTTGGCCCAAAAATATAACAGTTTTACAAAATTGTTAAAATGTAAACTTTTAGTTATTTATTGGACAGTTGAATGCTTCTGCTACATAAATATGGGCTGTTTTTGACAATACAATGCACATATATCGGGTTGTAGCACCATTAAGTCATGCTAAATTACTGAAATCTTCAAAATTCTATCATTTAAGTTAAATTTTAGACGGTTTCCGTGTAAAACGAAAGTGGCCGCATTCGTGTTCATCCTTAATATTGTAATGTAAGTTGTATTTTATGATAATACATAACATATATAAAGGTTGTGGATGAACACGAATGCGGCCACTTTCATTTTTGACAAAAACAATCTGAAAAGTGACGTTTTTTGGCATATTTGAGAGATTTTTCATATTTGAGCGGATCGTTTTTAATGACTTAATCAGTTAAAATCTTTCACATAAACTAATTGAATCAAGTGAAATAGACACTTAAGTGTTTAAAAAGTGGTCAAAATCTTTCTTCAGATGAAACTGAAATTTGAGGCCAAAATGAGTCCTTACCGGACCTTCTCCTTTCAAATGAAGTGGATGTTAGCAATTTATGGCAACTGTCAGACCTTCAACGGTGAGGAAAACCAATAATTTATAGTCGGCTATAAAAACGTTTTACATGTAAAAGTTGAGACAGACATGAACTAAAGAAAACATTTGAACCACAGGTTCCTGACCGCGTACAGTCACATAAATAGTTTGACAGAGCTGAACATGCAAAAATTTCTGTAAGCGCTTAACGCTATTCTAACTGACAGCGTTGATACAGCAAAACATAAGAACTATAAATATCAGTTGCAATTGCCCTAACTCCAATGACCGACATGAGTCACAAAACAAGTGACATACAATTAATAAACACGCAGCACCGACATAAGATTACCTTCATTTACCTTATGCCAGTTTGAGGCTGTTTCAACTAATAATTAAATCAAGTTCTTCTTTAATAAAGTATCAATCATTGCACATCCAACAGATTTAAGTATAGACGTCAAAATCAGTCCAAGATACGTTTGAACTTGTGTCATGTCAAAATATAAGTAAAAAGTATCGACAGGATGTAGGCTATGAGTTACATATACAGCAATGAACATTTGGTAATATTTGATTTTTTTTTTCATAAACACAATCAATATTAATACTAATATAAACATTATTTAAAGATTGTACTACC
The DNA here is from genome assembly GCA_019925275.1 of Mytilus edulis. NCBI lineage: Eukaryota > Metazoa > Mollusca > Bivalvia > Mytilida > Mytilidae > Mytilus > Mytilus edulis. Next base: position 119,936,433 of record CM034360.1, on the reverse strand, counting down.
ACTGCATGAAATGATACGTTTACAAAGTTTATTCATAAATTAAATTTCTAGTTTTGAATTTAAGGTCTGATTTATGAAGAATTATTTGAGTAGTTTATGAAAGTTTAATAATTTTTTTAAATTTCTTATTTTCTTAAGTTTAATTCCGATTTATGGGTTATTAAACTTGTTATTTATTTGAAAAATAATAGCAGTTTAAATTTGTTATTTAAAAGGTTTAAATCTAGTTTATCACCGTTAAATTTTTCGTTTACTGAAATATACGTTTATTTTTTATCAAAACTACTAATATCAGACGATTTAACTGAAATTTAATTTAGATTAAATAACAAGTTTATACTGATCAATTTTTGTTCGGTAAATTTAAAATTTAATGCCAGTTTTGGTATACGTTTATTTTTTATCGAAACTACTAATATCAGACGATTTAACTGAAATTTAATTTAGATTAAATAACAAGTTTATACGGATCAATTTTTGTTCGGTAAATTTGAAATTTAATGCCAGTTTTGGTAACGTGTTTTACATTGTTTTATCGGGGCCATTTATAGCTGACTATGCGGTATGGGCTTTGCTCATTGTTGAAGGCCGAACGATGACCTATAGTTGTTATAATGTCTGTGTCATTTTGGTCTTTTATGGATAGTTGTCTCATTGGCAATCATACCACATCTTCTTTTTTATATTATGTTTCTTGTTTGATTTCAATGATGAAGTAATTCTTCTTCTTAAGGGTCAACAAGGCTTCACTACTGTCATATGAATACATGTTGTACAAAATAAAATGGAGCGAAAACGTTATTAAGAAAACAAGACGACTTTACGATCGGGCTTATTATAATTGTTCAAAAGGAAGAAGAAGAAAAAAGAAACTTTCGTTGAAAAAATATTTACAACTTACGTAAATCAATATTTTAATCTTGAAAATCCCCAAACCTTTAGAGATTTTCAAGTAAGTAAAGGTCTTCGTCAGATTTCCATGGACGTTCTGGTTATCTTGTATCCCAGTAACAGAAAATACAAAACACAACAAATAACAAGAGCTTGGATAATGGCTAAATTTCATTGATTGATTTTTATCGTCTTTTATAAGGAATAATTTAGTTATGAATAGTTTAAACAACATGTATTTATTGAAGTGCATATGTACATATCAACAACACAAATAGAATATATTTTTAGAAACAAGCAGTTTTGATTATCCCCCTTATTATAAACTAAATATAGTTTGACATTTTGACATTTTTCTTTCATTTGATATTTATGATAATCATATATATACGAAATTTACTTCTATACAGTGCACTTTGTCAGATATTTTTTAAATATCGTATTACTTTTTTGATAATATTTATGATGGGATGTAACTCTTTTTGTCAACAATCATATCTGTTTCAGAGGAAAATATTTATTTTAAAAATAAGTTATCTCCCATTACATTGGAAAAGCGTAAAGATTTAAGATTATACATTTTAAAATTTGTCTTTCTTTTTAATATATTCAACACAGTTTTACAGATGGGTGGATAATTCTTTAAAAAAAAATAACCAAATGTGCCGCATACTAGTATAAAAGGGCACACTAAAAAAAAATAAAAGCTGTTTTAGCGCAAATTTCACAATATTCACGAAGTAAACGGGATTTTTTTTCCCAGTCGTCGTATTTTGCTAACGACTCTTTCGCAAATAATGATACCCGTTTGTACAACATAAATCGCTTTTCCGTAAGTGGAAGTTATGCGGACGCATTTCATTTGCGCGCATTTTGTGATTATTAAGTCTCCCAAACAAAGTTTGGACAGGGCCGTAAATACATTGAGGCAAATGAGGCAAATGCCTCATGTAAAAAAAAAAAAAAAAAAAAAAAAAAAATGAAACAAAAGGTTGTTTTCATATCAAATTGTTTTCACGGAGAGTGTCTTGCAAGAAGCAAATTCTCTTCACTCTCTGATGTATCCCCTGGATGTGTGTCCAGGCGCGTAGCTACGTTTACGTCAAAACGCCCGGGCGTACACTTGAATTTCGATAAAAAAAAAAAATCAATCTAAAAATAAAAAGAACTGGTCAAATGCACATAAGCCTTGTACTTATTTCTTCAATTGGGAATAAAAGGGACGAAATTCTATTTTAAACCAAATATTATCATATCATATATTTGTTTATTTTCTGTAAAAGTCTGAAACTATTTTGCAGACTTTTACTGCGAACTTTCTTTTGTTCAAAGCAATTCATTATCTGATGAGATTTGATATGTGGTTTTGCATTTATGTCGCGAAAACGAGACCTAGCGCTCCAAAATTTCGTCAAATGGCGTCAATATTTAGGTTAGGTATATGGATTAATTTTTTTTATAAAATATCTATAACTTTGTCAAACCATCCTGAAATTTTACGGAAGTTGGTAAGAAACTGTTTATGATCAATTGAGTATTCAGAGCATAATAATGAAGTATATGTTAAATGTTTCCGTGTTTTACGGACAAATTATTTTTCATTTGCATTTTTAAAACAAGTAGTTACAGTTTGGGGTTAAAGAATTTACATCGAATTTTATGAAACTTCGGAAGAAGCTTTTTTTTATCATTAATGTCTAAGGAAAAAACTGTGAAAGTATTTTTTTGTTCGCTTTTCAGTTCAACATGACAAGGCTGGGAATTTCTTTCCATAATAAACTTATGAACCTCCATAGGTTCTCATGAACATTGGGCAAACGTTTATATTCCAGATCGAGAAAATAGTCTAAAGAAAATGTATGATTTGTTTAAAGTAAAGTGAAGATTCAGAAGGGCATCGTATTAAGTAAACAAAGCATGTGTTTACAAATAATAATCTAAGACGTGTCCTAAAGATAGGATGAAGATAGGATGATTAGGTATCATAAAGTTCGGACGAAAAGTGCGATATATCTTAAGTTAAGAGAGCTTCGAGAACCCGATTTGGGACAACAAAGTATTATAAGATGGTCTTAGGAAAAGTCCTAATCCTAAGATAGCTTCGCCTGAGAACAGCACCCAGGTTACCACAGACCTCTTTACGAATTCTAATATTGTACCTGAACATTTCTGAAAATTAAATTATTTCATATTCATTAACGATGTATTTTTTTGTCAATTAAATGCTTAACCCCACGGCTCCTTTGAAACATATTTCAGAGTAATTCACTTGGTTTGGACATTTTCTCTCTGACCATTATGTTCCAAATTAGCACAATGAATAAATTAAACATAACAAATAAACCATAAATTTAGATCATATTTCAGAGTAATTCACTTGGTTTGGACATTTTCTCTCTGATCATTATGTTCCAAATTAGCACAATGAATAAATTAAACATAACAAATAAACCATAAATTTAGATTCTAAAGTATGTTGCTATTGTTGAGTTTAATTAATGGCATGAATCATATCTCATTCTCGATAACTCGATACAATTATTTGGACTTCGCCCCGTTGAACCAACTATCAGCAGATGCATTGGCCTGGTTGGGTCCCATAGACCTTCACCCAGGTTCGGGCGTACACGTAAAAATGACCTAGCTACGCCACTGGTGTCGTTATCCATGTTTCTATTTTGCTTTTAGTTTTCAGAGTTGATGGTCTATTGTTTGTACTTCTGTTTTCCGGGTTTGTCTTTTGTTCATTTATTGTCCTACTTTATGACTATAGTCTGAGTGTTGATTTTCATTTGTAAACGTGGTTTTGCAATGTTGCATGTCCACCGATGTCAAGAATTGTGCGAGAAATATATTTTAAGAACATGCGATGCTACTCAGTGGACACAAACAAATTGTCCTTTCTGCATGGATAATTAGAAATTGATATCAAAGAATACAAAACAGTTTGTTTTCTTGTAAATAAAACAAGATAGCTGACATGGTTTGAATTAAAGAAAGGTCACATATTTCCCGGTATTAAATAATTTGCAGAAAAAAACCAAGGCATTGCCATATATGACCTTTTACATTGAAAGGTTAAACTTGCATTAAGTCGTGTTGAGACCCTTTAACAGATAATAAAGGAGTATGGGGACATAATCGCACACAAAGTCAATGCATAGAAAAATACAAATGATCAATGGTCAAAGTTTGTGTTCCTGCTCTTCATCTTGATAGTTGCCGGAATGGGATGGTCTTCAACAATACTTATGAAGAAACATTAATACCGTAAAAGATCGTAAAACAAGGTGAATATGGTCCCTAGTGTGCACTTAAGCAGTATACTGTACTTGTACTTAAAATATAATACTGCAATGTCACTATATTTAAATCTAGTCATAAAAAAATCACCAAAGTCTAATCACAATACAAGACAAGAACAGATAGACAGATACGGTATTAATAATTATGAGAATTACGATTTTTGCTTTATCCTACATATCGGTCTTTTAATATTGTCTCAAATACCTAAAAGTCTTAAATTACAATGAATCTTTGTTTTTGCTTTGGGACCTGATTGTCGAAAAAAATATCTAAAAATTAATAGAGCCGTTTCAATTCAATTCAATTCAATTCAATTCAATTCAATTCAATTCAATTCAATTCAATTCAATTCAATTCAATATTTTATTTAAGTCTCATCTCTCAATAATATATAATACAATATTACATTAAATGTAAAAATATAAAAATATAAAAAAAGAGCCATTCTGTACAGAATTACAAGAGACTAAACATTAAAAATTATATAAAGAATACATCTATTATAAAACATATTGACATTAACATTATTTACAGTATAAAGACGTTACGCATAGTATTGCGTCGCAGGACGTAACATGTATAATTGACAAATTTGTCGCCATATACCAACTTTGACATTTTGTTATCAAAAGCGGAGTACCTACTCGATCGACTTTTATCAAATGAATACCATAAGCTGAAGAAATGTTTCAAAATTTATCATGTATAAGGCAATTAATTACGTAAGGATAGTTTTTATTTTCTGATATGTGATTAGATGAAAACAAATGCAAAATTTTCCAATTTTATTTTGGATAGAATACATAGCAAACTTTATAAAAAAAAGTCTTGCTTCCGGAGGGACACATGAGAAGATGAATTTAGCCTGAACATTTTTTTGACAAATTGAACATAAAAATTTATGGTATTTATTTCATAAAAATCGGTCATATAATAGTTCAGCAATATTTCTTTTTATAATGATTTTAATTGAAATGATTTTTTTTTAGATTGAACTCAGTTTTGTCCAATATATGTGCGAGTTTTGAGACTACTTAGATGGTTTAATTTTACAAATACGTATTTATATAGTTGTTTAAAATTTATAAGACCTTTGTAACTCGGATTGTAATCGGTTTCTAATCTATAAAGGTGTTTTATAGATTTGCGTGAAAACTTTTGTCCATAACAAATTATTCCTCGGCCCATCCTCCCTTTTTCCCTTTGTCTATAAAGGGTTTATTCTTTCGTGTGTATGTTTTTCTAATCTGAGTGTTATTTTGATTCAGCAGACCATTTTGGAATGAACATTTCTCGGCATCATTTTAACTGCCTAAACAGTTAGTAAATATATAGTGTGTATTTGTATAAACAGTGGCGGATCCAGAAATTTTCATAAGTGGGGGCCCACTGACTGACCTAAGAGGGGGCCCGCTCCAGTCACGCTTCAGTGATTCCCTATATAAGCAACCAATTTTTTTCCTAAAAAAGGGGGGGGGGCGGGCCCCCTGGCCCCCCTAAATCCGCCTCTTATAAAAGACGCCGCTGTGCAGAAACGTCAAAATAACACCCTTGGACATAATGGCTAGACATAGGGAATACTTTCCGAAAAAAAAATGTAAGGTCATAATGTTAGTGAAAACACCCGACTCATTTAACCATTTGTATGAACTTACAGTTTGTAACTTATAAATATGTTAGTTTTGTATTATAAATGCACATTTAGTATTTATACAACATGTTTCACCTAAGGAATGGACAAAAATAACGTTTGGACATAGTGGCTAGACATTCGATTTTTAAAAAATCTGCTTCAAGAAAAAGTTTTTTTTTACATTTGAAACTTTGAAAATGTTTATCTTTTTCTGAACTTTCTATTGAGTATAGTTTTAATATGATTTGATTATTTAATAGGGATAATAATAAAACTGAAATTTTGATAAACTTTACTCAAAACTCATTAAGATAGGTTCCTCTGCTGAATATTTCGTTGAAGGCTTGGTTCATAGTTCAGCCAATACCAAAAAAAAACCGGGTATGATGTTATAATATAAATCTAGTAGGAAGCTGATACACTAAATTTCTCAGATGTTATGTGCAAAATTACAACGGAACATAGAGAAATGCATTTAATTTAATCTGAAATGTTACGCCGGACATGCAATTTTTAACGCAAAAGAAAGATTTGTGAGTTCAATAAAATAAATATATGGTGCAAAAATTTATAGAATTAAATAAAAATAAGAAAAAAATGTCCGGTCTTACTGTAGATATATGGATGTTGGTGATTCTATTTTTTTATAGGCAAATGGTTGCTGTTCTAAAATCATATAATAGCGTAATTTTAATCCGAACGCATTACCGTGCGTAACGTCATAACATTTCTACGTCTATTTAAAATAAGATTACAGGCTTTGGCACAGCTACGAATCATATTATTATCTGTAAATAAAAACACTAATTTCTGTTTATCATCAAAAGACATAAAATCACTATTAAAATGTGTTGCTTCAACAAATATTTTTTTTCTAAAATCGTCATATAAAGGACACGATAAAATAACATGGGCTTCATCTTCTAAAATATTCACACAATTATCACAGACTCGATCTTTTAAAATTAATTTTTCAAATCTCCCCGTTTCTATTCTTAGTGGTGCTACACCACATCGAAATTTGGCAAAAGAAATCCTTTGCGAAAATGGCATTGGAATTTTACAATAAGTTTCCGTTTCAAAACTGTTCTTAAATAGATTATATCTACGAAGTTTGTTACCACCTTTATCGCTTGTCAGATTAACTTAGGGTTTCATAGAATGTTAGACTTATATGTCTAGATGAGCAATTTATTGTTCGTTTGTGCATTGGGGTCTATTTAGGGGTATTTGGGGGGGGGCAGAAAGAAGGGAGGGGTTTACAATAGAATCCTATGGGATTTTATTTTCTAAAATTTTCAAAAGAATATAACTTGAAAACTATAAGTGATAGACACATGCAGTCTTCAGAAATGCTCAAAGGACAATAAAACAAATTGCATAAAACATAGGGCAAGTCCCATGGGGGTCATCCCCACCCCCTACAATTTGAGAATATGCTATTATCTTGTAAACTACCCAGATCCCCACCCTAAACCATATATATTCTTGAATGGGACAATACAACAAATCAAATGAAACTAATAGGAAGTCCCGGGGGGTATAGATATAGGAAGATGTTTTTCTACAACGGAGATCTATGAACATGCACTGATACGCCTAGACTGGGAAAAGGATATCAAGGTTGGGGCAACCCACCTTTTTTATTCTGTTTTATTAAGTAAACAGCTTTTTTTTTCTTTTTTTTTCTATCGTAAACACAATCTAACGTTTGGGGCAGGTTACACGTGCTTACCTTTTTCTCTTATGTCCTCTGAGTCATTCAAAAAAAAAGTGCAAAATGACGACCTGATTTAAAAAAAAAAAAAGAAGGGGAACAATAAATGCAGGACCTTCTTTTGGAATCATACAGTGGATATAACTTCTGATCTCTCGTTAGAATTGTCAGAATAATCTGTCATAGATCGAGCTGTTGTAAACTCTCCTAGAACAGTTCTACCTAGAACAGTTCTACCCCAAAAACTGTTCTTAGTAGAACTGTCAGAACCAGTTTCAGATAGAACTGTATTAAACTGTTATAGGTAGAACTGTTAGATCTGTAAATTTACTCTCGCACTTTTTTTTGTTTTGCCCTATATATATATAACAAGAACAAAACAATTGCGAAAGCAAATTTACAGATCTAACATTATTGGGTTGATGTTTAGACGAGTTGTATATACAGAATGTACACAGTCATGTATCACCATCACTGCTGGTGATCCGATAGATACATCTGTTGTAAAATTGTCACTGGTTCAGACGTACTTGTAAATATAATTATTTCTGTGACTGTATCTTACATTATTTTGTAGGATCCTTCACTATATATATAGATAATTTAGCTGAACTGTAAAAATAACATCTTCATGCCTTTTATAGCATGTACTGTAGTACGATGCTAGATTAAAACTGGCGAGGAAAGGTAACACCAGGCCAGCGAAAGCTTCATTTTAATGAAGCCCATGTGTTCGTGTGATCTAGCGCGCCGGTTACAGTGCAGGCGATTTGGTGCCACGATATCTCAGTAGCATGGGTTCGCCGGGATTCGAACCCATGCTACTGACATATCGTGGCACCAAATCGCCTGCTCTGTAGCCGTCCCGCTAGACCACACGACCACCTGGGCTTCACAATAATAAAGCTTTCAGCGGCCGTGTGTTACCTTTCCTCGTCAGTTTTAATCGAATCCCGGCGAGGGAAGAACAAAAAATTTGCGAAAGCAAAGTTACAGATCTAACATTGTTAGGTTGATGTCTAAACGAGTTGTATATATGTATATATTTATAAGTACGTCTGAGTCAGTGACAACTCTACAACAGATGTATCCATCGGATCGCAATCAATGATGGTGATACATGGCTGTGTACATAATGTATATACAACTCGTCTAAACATCAACCCAACAATGTTAGATCTGTAAATTTGCTTTCGCAAATTTTTGGTTCTTCCCTCACCAGGATTCAAACCCATGCTACTGTGATATCGTGACACCAAATCGCCTGCACTGCAGCCGTCCCGCTAGACCACACGAGCCCAGGGGAGAAAGGGGGATAGTCATTTGGGGTGTAATTAATATTTTTCGTTTATCTTTTGATAAAACTGATTTTGACAAGGGCGTGCGCGACGTTGAAATGACACCAAAAGCTACACCATGTTATTTATCAAATGACATATTTACCTCAGTTTTTGTAGAAATGGAATTTGGCAATATGTCTTTATTGACTTACATAGGAAGACATATGTAAGATATCTTTAGAAATGCCAAAAAAAAAAGGAATTAAGGAGTCCAAATAAATGGTCAGCTGCGGAATGACACATTAATGTGTTGTTCAAACGGTTTATTCTTGAATGCCAAATCCTTTGATCTACCGACAATTTACCTGTAAAATTATGTTGGCGTTCAAGGAATGGGCGCACTACATTTGCGCGCATTTGGAGATTAAAATGTTTTATGTTTGCGCGCAGCTTTTGATTACATTTGCGCGCATTTATCTTACAGGTAAACTCAGGTAAAAAAGGGTATATAATAAAATATTAATGATATAAAAATTCATTAAATTTGAAAATATACTTCAATCATATGTTGTTCATATCGTATTCTAAGACAACTTGATATAAAGTGTGCATGCTAAATTCTGTTATAACTTAAGGCATACATGTAACTTCATTGCGAATTTTTCAGGGTAAACAAGTACTTTTTTTATATATTCCTATATCTAAGTACCCCGAATAGTGATCTTTTTAAAATTTGTAAACAATCTAAGTTAGTTTGTAAAGTTTTGTCAAGTAACGAACATTTGAAGTTTGTTTTTTTATATAGCAAATCGGATTGATAGAATATAATGCAACCGACTTATCCTGCTTGTATCCAACGTCTACCTCCTAGTGGGTGAATAGGTGACTTGGACTTACGGAAAGGATACTTTTACTTAAAAATAATTGAATAAATTTATAGATAAATAAGAGTTATTGCCTAAGCTTACCTGAGTTTAACTGCCAAATAAATGCGCGCAATTGTAATGAGAAGCTGCGCGCAAACGTAATGATTTTTGCGCGCAAATGTAATGGCAATGCGCGCAAACGTAATGCACCGCAAGGAATAGGTGCAAGTAGTTATTACAAAAAGGAATGCTTATCAAAACAATCATACTAATTAAACAGATAGGTAAATACAGGTAGCTGAAACAAGTTCATGTTTTTCAAGTTTTTGAAAATCATGTGTTGCTGTTACTGCATTTGTACTTAGATAAATATGGATTTGTTATCTTAAAATGAAACAAAGTCAACATGTGCATATTGTCATAAAATCCAGTTTGCTCAAATTCTCTTTGGACTTCAAAGTTTATTTTTCAACATTTATATCTCGATTTATATAGTTGTGTGTGCTGTAATATTCTCCCATATTACTTTATGGAATTTCTTGAAATTTTGTATCTCATGTTAGTTAATTTACTATGTTTTATTTTCTTCAGTTTTTTCAGATATTTTTGTTGTTTTTAATATTTCTCCCTTTTTGTCGAGCCTGCAACTTTTGTCGCAAAAGCGATACATAGCCATCCTACATTCCGTCGTAGTTGGTTGCGGCCTCCACAAATATTCATTCTGTGGTAAAAGGTTTAAAAATGATAATAACCTTCTCAAACTGTCATTGATTTCTGCCAAACTTGGATAGAACCTTGTTTATGATCAAAAGCTAGTATCTAGTTCCGTATAGAACCTTTTAGAATTTTCTATAGTAGGGTTTCATAGAATAACATTGTGAAGGTGATTCGTTATGGTCACAAATCATCAGAAGTTGTTACCCTATTTTATGGATTTTCTTTAAACCTTGTAACGTTTCCAGCTTGGAAATTATCAAATTTACTTATAGATTAATTAATTCTGATGATTTTTAAAGTTAAACAAATTTTTCAATTGAAATCTTCGTATAGTTTATATTAACTTATGAAATATTCAAAATGAAATGGAATTGAATAAACCGTTCAAACACTTGCAAAAAATGTCACAGTAGATTGCCTTTCAAATACAGGTTTCTTGTCAGCAAGTCTTCATTTTGCACCTATTCCAGATTTTCTTGTTTAGGGTCAAGGGTGGGTATCAAAATTATAATCAGGAGAAATTGAATGCAACTTTGGACCTGAAACCTTTGCTAAAGACATCAAGAGAGAACCTTTTTCCCAAGAAAACAAAATATTCAAGAAGATGAATTACCGTAAGCCAAAAAGAAATTGTCACGCAGAAAAATCCCAAGGACTCCGCAGTTTAAGTAAAATAAATGGTAGCTAAAATCTCAAATGTAATGATCCTGTATGGGGGTGCGAGAGGCAAAACATTAACAGCTAATAAAATTACGTCCTTTAATGGCACTTGCAAAATGAAAAAAGAGACAGTACATGTGATTACAATTACATACATGTATATAACAAAATCATATACGGACTGAACAGTATTTCCGGAAACGCGGATTCAACCCCCTATATATATTACATCCCCCCGACAAAAGAAAAATGTAAATTTTGCTCAGGGTTGAATTCGCTTTACAATATATATGCACCAAGTCATATACCATCTCAAAACACAGCATGAAAAATTACAATTATCTGACGTTGCGAAATCTCAACTTTTGAAAGTTAGTAGTTAAATATATTTTTACAGATCCGAAATTGTTTCGTGATACATGTATCATTGAGTAATAAATTCAACAGAGCCCCTAACTCTTACACTATTGTGAAAATGTCCTATAATGATCACATTTCATAAGTTGCAAGTTTCAAAAAAATATATCAACTATCTCTCACAGAATTGAACCCATTTACGCACACACACTTTCATAAAAAATATAAAATTGCTAACAGATAAAACATATCAGAAAGATACAATTCACGGGGTTTATTTATGAAATTATCTCGATATCACTAACATAGATCCTAGATAATACACTCCTCATAAAAGTTCCAAAAGGACGTTAACTACAGATTTCCGTCTTTATACAATGCAAAAAACAAAACAAAAAAAAAAAACATTCTCTCTACATTTTCCTCAATTTGTTTGCTAATGAAACTGTATATCACTATCGTGTTTCCTTAAAAATCCACTAAATACAAAATGAACCATATTCATACGATCTCATCAACATATTTCAAAAATAGTAAAGATCGATGTTCAATATAAACATACAAAAATCGGCATTTCTCGTAGAAAATAATTATTGAATTACATATCTGAAAACGCAGTACCAACTTTCTGCTATTATGTTACAAAATTAAATAAATCAAATATTAATGACTAGATAATTCAAACTTGATACTCATGTGAATGAAATTGAAATAAAAATCTACATGTATAAAAATGTGTTTAGCATAATGTCATGTATACGCAATATCAACAATCGTTCATTATTTTCCTCAGAATAATAGAAAAAATCAAGCAAATTAAACATACATAATACGAATTGTTCAAGTATTTCAAAAAGATAAGTAATATCAACATATGCAAAAAAAATTATTAAGCAGTTAATAATCAGTTTCCATGTACATGTATATTATATATGCAAACAAACGAATGTCCGTATATTTAAAAAAAAAGTTCTTATTGAATAACATTGAAATAGGGCTCCGCTCTGTACTGAATTTCATCTGACATCATAGTAACGATTTGTCATGAGATAAATCCCACGGACAAAAACATGAAAAGTTCGCCAGAAAAAGTCGTTGTACCATCATCAAAGGGCATTGTCATGAGATAAATCTCACGGACAATAAGTTCAAGAAAAACATCGCTGTACACAGATTAATAAATTGTCATGAGGTAAATCTCACGCACAAAAAGGTTCAAAATAAACATCCTCGTCAAGCATTGGCAATTGTCTTGAATTTTACAACAAATATGTACAATATAAGCATTCTATAAAATTAAACGCTCACGTCTGAATAAAACATTAAAAAAACGGTGTATCATGAGGTAAACCTCACGGACACAAAACGACTTAAAGAATTTGTGGAGGTGGTCGGTTGTTTATTAAATCACGGGTTTTCTTGTCAAAATCGGACTCCTTTAGCCAACGGGCATTTTGAGCCGGTTCTCCAATAAAATGAACTAAATAACTCATTGTTCCGTCCACAATTTTCCTAGCAAGTATTCGTTTAACTTTGTAAAAACGATTTTCATCACTCGAAACAGTTTTGTCTCCTGGATCGGTAAAACTTTCATCTTCAAAACGAGCTGGTTTCTTTTTTAATCGGGTTGATTTCCGGATTGGGGACTGAATACTTTTCCCTTTGCACTTTTTTATTTGTTCGTCTGTCGCATTGATTGAATTGTTATTCATCAAAATTTTTCCCGTGTCGTTCTCTGTATCATTTGAATCATTGTCATTTATTTCAGAATGTGACACTGTCGTATTCGATAGTTCACTTGTTTCAGAGAAGTCCGATGCAGTATTTTTGTCCGTGGTTGTATTTACATGTATTTTTGTTTTAACTTGATCCATGAAGTATTGTGCAGCATTTGGTTGACGCACGTACGCCGGTTTTATCCGATTAATGTGAATAGGATTCGGAAGGCATTTTTGTGAATCTGGGTCCTTCAAAACTACCATATGAGGACTGTGAATTTTATGAATTATATATGGACCAGCATAACGGTATTTCAGTTTTTGTCCCTGTCCTGTAGGATTTTTGCTGAGATAAACATAATCATGTTCGGCGTACTGTAGAGGGTTCAAACTGTCATTTACACGTTCTACCATTTTTATTTGAGAAGTTAATGCATGTTCTTTCACTTCTGATCGAATTATTTCTAATCTTGCGCATAAATTTTGAACATATTCATGACAATCGTTTGGAAGCGTGTTTATATCCTGTCTAAAATGTCCGGTTAATGGAAAATTAGGCCTCCTGCCGTAAACTATCTCAAATGGAGAATATCCTAGACTGGCGTTAACGGTATTGTTCATTGAGAAAAGAATACAAGGTAATACATCTTGCCAGTTCTTACCATCTGCAATGTATGGAGTCATGCGTTCGGCTAAAGTTCTATGCGAACGTTCGCACGCACCCAGACAGTGATGCGCAAAACTCGGGGTGTACTCATGATTTATGTCTAGTAACCGGCAAACTTCTTTAAAACATTTACTGATGAATTCGGAGCCTTGATCGCTGATTATAGTATCAAATACACCAAACTGCGAAACCATCCTGAATAAAACTTCAGACACTGTAATAGTATCGGCGGTAGGAATAGCCTCGGCAAATACAAACTTACTAAAAAGGTCAATCGCCGTGCAAACATATTGATTTCCTGTTGGAGATATTGGGTTTATTGGTCCAAAAATGTCAATTTGCCACACTTGAAACGGCGAATCTGGCGTTCGGTATGCGACAATTCCGGCCTTAGTGTTGATTTTTGTCAATTTCCTTCTTTGACATGCCGGACAACTTTTTATATAGTCAGAAATTTTCTGCGCCAATTTTGAAAAGAAATATTTTTCCTTTATTAAGTCAATTGTATGTTGTATTCCGCCATGTCCGCCAAGAGATGAGTCATGATACATAGAAATAACGGTTTTCACTACAACTGCTGGTAAAACTAGTTGGTAATTTTTTAGATTTTTAGCGCGCTTTGATTTTGCAATTCGAGAATGAAAAAGTAATCCGTTTATCAACATAAAATCAGGCGATTGCAAAAGTAGTTTTCGGGCCTCTTTTTGTGATTTCGGCAGTTCTCCCTTATCAAAGTACGAAACAAATGTTCCGTAGTCTGAATCTTTCCGTTGTAGATTGCTTAAACTTTCTACACTAAAGTCAGATTTCTTGAACAGATCTATCATTTCAACTTGACGTCTCATTTGGTTATCCTGATCCGTATTCACATCCGTTGTAAGATTGAAAATATCCGAATCATGTTCATTTAAAACAGTTGATTGATCATCACTACTACGATCTGTTGATGGTACGCTTATATCGGTATCTACGGTAGTTGTCGGATTTTGTATTTCAATATTTTGTTTCATATCATTGTCGGAAACACTCTCTATATCCGTGTTGTTACTGAAACTGTGTTATTTTCGGACGGATTTATTCTCAAAGTCGGAATGGAAAGTAATTTTCTCTTTGAAATAATTTTGCGTTTTAGTTTGTTTTGTTTGCAAGGAACATCATCTTCCGTATCGGCATCATATTCTGCTGTCGTTTGTAAGTCGGGTTTGTGTTGATGATCCGGATTTAATGAATTGAAATTTGATGTTAAATTTTGATCAACTCGAATATTGTTTATCTGGTCGTTTTCACTAGAATCCGAATGTCTAAATGATGGAAATTTGTATCCACCTTCAATGTTTATATCACCTACTATTTCCTCCTTATACGGGAAGTATGGGTCTTCAATATCAGGACTAATAAATCCATCGGAAATCTCCTGCCGCGGAATACGCGATAGGGCATCGGCAACCTGCATATCCCTTGCTGGTTTATAGCGAAGATCAAAATTATATTGTTGGAGTATGGCGATCCAGCGCTCATAAATTGCTCCCTTCAGCTGTTTTTGAAACAAAGGCTTTAAAGCCTGGTGATCGCACTCAACGATAAATCTACGCCCACGCAAGTATACTGAACAATCAAGAATTGCAGTCACCATTCCAAGTAATTCAAGTTTGGTGGGGCCATAAGATCTTTGCCAACGACTTAATGATTTTGAACCAAAACGGACCACTCTGATCATGTCCTCCTCATGTTCATCAGTATGAATCTGGTAAAGGACGTATCCTATGCCCTTACTGGATGTATCAACCGCCAAATGAAATGGTATATTGTAATTTGGAAATGCAAGAACTGGTGAATTTAAAAGCAAATTTTTCAGTTTTTGAAAGGCATTTTCTTGCTCCGCAGACCACCGAAATTTCATATTTTTCCTAAGTAATTTTGTCATTGGTTCTATTTCTGAGCTAAAATTTGGAATGTATTTTCTAAACCAATTTAGTAGACCGACGACACGGCGTAGTTCTTTAACAGATTTTGGAGAAGGATAATCCTTGATCGCTTGCAACCTGTCCGGTGGGGGCTGAATGCCTTTGCTGGAAATTAAATGCCCCAGAAAAACGCATGACTGCTGTGCAAAGCTACATTTCTTGGGTCCTAGTTTAAGACCGGCTTCTTTCAAGCGGCCGAAAACAGTGTTCAAGTCATCGATATGTTGGTCAAAAGTTTCTGATGCTATAAGAATATCATCCAAGTAACATAAGCACACTTTAAATGTCAATCCCTGTAGAATTTTATCCATCAATAACTGAAATGATGAAGGCGCAGAACTTAACCCCATTGGAAGTCGACGAAATTTGAAAGTTCCAAAACATGTATTGAACGCAGTGTACTTTTGGCTGTCTTTATCTACAGGCATTTGGAAAAATCCTGAGCTTAAGTCGATTGAAGCCAGATAATTTGGAGTTTTCCCAGAAAATGATTCAGTTAGTTCGGTCAGATCAGGAATAAAATACGAAAAATCTTGAACTTGGGAGTTTAAATAGCGAAAGTCGCAACAAAATCTGTACTTAGCACTGCTCTTT
Source organism: Mytilus edulis (assembly GCA_019925275.1). NCBI lineage: Eukaryota > Metazoa > Mollusca > Bivalvia > Mytilida > Mytilidae > Mytilus > Mytilus edulis. Next base: position 119,920,063 of record CM034360.1, on the reverse strand, counting down.
TGTGAATTTTCTTGTTGTTTCTTGTTTCGATCTTGTTTTGAAACCAAAACAATAGGACTGATTATTGGAACATCCTCAGTTTCACTGACTGGCGCTATTATATTTTGACGAAGGAGTTCATCAAGGTGTTCACGTAAGGCCTCTTTTTTATCAGGTGGAAGTCTATAAGGTCTTTGGTTTTTAGGTTTAAAGTCGGATTTCATGCATATTTTATGATGAACAATGTCTGTGTATCCTAAATCTGGATTTTCATCCGTTACAAACAAACATTTATTTGACTGCAAACACTGACTAAGTTTTGATTTTTCAGTATCGGACAAGTGACTAGGTATATCAAAGTAAGATAAAAATTTGCTATCATCACTTTCATTCTCCGTTCTATGACTTAACTGAACATTTTGCACACTTTGCATTTTACCATTGTCCGGTTCTAATGACGTGATTGAATAATCAGTATCTAATACTTTAAAAATTGCTAAAACTTTCCCTCTTTGAATTGTGATAGGTTCATTAGTAACGTTCATTAGTTTTACCGGCACTGAGTTTTTCTGATCAACTGACACTACAGCCTTAGCTGTTAATAAACCTATTTTGTTCATATAGTCACTACTAGTACATATGCCCTGCGTACCGTATAATACATTCTTTCCAAGTTTACTCCACATAAAAAATTCTGAATTTGCAGGGACAGAAATTCGTTTTTGACACTTAACCTTCACAGTCTTAGTATTTATATACAATTTACCAAAATCAAGCACTATCTTGTTAGTAAATAAATAATTGGTACCTAAAATCAACGGATTCGAGGTTTGAGATAGTATGTACACATGTAACCAATGTTTGCCAGTCGGAACTTTGATCTTTATACGTGCTGTACCAACAATATTTATTGACGCATTATTTGCCAAAAGTATCTTTTCGTTTGCACTTTTAAAAGAATTACGGTAATGTTCTGGCAACGAATAAAAAAGTTGTTGTGATATTACATTTATGGAACTGCCACTATCTATAAGTGCGGCTATCTCTATATTGTCTATAGTAACTGGCATATATAAAAATTTGGGGCGAGATGACTCCTCTCCTTCTATTTCAGAACAAGTACTATCATATGAGTCAGATTCATTATTGTCACAAGTATAATTACAAGATTGTACATGTACGTTGTGTTGTCTACTAGGAGAGCGACTACGCCTTCTGGCACTTAAGGGTGGTCGCCCGAGGGAGCGTGCCCAGTGTCCCCCGGGTTCTGACGGTTTCCCTGTTGGCTTGAAAAACGTAAACAGTGTGACGCTGAATGCCCATACTGACTACAGAGCTGACATTGTGAACTTGGGTTAGCCTGACCTTCACCATCCCACATACAATCGCGCCTAAAATGTTGTGGCCCTTTACAAGCGTGACAATAAAAGGGTGGACGATTTTCGGGCCGCCTGTTCAAATTGTAATCCCGCTGTTCTTTAGGGTAATCAGACTGACGGAAATTTTGATAATTTTGCCTGCGATTTTGAGGTTGCTGTCTGGGCTGTTCTGATTGAGCTGAAAGTTTTTGTATTGCACTTGTCAAATCTTGAATTTGTGATTTCAGTTCATGTACGACTGACGGGTTTTGTTCGGCAACAACAGCTTTAGGTGTAATTTGTTGTTTGATGGCAGAAACAGGTATTTCATCATGTAACCTGTACCCGTATGCTTCGCCCATTTTGGCAGCTGATAGTGCACTATTACTGTCTTTGTGGTTACCTGCCCTTACAAAGAAAGCTAACTTTTCGGGAAGACCCTTGATGAATTTGGTGAGAATATCATGATCAGCTTTGTGTAATAATTGAGCTTTTTCTACAAGCTGGCAGTAAAAATCTTCGAGTGCTTGACCCGGTGACAACTTTATGTGTTCAAAAACCTCATTTTCTAGCATGATTGTTGGACTTTGCCAATCGAGATTAACATATTTTCTCTTAAACAGTTCAATAAGTTTTTCCCAGGAGCTTTTGTCATTGGGTGTTAATGAGTTAAACCACGTGAGGGCTGGGCCCGTTAACTGGAGATGAAAAGCTGCTATTCGCCTTTGGTTTTCATAAGGCATGATATTATGTAGTGTAGCAAAAGAGTCAAATTCACGCAAGAAAACAAGTCCATTTTCATGGGGATATCCCCCGAATTTCCTACACGGAGCTAATTTTTCCATGACAGCTGTATGTACTATTCTAGGTATACTTGTATGTTCTAATCTAGGCGTACTTGTAGTGTAAGATGCACTTGTGTTATAAGTCAAATTATTTTGATGCAATCTGTTAACCAAACTTATTTGTGGTGTTAAAATTGGCATAGAACGATCTAATGTGTTGGTTTGAGAGGGCCTAGTCGGGGCTAATAAATGCAAACTTTGATCAAATTCTTGGTTTTGAGAAGGCCTAGTCGGTGCCAATAAATATGAACTTAAAAGTGAATCGTCGGTAAATTCGTCGTCCGTTTCAACTAATGAGTGTAAACTTAAAGTAGACTCACCATCGCTCATATCATTTAAATTGCTATATTTCGGCGCCGACATCAACGAAGAAAAAAAAACCAACACCGTAATGAGATAAATCTCACGTACAGATAAAAAAATTAAATGTGCATGTTAAATAATACGCCTGTAATGAGATGAATCTCACGTACAGAAAACTGGGCAACTTGAAGAAAATCATAATCTGCATACTAAACACAATTTAAACACACAAAGTTTATTATTTATTCAATAGTAACATACCAGATAATGAGATCAATCTCACGTATCTGAATAACGAAAACTGGAAATGTAGAAACTTATTGACAGTCAGCAGGCAGACGCAAGGCGATTCTTATAACCCATAACCTGGCTAATTCTGGTATAGGATGAACTCCATCGATATAAAGTGCGTAATTTAAATTATATGATGCCTGGGAACGCTCTCTATGTTTTCTGTTCCGTTCCAAGTCAAGACCAAATAATGGAGAGTTTTTATGAAAAAGTGTATTTATCTGTGAAATATATTTATTCACTTCTGTAATTTGATGTTCAAGTTTTTTATCCTGTGTTCGAAATTTTTCTGGAGAAGCGTGGTCGTGACGCTCGTTCCACAAGTAGATGGAATAATATGGGATTTCGAGAAATACCAGTGAAATTGTAGGATAATCTTTCAAATAGTCATATATCTGTTTATATGTTTGACACACGTGTCGTACGGTCGTGAAATCCTCCGATCTTAAATCAATGAATTTTCCCTTTTTCTCTGTGAGATCACAGGTCCCGAGCCAAATGTAGAGTGTAATGTGGTTAGAGTCAAGTTCTTGAATTTTGGTTGCTAGATTGTCTTTAAGCCACCTGTATTGTTCTTCAACACCCACACCACGCCTACACCAAAAATAAAGTTTATTCTCGGGGTGTCTTTGTGAATCAACGACCTCCTGTAGATATATCCCCTTGCTGTCAGAGAGTATAACAGGAATTTTCCCTAAATTTCCTAAGGAATTCAACCTTGGTTCGAGGTTCCGAATTTGCTTATTCACCTTCGATAAACTCATAGGAAAATGTAAAGTAGACTGAATATATTGTCAATAAATGAAAATGTTATTTCTAATAATTCGGACACACATTCAAAAATTTGACCACCCACGTGGTTTTCCAACTTCAGTGAAAATTATGGGGAACAAAAATTTCAGTTCATTTCAGTTCAGGTTTACACAAATAAAGTCCTTTAAATGAAGTTATATTTCGGGTCCTCCGCCATGTAATGATCCTGTATGGGGGTGCGAGAGGCAAAACATTAACAGCTAATAAAATTACGTCCTTTAATGGCACTTGCAAAATGAAAAAGAGACAGTACATGTGATTACAATTACATACATGTATATAACAAAATCATATACGGACTGAACAGTATTTCCGGAAACGCGGATTCAACCCCCTATATATATTACACAAAACTACTTTACTCCAAAGTATGTTTAAGTTCAATCAATATCTAAAATTTAAAAAAATAAAAAATGAATCCATAGATCAAGGACAATATTTTTGTTTAGCCCTCCCCCTTTTTCCAAGATCTGCTAGTTTTTGTTTTCTATTTATTACAGCTACGTATTACACTTGGAATTGAAAGTTTGTTTGATCATTTAAAAAAACTAGACAGGCAGGGCAATGCATACCTCGTGCCTACTTAAGAGTTAATTTTTACGCACGAAAATATATATATATATATATATATCAGATCCTTTGTCGATGCTGGAATAATTGTTCATGGTACATCTTTGTTTTTTCCTGAATTCACTTCAACAATAGTTTTAAAAAAAAGGAAGTCATTAAGTTAATGAGAAATTTATCTAGATTTTTTTTTTACCATACATTTTATATCGTATGTGTTTTTTTTTAGATTAAGAAATAAAAGGAATAGAAAATAAATATTCGTTTTTTTTTCATTATCAATCTTGTATTTTTTTCTTATTATAAATGTTATCTGGACTATTATACTATTAGTATAAGACCCTGTTTACACTGGCAACGAAACTGAATCGATCTTTATTTGAATCGATCTTAAAAAGACAAGGGCCGCGTTCACCCCAGTTCGCATTTACATTGCACAAGCAAGATCGATCTTATTTAATCCAGTGCGTTAACACTACAACATAAAAAGAACCGGTCTGACTTTTATTTTCCTATCTAAATATAACACCTGAAAAAAGATCGATCGCGATCGATCTAAGCGTTTACACAAAAAGAAAGATCGATTCAAATATGATCGATTTTTTTTAAAACCACCCCTAGAGGTAGACTTTTTAAGTCCGATTGAAGATCGATCTTACCCGTTTACACTGGACCAAAGATCGATCTTATTTGTCAGTGTAAACGGGGTCTAATAGTCCCAGATTTTTTTTCAAAATCATCATATTTTTGACCAGAGAGAGCAGAAAATAAAATGAAACCTGTGGAAGGACAGGGACATACCAATTATACAAAACAATTTCTGATAAAAACAGTTAACATTGAGGTTTACTTAGTCAACATACATCTGGTTACAATTAGTGAACCATAGAGAAAGTGTGACCACAAAGTTTATATATGTAACAGATTACTGATAACATGCTGAGATAAAACTGTAAATTATGTGTAAAATCAGGGCTTATGACTTAGAGTGAAATAAAAAGTTCAATGAAAATCTTTATTCTCCCTGCAACATTGTTTTCTCTCACCAATTTCAAACAAACCTACTAGTAAATAGTTTTCAAATAAGATATTATCTTAAATATTCTTTTTAAAATATAGACAGTGTTAGTTGAAAACAAAGATTTTTAAACTGGTCTTTTATTCCTGACTTTTATTTTCTGTTTTGCCATGCATGCAGTGGAGGATTTAGAAATGTTCATAAGGGGGAGGATCACTGACTGCCGAAGAGGGGTACGCTGCAATCATGCCTCGGCAATTCCCTGTTTGACCAACCATTTTTGTTTTTCCAAAAATTGGGGGGGGAGGCTGCCAACTTTTAAAAAAAACCCTCTAAATCCGCCTCTGGGCCATGCATGTGTCTATTTTCCTAAGCACGAAGTATAAAACAACGTGATTCTGTCACATGTAAAATTAAAGTCTCTGTGTTCAGGGTAAAATCAAATTTTCAGGGACCTGATTTTTTGCTTTCTGTCTTATCATGTTTTATCATAACATACCGAAGGCTGTTGGTGATCTTCGTTTGAATTGTCTAACAATTTATTACATTTTATGGCTTTTGCTCATTGTTGAAGGCCGTCTATCAACTTGTTTGTTTAATTTACCGTCGTTTGGTCTTTGGCAGATATTTGTGGTATTTGAAAATAAACAATATATTTCTTATTTCTATATTTTAGCCATCCTTCAATTATGAAATATTATGGGTGCTCGATGAAATACGAAAAGTATCAAAAACACGACATGAACATTATAAAGATTGCAAAAAAGTTAGTATTCAATTTGGGCCTACCCATATATCATATATGAACCGCGCTGAAGTACGCCCATTATTCATAGTTCACTATTCACTATTCAATATTAAAAAATGAATGATGAATAATGAAATGGTTTATGTTTCATTATTCAAATCGAAGCGGTGAATAGTGAAATAAATATAAAAAAATTTGACTGTGACACTATGCTATATTTTGATTCACAATGACCATAAGAGGGTTTACGAAGGACCTAAATGCAACAACATGCGTAAAAATGAGGAAATATAAAAAAAAAAGAAGATGTGGTATGATTGCCAATAAGAAAAATATCCACAAAAGACCAAAATGACACAGACATTAACAACTATAGGTCACCGTACGGCCTTCAACAATGAGCAAAGCCCATACCGCATAGTCAGCTATTTAAGGCCCCGATAAGACATTGTAAAACAATTCAAACGAGAAAACTAACAGCCTTATTTATGTAAAATAATGAACGAAAAACAAATATGTAACCCATAAACAAACGACAACCACTAAATTACAGGCTCCTGACTTGGGACAGACACATACATGTACATAAATAATGTGACGGGGTTAAACATGTTAGCCCATTTTGAATAATGGAATGGACTGACCCTTCAGCCCCTAATTACAGATATATATTATATCTCAATCGAAAGCTTATTAAAAGAGAAACAAAAGGTATATAGTCAATATGTTCTGCAACGGATATTACAGGAGTAACCAAGGACTTAAATATCGAATTACGCGTGAACATTGAAAAATAGCCAATTTTAAATACTGAAATGAATATTTTGAATAATGGAATGGACTGGCAGGACCCTTCAGCCCCTAATAACAAATATGTATTATACCTCGATCGAAAGCTTATTAAGAGTGTTTCTCGTTTCTCGTTTTTTTTTTATATAGATCAGACCTGGACCGTTGGTTTTTCCCGTTTGAATGGTTTTACACCAGTAATTTTTTATCGACCTTTATATCTTGTTGTTGGGTGTGAGAATAGGCCCCGTGTTGAAGACCGTACCTTGACCTATAATGGTTTACTTTTATAAATTGTGACTTGGATGCAGAGTTGTCTCATTGACACTCATACCACATCTTCCTATCTATGTGGATATCTTTCATAGAGTCTTGTAGCGATCATTTGTACTCGTGCATGTGCATGGTTAAGTATAGGAATCAAAAGGCGATCGAGTTTGTAGAGTCGAATATAGGTCAGGTTTGGATTTATTAATGGTGGCAGTAGTCAGCCAGTGATCAAGAAGTATTGTTCGAATAAATCTAGAAAACAGATAAAACGCAGATTAATGGCATTGAGCTCCAAGCGTCGTATATATTTATTTATCAAGTAAAAGTCAAGCTTATCAAGTACTGACCATTAAAATATGTAGGACAGAAAGTCACTAGACAAAAAGTCACGGACAAAAAGTCACTTGGCAAAATAGTCACAATTTAGTTCTGAGATTAGTTTTCTTTGAAAAAGAAAACACTTATTAAAAAAACTAAATAGGGAATGTGTGCATGGGCCATATGCAGATAATCCCCCCGCTTGCATAAGACGTTATAAAGGCTCATAAATCAAGAACATTAAAAGTGTGTTCCTGATGTGAGTTTTGTGGCAGTAAGCATTTTTAAACTTCATAACATTTGGTTGAGGCAAATTTGAGTTAGAGACAGGAAACGAAATATTCAGCAATTTTGCATATTTGTAAAAGGCATAACTCAGGAACGGTGAAAATTATTGAGACCAAAATTCAAACTTGATATGTGTTATGTGGTGATAAGCATTGTGTGTGAGATTCTTACATTTGGTTAAGGCAAACTAAAGTTAAAGAACGGATACATTTTTTTGAACGTACGGACGTATTTATAAAAAAAGAGGATGTGGTATGATTGCCAATGAGACAACTGTCCACAAGAGACCAAAATGACACAGACATTAACAACTTTAGGTCATCATGCGACCTTCAACAATGAGCAAAGCCCATACCGCCTAGTCAGCTATAAAAGGCCCCGATAAGATTATTACATTTTTACGTATACGTACGAACGGACAAGGTTAAAAATTAATGCCTCCTCGGCAACGGCGTGACTGATTGTAAGTGTGACTGTTAGTTTGTCCTATCAAATTTATGACTTTCTGTCTTGTGACTTTTGTCCTGTGACTTTCTGTCCGTTTACCTCAAATATTTGTATGATGACCTTTCTTGATCTCTCTATATATTATATACTAACATTTCCCGACGAATATCTAGTGCATGGATTCTACTTCTTGATCCCTATTCGAATTTTATTGACTTTCAAAGGTTATCGCATAGAAATTTGAATCAGTGTCAAGCAAGATAGACACCCGAACATTTTCGTTGAACGAGTCAAATCAATCTTCTGATGGCTTCATCGATCAGTGTTGATTGAGTCTGATCGACAATGTGCGCAAACGTAATGCACCGAACCTACTTTGTTAACTCGATACTTAAACATTAATCTTCTCTTTTCTTACTCGATGTTTGACTTTATATTGATAAGAACTCGATTATGGGAATTCTTTAATATGAAACATGCCTGGACTATAATATATACATTTTTAGATTTTTTTTGGCAGTCAAGTTGGTAATTTTTAGATAAAATTTAAGCCCAAATTAGCGGCCCAAAAAACCCAAATAAGTAGTTTAATTAGCTGATAATCTTTTTTGCAAACCATAATACCCAAACGGGTTAAAATGCAAACATAATTTACACAATTATGCATATAACCAAGACGATGTGGTATGCTACGGATCGATAACGAAGCCGTACAGTAACATACATGTATAAAGATACATGTTCTGCGTCCCGTCATTTGAAAGACAATTTCTCTTTATTTTCAAGGAATCCCCATTGCGAGTAAGATTTTATTGAAATATTATTGTATGATGTTTATAAATATCAAAATAAAAAGGCATTTCAAAAAAGTTATTCCCAAAAGGCCGTTTAATCTTGAATTTAATTTGTTCATTTATTTGGAGGTAGATGTCAGCCATTAAGACTCCATATACCTGCAGTGGCGATCCAGAACTTTTCATTAGGGGTTTGGGGCAATGACTGACCTAAAGGGGGGGCTCTAGTCATGCTTCAGTGATTTCCTATATAATCAACCCTTTTCTTCAGGAAATGGGGTCGCCCCCCCCCCCCCCGAACCCCACCCACCCGGATCTGCTTATAACCTGTCCCTTTTCTAATATATATTTTTGTTTAAACATGATATATATGTCCATGTATATTTCCAGATATTTATGTACCAAAATGGAGACCTACACCTATATAATGATCTGATTTGCGCTACATTGCCATTCCCTCTTAAAACATTTTTAAAACAAAGCTTATCGACACTTGCAAATTCCTACAGTCTATTTTTGATGTCAAATGGGTGCAAATTTACAAATAATGCCGGAAACATCTGACACATTTACAAAATTTTAATGTGGTTTTAACCGCAACACGATAAATACTACTAGCATCAGACACTTAATTAGAAATAACCCTGACCGTTTTAAATTTCCCACCCTTTTCATATATTAATGAAGCTTGAAAGACCTATTCAAGCTATCCCTATATATAGCCTTCCCCTGGGAATTAATGCATTAAGTTCCATGATAAGAAAAATATATAGTATGAGAATAGGGAATTTAACTAACGGATCCAGAAATGTTATACGTGGGGTGCACACTGACTGCCTAAGATGGGGGGGGGGGGGGGGGGGGGTCCGCTCTGGTCATGCTTCAGTGATTCCCTATATAATCAACCAGACTTCACCTAGAAACCCGGGGGCTCCCTGGTCCCCTCTAAATCCGCCTCTGAATTTGACACATCCTCTTTTATAATTTTGACGACTCCTCTCCCAAAAACAACAGTTAAAGATGTTTTTCGAGCATCTGTACAATATTGTAGCAGGCTATTCTTCCGACTAAACTTTTGTCTTCCAAAGGTAATCATTCAGTTTTGGAATGTTGACCTTGCTATTGAAATTTTATAATTAAAAAACACAAGTTGTGCACAATGACAACGCTCCAGTCTGAACACTCTTAAATTATCCAGTAAAACTGACAAGGAAACTTATCAGTAACTGCATAACTTCAAATTAACATGTCATTTATATCAACCCCATGCAACTAGGTACACAGCTGCGTTCAATGAAACATGATCACAGATAAAAATAGATGTAAATTCTGATTCAGATCCTTTCTTTTCGATACAACATATAAAAAAAGGGAAAAAAAAGGGGGGGGGGGTGTTCAGAAGAAGAATTATCTTTAATTTTAAATAAAACTGATGTATTGAAATTATTTAAAAGGTGAATGTGTAATATAAGCTTATAATATATTTTAGACGGTTCAATAGAAAAGTATATTTATGCATTTTTAAAAAGAGATCATATTACTCTATATACCTTTAACTTAAGGAATAAAATACATCACCAAAGATTAACCAAAATATTTTAACTGACAATACTACTGTGATAAAAAGTTACTAAACATCTTTACACATTAAAGACATGAATTTAGGAACACGAACATATATATATATATTTATATAACTTCAGTGAAAATTGAAAAACAGTTAGTGAAATATGAATTGTACAACTCAACATGTATTGATTGGTAAATGCAAAATTATGTCCGTAACGCGTTCATCTCTATGTATACAACTAAACTGACATTTTCAGTTGGAATGATTTCGGAGAAGTAAAGGGTTTTTGTTTCTTTGATTAATAACTATCTAGGTTTTACAAAGTATTCAAAAAGTCTTGTTTTGGCCTCTATTTATATAACAATTTTAAGCAATATATCCTTAACCCCTAAATCAACCCAACCTTTCTTTTGTGGAATGAAACCTCAGTGGCGGGTCCATGCATAATTTATCATAAGGAGGGGCCCGTCGACTGACCTAAAAGGGGGCGCTCCAGTCATGATTCAGTGATTCCCTATACAATCAACCATTTTGTTCCCACAAAAATGGGGAGGGGGCCTCTGGGTCTTATGAATCTTGTGCTTTAAATTATAGATATTATTACTAGTATACTGATATTCCGAAAATCATTAAAAATACCCATTTGTATTCTTCACCAACGCTAGCAGAGGGGCATTATGTTTTCTGCTTTGTGCGTCCGTTCGTCTGTTCGTCGTCCGTCTGTCCCGCTTTAGGTTAAAGTTTTTGGTCAAGGTAGTTTTTTTATGAAGTTGAAGTCCAATCAACTCGAAACTAAGTACACATTTTCCCTATACTATGATATTTCTAATTTTAATGCCAAATTAGAGTTTTGGCCCCAATTTCACTATCTACTGAAAATAGATAATGATAGTGCGAGTTGGGCATCCGTGTATTGTGTTTACATTCTTGTTTGCACTTTACTCCTGAACGGTTTGAGCTATAACCAACAAAATAAAACCAAACCCTCCCTCCGTTGTGCAAATATTTGTAGTATAATTTTATAGATATCAATTCACTTTTACACAAGTTATTGTCCGGAAACCAGAAAAACGTTGTTTTGCTTATTATGGCCAGTTTTTGGTCCCTAATTCTTTTAAACCATGATATGGGACCATAACATTCAAATTCTAATTTAACGCTATCTTTGATTACTCATCATTTGCACAGGTCTGATCTGCATTTCTTTTGCGCTGATTTTTTTTATTTCTTTTTTGCCGAATTTGTGTTTCATTTGCGTTGTTTGTGTACATGTTACTTACAGGGTCGTTTTGATCATTATAAATCTCTTCCGTTAGCCAGTACCATAAGTTATGAATTGTCAATCATAACATGTATATAACTGTTGTAACATACTCAAGAGGAGGTGAAAGTAGGCTTCCGAGCAGGATTATAAAAAAGAATTTAGATGTGGTATGGTTGCCAATGAAACAACTCCCCACAAAAGACAAAAATAACACAGAAGTTAACAACTATGGGTCACCATTTGGCCTTCGACAATGAGCAAAGTCGATACCTCATAATCAGCTTAAAAAAGGTCCTTATCTGACGATGTAAAAAAATTCAAACGAGAAAACGTACGGCTTAATTTTTGTACAATAAATGAACGAAAAACAAATATGAAACACATAAACAAACGACAACCATTGAATAACAAGCTCCTAACTTGGGACAGGCACATTACATAATGTTTCGGGGTTAAACATGTTAGCGGGATCACAACCATCGCCCTAACGTGGGACAATGCCAATGGTATAACTGTTTAAAAAAATACCAGTAAAATTAAGATAAAAGCACTCTGTTTACATCCATGAAAATCTGCACCGTTATTCTTACAGTTTTCAACGCGTGCAGCCGACCAGCAATGAGATGGCTAACTTGAAGTTCAGCATATACAAGTACAACATCTTAGAATGCATGGATGACGGCTTCGAGCGTCAGACATAATGTCAAACGTGAAGCAATCCTCGATTTCATGGGGGAAGGAATGGTCACCGCAAAACTGCGATAGCCATTTACCAATTTCACTTGAGTTTTCTCTCTACTAGCCCAACAGACTGGACCCCCCCCCCCCCCCCACACACACACACCAGTTATTTCTGCGCCAGATGAAAACGACAGCAGCCTATTTGCAGGGAACAACAATTATTATGACAATTTATAACATGTGTATATAAATAGCGAACAGTAGAGGTTTGTAATAATAATGATGATAATAGTAATAATAATCGATGCAAAAGAGAGATCGAATATTTTAAAAAATGTTGAAATTCAATACTGGTCCGAGCCATTTGTGACGATTCATCTCTGATATAAATTTGATTCACAATTGACAAGAATTTTACATGAGAGGTGGCTGGACAGAAACACGGACACGTTCGGACGCCCATGAAAAAGTTTTATGTCTACCGCAACGCATGTCGCGTAGGGTGATATATACATTTAAGAATTATAAAGAGGAACAGTGCTGACTGCCAGGTTGTCAAAATATATATTAGAGCGATATTTTTGACACGATTATTAATAAAAACTTCTTTTTTTTTACATGTACATGTATGTACTAATTTCCGAAGTTAACAAAAATGAATTCCGATCGTCATCCCGTTCACAAAAAATTATAAGTTATATCATACCGCCTATATATGATTATCACACAGTCATGTCCCATGGCGAACAAGGCGGGTGCAACTAGCAGAAAGAAGTTTTTTTTTTTTTATTAATTAACTAGTGTGTATTTACGCCATGTATCTAAATTTGGGCGAATGAAAAAAATAATGTATTGGCGAAAATGAAAAGATGTTCATCGATTTTTTTAGAAAGACTACATAAAAAAGGAGATGTGGTATAATGACCAATGAGACAACTATCCACAAAAGACCAAAATGACACAAATATTAACAACTATAGGTCACCGTACGGCCTTCAACAATGAGCAAAGCCCATACCGCATAGTCGGCTATAAAAGGCCCCGATAAGACAATGTAAAACAATTCAAACGAGTAAACTATGCCGGGTAATTCAGATTTAAATGAATATAGTATAAAATTTTAGGAACTACATATGAATGCAGATGATCCCTCCCCATCCCCCTTGTGACACCACTGCATAAAACAACATAGGTTTGCATACATTTCATTTAGCAAAAAGCAATACAGAAGTAAAACGTAAATCATGTGTGTCTATAAGTCATGTTTAAATACCCCAGCCATAGTTGATTTAGTCCAATTATTAGTTATAATGTATATGAATGTATATTTGAAAAAAATATCCTATATATATATATAAAAGAAGATGTGGTATGAATGCCAACGAGACAACTCTCCACAAGAGACCAAAATGACACAGAAATTTATAATTATAGGTTACCCTACGGGCTTCAACAATAAGATAGGCCAATACCGCATAGTCAGCTATACAAGGCCACGAAATGACAATGTAAAACCATTCAAAAGAGAAAACTAACGGCCCTATTTATATAAAATATTGAACGAAAAAAAAAATTACTAGTATGTAACACATAAACAAACGACAACCACTAAATTACAGGCTCCTGATTTGGGACAGGCACATTCTTATATTATGTGGCGGGGTTAAACCTGTTAGCGGGATCCCAACCCCACTTAACATGGGACAATAGTATAACAGTACAACATAAGAACGAACTATTAAAATCGTTTGAAAATGGCTTAACTCATCAGATGACAAAACTACAAGTGGACGTGGCCGGGTACTTGTTCATCCCCCCAACAAAAAGACACTATAGGAACATATCTCAAAGTACTCGCAGTTTACTGACAGCTAGTTAGTTCAAAGCCACCAACAACTAATAAAACAAATCATGTATCTAAGACTAAATATGGAATTGCACATCACTATTATGCGTATAAACATCCCAGTTGCAGGAACTAGAAATTTTCAAAAGTGGGTCTCAGTACTGCCGAAAAGGGGGCATGTGCCAGTCATGTTTCAGTGCTTCTCTTTATAATCAATAACAAAACAAAAAAAGGGGGGACACCTGCTACCGCATTCCTTTGATACGCCTCTGTATCCTACAAGATATCAAGGTCGTTGCTTAAAAAAATGTAGGAGTAGCTCTAGATGCTGGTTATATACATAATTGTTAAGGTTCAACTTCCTGGCATTTAAGAATATTTGACAAAAATCAAGATGCATATATAGGAATACATGCATGAACATCTCAATTGTATGTTCAGGCAACCTCTGAAATATTAATTAAAACTATAAATTTATAGTTAAAAAAATGTCGGAAGAGGAAGCAGGACAAACCATGATCTCTCTCTGCATTTTATAATAAAATGTATCCAACTACCTTGAATTTTGAGGATATTTGACTTAAAATGTTTCAGTTGCAACTCAAAAACTGTACGAGGTGATAGCCAGACAAACCAATCTATAGCTTGACGAACAGACGAACGGGTAGACGAACGAACCTGTAGGCGATAAATTAATATACCCTTCGATGAAAGTGAGGTCATAAAATAAGCTTGAAATTGCAGTTGATACTTATAAAAAATCAAAACCTCATAGTGCTCAGTTTGCTTAAACATCTCTCTTCAGCTTTATAGCCATGAATTCTAAGATTTCTAAGATCGTAATACATTTGAGTTTCTGAATTGAAAGTTATTTTTCAGGGATGCGATGGTTGCTTTCTTTTTGTTTTGTTCTTGTTTTTACATACTCTAGGCTATTGTTTCACATTTTGTCACATCGGCACATTTTATAAATTGTTACGTATATACATTTCGCATGCATGTGTTGGTTTATTGTCGAAGGTACGTCGAGTTTTTCGATTGAATCGATGGGTGCATGTATAGTTACAATACATGTGTCGGATCGGCAATTATAGAACATTTTCTGTTATATCCGTATTTTGCGTGGAATTCTCGCCGCGTTGAAGACCCAATTGCCTTCGTCTATCGTCTGCTTGTTTTCGAGTCGTTGTCAACCAAGATTACAAGCGCCAACAGCTAGTGTATAGCTCGGTTGGTATATTTAATAGAAAGATATTTGTAAATATGGTAAATAAACTCATCATAAATACCAGAATGAAATTTTACATTCACGACAGACGGTATTTCGTCTACAAAAGACTCATCAGTGACGCTCGACTAAAAAATGTTAATAAGGCCAAATGAAACTGACCATTTAACTTAAAAAATGGCGAAGTGCAAACATTTTTTTAGTTTTTCAACGCTATCCTCTTGACCACATAATGTGTTTTCATCAAAATTGGAAATGATAATATTTTATGAAGAAAAATCTTTACCTACGTCGCATTATATATACTAGTATACTAACATATTGTGTTGTAAAATGATGCCCTTTATGGGTTCTTGATTAGATTAATAAAAAATTCTATACTATTAACAAATTCAAAATATACTGCTTTACAAAAAAGTTAAACAACAGATACATTCAAGTCAAATCTATCTTAATTTCTGTCAAGTTTTTCCATTTTCAAGTAAAGAAAATCACGCATTATGGTTCCATTTCTTTCCTGTAATAATTAATTAGATCACTTGCATACTTATAACACACATAGACAATATGTATTGTTTATTTGTTGAAATATATTAAAATATGCGCTGCTAAACTTACATTAGTCAGTATAGTATATAGACGTGTATACCAAAGACAAATTTATACATTCCTGTAGTGTTTGATAATGACCCAGTGACCTACAACTTTTATAATAAATAAACCACATAGGCAACGCTTCTGAATCAGTATAAAAAGTATGAATTATTTGTTAAACTAGTGTAAAATGTGGTGTGAAATAATTGGTAAAGGCAACGATATCCGGCCAATTAAATTGACCCGATGAGCTGACATGATGTTGAATTTATTTTGGAAATATTACACTTAATTTAACCTTACAATTTTTCATTATGCTTGTTTAGTCTATGTATTTGCCATAATCAAAATTGTTTTTTGTTTGTTTTGCAAACAAAGAATCATTATGTTGAATATTTTAATGACTGAGAGAACCTTAAATAATCCATTATTTTCATTTTTGTTCTTAACTGAAAAAAATGGTAATACTAAATCCATTATAGCACAACCAAGTAAAAAAGTGTCCTTTAGTTTATACTTAAATCATAAATGAGATCATAGAACATTTCTAATCCGACAAAATGAAGATTAATAAAAAAAATCGTTTAGGAGGGATATGCGTTGTTAAATGCTGTGCAAATGGAATAATTCCCCTATTCAATCATTCTTCTGGCCAATTATTTGAAAAAAGGGGGGGGGGGGCTTTGATAACTGTTACCCTAACTTGCCCTACAACATAATACCCCCCCCCCCCCCAAAGAATATAGATTTCGTATTCATATAAGTCTGAAAATCAAACCCAATAGAGTTAGAATTAGATTTTTAGGCTGACAAATATTTTCTGTCAATTTACATTTGCACAAGTCTGTCTACATGTTCACCAGTTTTTCAATCATCCACTAGTCTGTTTTTACTTTCACAAGTCTTTCTTATAGCCCCCTAGTCTGTCCATATGATTTTCCACAGTCTGACTATGTCCACAAGTCACTACGTTATTACCGCGGTCTCTATGTGTCCGTCAGTCTGTCTCCGTGTTTACAAATCGATATACATGTTTACCCGCCAGGTTACGTTTCTAACAGTTTGCCTTCATGTCCTACACGTCCACCAGTCTGCTTATATATATATATACCAGTCTGGCTACAAGTCTACAAGAATATTATTTGCATCATTGACTAAGTCTGTCTGGATATGTCGTCTGGCGGATTTGCTTGTCTCTCACATTCTGAAGATGATGATATTCCTCGTAGTGAAATCGTTAATACAATGTACCAGTACTTAAGTCTATCAGTGTCCATCTCCATGCAAGACTCGGGGTCTGATGAAGGTTCTAAAACAATTAAAGATTCGTCTATACATGTAGTCCTTCCAGGGGGCATAGCTAGAATGAAACGATGTGCAAGCATATACTGCCGAGCGAAGCGAGGCGAAAAATTTTGGGACTCTTTTATGCAGAAAATGGTTTGTTTTTCGGGTTTTGGCCATAGGACGGTTAATTGAGAAGTTACATGTACATAGGACTTATTCATAATTCATGAATGCAAAACTATTTAAAAATCTTCTAATAGAACATCTAAATAGAATAAAGCATGGTTAATTGAATACATAAACAACACATTTTTGTGTTATGGAATTTACTAAAAATTGTCAAAAATCTGCCCTTCGGGTCTTAGCAGAAACGATCTTCTTTATTACTTTGTCAATATTCACACAAAATTCCAGATGAATATGCAGCAATGCTAGCGATGCTAAACCGTCGCTGTTTGTTGTTAATGTTTTCAACAGATCTCTCTGCGGTAGCACCCGCGAGATGTAATCCAGCGTGTTCGCCATCGAGCGACCTCCCGATTGAATTTGTCAAAATTACATGACAAGTCAGTTTCGTATGTTTCAAACAATGCTGCGATTTGTCGTTTGTTGTGTTTCCTACAACACGAGGAAGCAGATATGCGCAAAGCAGTGATTTTTCTGAATTCCCAATTAACCGTCCAATGGGCAAAATCCGAAAAACAAACCATTTTCCGGTACCACGATTTCCCGAGAAATACAAAAAAAAAACCATTATACACCCAAAACAAACTGATATATCCCATGAAAAAGACTTTTTTAAAAACTTCTAATGGCCGATTGGTACATCGCATTACAAACAGATAAACCGTACTCTGTAAAATGTTTTTCCGAAACTCAGTGACAAGAGTTTAATAAAAATTTAATTTTAAAACCAAATGCCGCTATTTAATGACATTACATCTTTTGAAAAAGCGACAGCATATACTCATATGTGTATCGATCCTTCAAATTTTTAATTTATAAATTTTTATTTTGCATTTTTTTTTTTTGCATGCCGATTTGGCGTGTTGGCGTATAGGGAGCTACGCGCCTGCCTTCTGAAAGTCTTCTCGGTCAGAAGCAAAAGAATGCCCGGTTAGCGCCTCTGGATTTGCCCGGGCATGTGGAGGATCAGTAGATATCGACACACCAAATTCAGTTATTCGACGAAGAATTTCAACACCTATCTCATTTAACACCAACATTACACAATAATGTCAACATGGAGTCAGTAACTGAGGTAACATTAAGATAATTTAGAAGTCAATATCTTGTATATTTCTGTATACAAATTATAATGCATATATCACTGTCATGAATCAAGGATTTGTATAGTAAGGACTAGTAATAAGGGTCTTACTATCATCGGAACTTTGTTTTTTTGGTAACACGCCATTATTCCGACAGCCCATTAGTCCGACAGCCCATTGGTCCGACAACCAATTAGTCTGAAAACCCAATAGTCCGACAACACATTGCTCCGACAGCCCAATACTCCGACAACCTATAATTCCGACACTTATCAAGTCAAGTATCAGGATATCAGGGTAAAATAAAATTTGTCTGTCTGTATTATTACGTTTATATTTGTAATAACATATTTTAAGAAATAACTCCGTATATATAATACAAGGCTAAGGTAGTTCGTATACTTTCAATGTTAATTCTCAATTCGAAATCTGTATATAGAATAAAACAGAAAATAATATTTTATTTTCCAAATTAAAGGATCTATGTAAATCAAGAACAAGCATTGATGGCGCGAGCTACTGATGATACCCTGCCCAAAGATTTCGGTAGATAGAAAGTTTTTGAGTTGTGAATCTGAAAAAGCATTACACAGTTTATAACTGACTTATATAAACCTTGAAGCTAAATATCAGAAATCATGGTATTGTAGTACCTGAGACTTGGCTGTCATGTAATGAGTAATGAGTTTGAAAAAGCATCACACGATATAACTGTCTTCAATAAACCTTTCAGAAATCCTTGTAATGTAGTTCATGAAAAAGATGCAACGAAAATAGTTATGGGACGGGCGGCGAACTGACGGATGGACGGTTGGACGGACGGACAGACAGAGATAAAACAGTATACCCCCACTTTTTCGAAGCGGCGGTCTAATGATTGTGTCAACATTAAGACATTACAATACTAATATGATATAATTATATTTATAGCACTATAAGCCTCAGTCACAATCGGAGCTAATACCAAATATAAAAAAAAATTACGTATTAATATCAATTAACAGTCAGTATCCAGACACGTACTACATTATTAAAAAGAACTAACGATATGATCCTCATTTTTTTCTCCATAATAGTAAAGTTTTCTTGTGTTCACTTCGAAATTAATCATATTTGTCTAACGTTTTAAAGTTCTGGTATGTGCTAGAAATATGGCGAAAGAATTCCTCCCTCAAATTATAATGAGGGAGCATTCGATTGAAAAATGACGCTCATCCTAAGCTTTATCAGCTGTACAATACGATTTTTTGAGTATTTAGCATTTTCAATTCTTCATGTAATGGAAGAGCACCGATTCTGAATTAACATATAAATTACCTTTCTTAAAATCAATGATATCTTAATATGTTTCTTCGTGAAACCAATTTTTAAATGAAAAATAAGTTTCCCACAAAACACATATTACTAAGTTTTTACAATTAAACAATTTGACAAAGACACAAGGACAAGAATGTCACACATTGTCTTATTCTACTAGTTTGTTATTGTCTTTTATACTGCACTCGTTCTACTTGAGCAGTCAAAATGCGTTGACTGTATATTTCTATGACATATACAGTCACTGACCCGATATCACTTTTCCTTATGCATATTTAGATACAAATTGTCGAAATATTCATGTCCGTCATATTTGTTTTTCGTAATAAGTTTTGTTGTAAATCATCAGTCCTGCATCTCCACCAATCATTAACAAAGAGGCATATCTTTCTAGAATTTAAAATAATCTTAGGATACAACATCGGTCTCCCAACAAAATATTGAGTGTCATCTCTCGGATTATGTCTGAACGATCGCTATTAGAAGTGCTACATGTACTGTCTCCGTATTTCGTGGATTCACATTCCCGAACATGATACCGTATTCATGATTGATCATGATTGGAATTGCTCATCTTTTCTGAGAACATATTTCGTCCTATTTGTCTTCTTATTTTTTAGGTTCTGGGTACGTATTTGTCTCTTTGTTTTTCTTATTTTGACTGACGCTACTTTATCCCATTATTTCTGCAACAAAATAAATTTAAATAAAACTCAGATGAGTGATACAAGGAGAGAAAGTGTTGCGACCAAAGAGGGCGGGTAGTGTTTTCCAACTCCGATGTATTATTTATTTATGTAGTTCATAGTGGGGGAACCTCACTCCCCTGATACGCAAAAAGGGGGATTCGAAGATCTAGTGAAAAGAAGGAAGATCAAGACACACATGCAAGAAATAGCGAGCTAGAACAGCACAGACTGATAGTAGACACACAAACAACGAAATATAAAGATAAATAAAGTAACTAGACACGCAAAACGAAAGAGGGGCGAGGTTAAGGACTGAGCAGTTGCTATAATCATGTGTATCAACTCCAATAAACTGTGACACAATTAATGTCCGCATGCAAAAAATAATTGGAATCAAAACGGACAACCACAAATATCAGAGAGCGGAGTTGTTTTTTTTTTTAGAGAAAATTTATCCATACACTAAGAAAAACGCATATTGTCGGAATAATGGGCTGTCGGAGTAATGGGTTGTCGTAATAATGGGCTGTCAGAATAGTACATGTTGTCGGAGTATTGGGCTGTCCGAATAATGGTTGTCAGACTAATGGGATGTCACCATTTTTTTTACCCTCCCCCTTTTTTCCAATATCCGTTATTTTTTTCGTTTTCTATTTTAAAATTCACTCTCTTTAGTAATATATCCGTGACCGCTGTGGATAGTAAACTTGGAATTGATAGTAAATAGCAAAATCAAGTGATTTGTAGTGTATTTATGTTCCTATGACACGTACAGACAAAGGCGAAAAAAATTAATAATACGATTTCAAGTGAGAAAACGAAAATATAACAGATTTTGGAAAAAAAAGGGTAGCGTAAAAAAAAATGTCCTGTACCCAAGTACCTATGCTTACTATTAAAGCAATAATTTGAGAAATATATATTAAGGGTTATACTAATATGTGAATATTAATTTTTATGAGTCCAGGTAACTCGATCAACTTGATTTGAAATTTGTTCGTATGAAAAATTATATTTATTATCTGGTCATGTCCCGCGTTTTTTTGTAATGTTGTTATAATAACAGTGTAAGTTAAGACCAAAAAGTAGACCAGGCAAATACTTTATTATCTTTACTAGTTAATTTCTGGAGATCATGTGTCTGTCATTTATTCTGTTATTCACATCTTTTAAACAATTATATTATATACGCATCATATCAATCTATCAATTAGGATACATTATTTTATTTGGCTTTAAGTTAATAACATATTATTGGTATTTAGTGCGACCGTGCACCTTTCGGTTGTCTCGAGTGTTTTCTAGTATAGCAATGTTTAAGTCGTCATGTTGCGGGATTTTCAAATCCCAAAAGAAGAACACACTTCAAGTTCAACAGGATTTTCGATTTGGTAACCGCATTACTTTAATATAGATCATTATATATTACATAAACTTACACAATCAATTTACTTTTTATGATTAATCTGATATGCATGCCCAATATATTTTATTCCCAAAACCTTATTTAAAAAGGAGGGGACATGGTCAAAGTGTCGTGCAAACCCAATTATTGTTTATTGTCACGGAATAATTACAAACTGTGCTAAAGTTTTTAAGATTATTGGATAATTGACTTGTTCTATAGGTACATGTACCTTACTTACCCAGGTGACACATCAGTTGTACCCTTGATATTGGTATAAATTCAAATCACAGGCACTTGTTTCTATCCATTTGAAGACCCACTATTAACGTATATATTTACCAGAAATAATGGTTTAAGCGGAGAGGTGAAAAAATTAGTTGTGTACCTTCTCGAAAATATCACGGAAAATATACGTTGATAGTGGGTCTTCCAATGGATAGAAACAAGTGCCTGTGATTCAAATGCTTATTGATATATTAAAAGAAGATGTTGTATGATTGCCAATGAGACAGCTGTCCACAAGAGACCAAAATGACACAGACATTAACAACTATAGGTCACTGTTTGTACAGCCTTCAACAATGAGCATAGCCCATACTGCAAACACGGGGGGGGGGGGGGGGGTCTCAACATGGGATTTTGGGTACAGGTGTGCAGCTGGGATTTTAAAAACACCCCCCATTCATATATTGAATAATTGTGAAATCCCTACCTATACATATATTTCAAAGCGAAATCATAACCCATTCATATATTTTTGACCCATTGATATATCACAATCGGTCAATTACCACCTATTGATATATTTCCTCGGTAAAATTGCACCCCATTGATATATTTGACGGATCAAAAAAGGGACCCATTCCAGCGGCAAATATGTATATACCTTTATATAGGAAGAGACCCCCCCGTGACCGCAAAGGCCGCGATATGACAATGTAAAACAATTCAAAAGAGAAAACTAAGATACATGTATATGTACATTGTACATGTTGTATATGAAGATTAATTAGATTAAAGTAAACAATGTGGTATGTTTCCAAAATAAATGCTATCCGCTAAAGACCAACTGATGTTGATCCAATTACTAGCCAAACAAATGATACATACATGTAGGTTACCATACTTCCTTCATTTATATTATGATTATTGAGTATTTTTTTGGAAACATTTCAAACCTTTACATGCTGTTTATATACATGTTACTACAGTTCAGCGACTCAAGTTTAAAAGGCATTTATATAAAAGAATTTAAACTTAATATCATTTTGTATGAACATCATGTTGAATATTTACATTTTCTCAAAAAGTTTTTATTTTACTTAGCTAATAAAGAAGATGATGGATTCCCAAACAGAAATCTTGATGACAGTGAAAAAATTGAAGAATTGCACCAATTGTTACAGAGAATCGATTTCAAGCAGAAACAGATGCTCAAAAATAAGGGAATACAACAGCCATCCATGTTCCTTCACATATCATTTGCATATAAAGGTATATATTGTATATATATATATTTTGTCTACATTTTCTGAATTTATGATTTTAAAAATCTTTCAAAAGATATAAATGTACATTGTAAGTCATGTAATTCAAATAGAGACGTGCCATTGTCTTTGATAAAAGATAGAGTTACATGTATGCCTTTTTAGTATTATCAGCTTATATACTTACTTAGCCTTGTTAAAATCTATAAATATACCTTATGTATATTACATGTATGTTGAAATGTCTGTCAGAATATATATATATACATGTTTATTATATATATATTATATTATATATATACAACTCGTCTAAACATCAACCTAACAATGTTAGATCTTTAAATTTGCTTTCACAAATTTTTGGTTCGTCCCTCGCTGGGATTCGAACCCATGCTACTGTGATATCGTGACACCAAATCACCTGCAATGCAGCCGTCCCGCTAGACATATATATATATATTGAGTATTGGGAATCCTGTACACCCTTTCCTTAGACCAAGTTTAACAAATATAATATGAATGTTTAAATTCAACTAATTATCTCCTGGCAATACACATTTATTTTAGGAACTTTTTATGTTTTATTTTGCAGTAAGCAGCTGTTTGTGATGCTTATAGGCATAAACAATCTAGTCTGGACATGTAAAACAGCAGCTGGTTCTATTTTGAAGTAAGCTATTTGGTGATTACATTAATTTGACATGACCAGACCAAGTCTTGGGATAAATTAATAGTACTCATTGTCATGATTGTACTAGCTTTTTATTGTTTTATATATTTTATGGAAAATACTGTTAGTTGAGGCCTGCAAAAATTAATTTATAAGGAGATGAAGTGTGGTTGCCAATGAGAGTAGAGACATCTAACAAATAGCATAAAAAGAGTTATGGAGGATTGAAATCATACTCATTTTTATTAGAGTGTTACAAAATAATTGCAGGAAAAAAAAAACAACAACAAAAATCAAAATAATTGTGTATTTAGTAGGATTAGCCAAATCAAACAATAACTGACTTAAATCTTGTTTGAAATTTTCACATTTCTATTGATTAAATATTATTTTATAGATCAAATAATAAATAGATAAAAGGGCAGTAATCCAGTCTCAGATTTTTGTTTTGGTTATATTGTATACAGCTGATTGTATTTTAATACTATTTACAAATACTTCTTTTATGTCAAAAGAAAAAAAAAATTGCTGTACCTGATATTGTGATTTATATTGAAATTGATAAAGACAACAAACTCAATAATGAGCTATTCCAATATCAATCTCCCTAGGGAAAAAAGGGGATGCTACCTAATTTTAGACCTCCATAGTGCCGATAGACACATCAAACACTTTGCCAAAATATAAGCCTGAATCCCTGAGGGGATCACACATCAAATTATAAAAGTTGTATATATTCTACACCGTGAATAAGACCAAACAATGATAGAAGGAGTTAGTTTTAAAATATAATTGAAAAACTAAACTGATACAAATCAATAATTTTTTTGATGTTGATAAATAAATCACAATGTGTAATAGTTGTAATAAATTGTTATGCCAGCCTACAAAAGTAGAAGGGGTTTATGTTTAATGAACCATGCTTTTGTTTGTTTATTCTTTCATCTGTTCTGCTTTAGGTTCAAGTTTTGGTAAAAGTTTTTGGTCAGGATAGTTGTTAATGATGTTAACGACCAATCAACTTAAAAATAAATAACATGTGCCTTATGTTATGATCTTTCTAAGGATAAATTAATGGTTTGACCCCAATTTCATGGTCCATTGAAAATAGAAAATTTATCACAACTTCTAGCTATTCTTTTTATAGAGTTATTCCACGAGATATTTTTGGGTCACTCATTAGAATATCTTTTAAATATATGATTTTGATTACAACTGCATTAAGATAGAATAATTGCATGCAGAAAATTATTGCTTTTGTCACATATATATCACTTGTCAATTTAATAAAATTAAACATTTTTTTTTATTACTTTATTACAGAAGCTACAAAATAGAGCTAAGGCCCTTTAAGCCAAGAAACTGCCAGTGTCAGAAAAGGACAAACTTAGAAAGGCCATGCAAATTGATTTAATGTCAAGTTGAGACAGTGATTCTGTAGATAAACTCGCCTGATCACAACTGGGATTTGACTGTCACAAGATTTTAAATCTTACATGGATAAACTAAAGTCATTTACTAGACTGTAAATACCAGAGACAGCTGAATGCACAAGGCAAAGAGCTGAGGTCCAAGTAAATCGGAGAGGCCTTGTCACAAGAAATGTACAGAACTTGCATGGATTTTTACTTAAGGGCATATGACAAAAAATTGAGAGATATCAATAAAAATTTCTTTAAATTTTAATAAGGACCAATTCAAAGGTACACTTTTGGAATTTGCAAGAACAAAAATACCTTCATGTTTACTTTTGAATTATAGTTGACAGTTTTCAGTTTAAGGGGGAACCCTTAAAATGAAGTGGTTTGGTTTATTGAATTTGATTATTTTTTAAAGTAAAAAAATGAATTACTGCTCTTTTATTTCAACATTTGCATTTTCTATTAAAATTATTTACAAGTGCAGCATATCGGTGACATCAGATTATGTTATTGTGTTTGGTTAAGCTACATATTTCTTTTTACTTAAACTTTCTGTTGCCTTTTCTAATTAATTAAATGCTGAATAATAATTTGAGTGTGGCTCATTTCAGTGTCTTGTATTTGCTGTCAAGATTTTTCCTGTAAGATTTCACATTATTTATAATCGCTTGGTCAAAGGGAGATAACTATTTGAATCTTCACATTAGATAATCTGCGAAGAGGATTATGTAAAATGTAAATAGTTGAAAATTAATTTTATGGTTCAATAAAATCAAAATAAGTTATTGCCATTCATTATAAATTTCTATCAAAAATAAGGCTCAAAATTTTTTTTATTTTATTTATATAAATAATAACAAAGTACACACATCATGTACATGTTGACTTCATAAAATTTGTAAACAAATAAAATTGAAAATAAAACTAAAAATTTTAACTAATCAGGAGACAGTCAATACACCAAATATATTTATAAACTTATTATTTTCTTCAATTGTCCAAGTACATTCAATATTGATAATTTTTTGCTTGACATTACATAATTTTGTTGATAAAATTTTATTTGTGTGCTATTTTATTCAATTGTACATATTTGAAGTATTACATTACACCTTATTATTTTTATTCTTGCATACAGCATTTGGAATGAAATTTTAATCAATGCAGGATGTTTTTTTTGTCGAGCCTGCAACTTTTGTTGCAGAAAGCTCGACATAGGGATAGTGATCGGGCGGCGGCGTTAGCTAACTTTTTAAAAGCTTAATATTTTAGAAGGTGGAAGACCTGGATGCTTCATACTTTGTATATAGATGCCTCATGTTACGAAGTTTCCGTCAGTCACATGTCAAATGTCCTTGACCTCATTTTCATGGTTCAGTGACCACTTGAAAAAAAAGATCAGAGTTTTTGTAATGTTGAATTCTCTCTTATTATAAGTAATAGAATAATTATATTTGGTATGTGCGTACCTTGCAAGGTCCTCATGCCGTCAGACGGTTTTCACTTGACCTGACCTCATTTCATGGATCAGTGAACAAGGTTAAGTTTTGGTGGTCAAGTCCATATCTCAGATACTATAAGCAATAGGGCTAGTATATTTGGTGTATGGAAGGACTGTAAGGTGTACATGTCCAACTGGCAGGTGTCATCTGACCTTGACCTCATTTTCATGGTTCAGTGGTTATAGTTAAGTTTTTGTGTTTTGGTCTGTTTTTCTTATACTTTATGCAATAGATCTACTATATTTGTTGTATGGAATGATTGTAAGGTGTACATGTCTAGCGAGCAGATGTCATCTGACCTTGACCTCATTTTCATGGTTGAGTGGTCAAAGTTAAGTTTTTGAGTTTTGGTCTTTTTATCTAATACTATATGCCATAGGTCAACTATATTTGGTGTATGGAAATATTTTATGATCTATATGTCAGTCGCGCAGGTTTTATTTGACCTCAACCTCATTTTCACGGTTCATTGCTCAGTGTTAAGTTCTTGTGTTTTGGTCATATTTTTTTAAAACTAAGTAATAGGTCAACTATATTTGTTGTATGGAAGCTTTGTTAGCTGTACATGTCTGTCTGGCATGGTTCATCTGACCTTGACCTCATTTTCATGGTTCATGCTCTTTGTTTAGTTATCTTGGGTAATGTTAAGTTTATGTGGCAGTTTTTAATAAAGCTTTATACTTAGGACTATCAACATA
Organism: Mytilus edulis; assembly: GCA_019925275.1. Classification (NCBI taxonomy): domain Eukaryota; kingdom Metazoa; phylum Mollusca; class Bivalvia; order Mytilida; family Mytilidae; genus Mytilus; species Mytilus edulis. The sequence continues at coordinate 119,892,302 of CM034360.1, read as the reverse complement.
ATATCAATGATAAGTAAAGAAGGCGAGACATTTCAGTGTGTGCACTCTTGTGAATTTACGAATTATGTTAATCATGTAAATAATGTTATGTTTTTTGTTTTTTGCTTTTTGAAGTTTTTAAAATTGACAAATAATGCTAGCAGGGGAGATTATTCATTTATATTTATGATGCCAAACTTGAAATTTAGAGGTGCCTATGTTTGCTATTTGTTATAACCCAATTGTTATGATTTTAAATAATCTATACAAGTAAGCATGTTAATTTGTCAATAACAATTATTTTATTAATTAGTTTGAATTTGATGAGGTTCTTTGATGTAGAACTTGACTTTTTTTAAACAAAAGTGTTTTTTTATTTGTTTTAAATGTTTTTAAAATTGTATAACAAACTTTTTGTCATTTTATTTTAATTTATCACCAAAACAACTCTAATTTGTCAGTATCGGAATAAAATTAATTTGTTAGATACTTTGTTTCTTTTATTGAAGTATATACAAAGGGAGATAACTCAAAATTGTTTTTTTTTATTATTCTGACCCGATTAGAAGTGATGAAAATAACTATATTGCCCAAGACAGGATGACAATAAGAAAATGCTAGAAATTGTTGTGTATGGTTATGCTTTGTCCAAAAGTTTTTGTTATCTCCTGTATTGTATATGCTGCCATTGTCAAAATCCAAATCACACATAGATAGCCTTGTCCTATAGTTTATATCTGGTGTTTGTGTTTTTTGTATGTCTTAGATTCTAACTCTTCAAGTTCTTATATAAATTCAGATGCATTGCCATTCTTTACATATAGGTAAAGGCATATTTAAAAATGGTATTGAGCTTTGCAAATGAGTGACATGTATTCGTTGGATTATTGTTTAAGTTTCATCTTAAAAATAGTCTTCAATGTTACTGACAAATTATACATTTGCACATTGCCATTTGAAACCACAAATATTATTCTACTGTAAATACACAGAGCAGCAATCCATGCCTTTCAAGTCTAATACTTTGTAAACATGGATCAGAAAAGTTGGAGGATCAATTTTATATGTACAGTAGCTACAAAGTTATCACCATTAAAAATTCCTGTTTTTCCTAATTTTTGTTTTTTTATTTAATTAGATATTTCCAAACCAGATATTTGGGTTAAAGTAAAAACAAATCCCCAACATCCCTTTTCCAAAAAAAAAATTGTTTAAAAGCAGAGGGAAAAATTCTGCCTTTTCTTTATTATTCATTTGCACTATTGCTTTGTAAGTAGTTATACAGGATTATATTGACTTTAAATTGCATTAAATTTGATGGAAGTTCTAATTTAAATAAGTCATAAACAAGAAATTTATTTGAATTTACATGTAATTAAATTACATAATTAATTAAATTTAATTTATATTTAAAATTCTTTAAATTTGAAATTTATTGAAATTTAATTTATATTAAAAGATCTTTAAATCTCAAATTTATTCAAATTTAAATTATATCAAAACTTCTTTAAATTTGAAATTTATTCAAATTTAATTTATATTAAAAATTCTTTAAATCTCAAATTTATTCAAATTTAATTTACATAAACATTTCTTTAAATTAGAAATTTATTCAAATTTAGTCTATACTTAAATTCTTTAAATTTGAAATTTATTTAGATTTAAAAATACCTTTAAACTAGGTTGAAATTTGGGAATTTATTTGCAATATTAAATTTAGTTTAAATCTATATTAAATTAGAAATTTTCCAGCAAAGTAAATGCATAATATTTTTTGTAATTTGAAATTTAATATGCATAACATATGCATTTAATTTTATATTAAATGCATCATTTCATGCAGTGTACTGTATGAAATTTATTCAAAGAATCAATTGCTTTGCATGGATCATACCATTGACTTTGCACCATCGTTAAGTTCCCTGTGAGATTATCAAACGTGTTTCCGGTATATGGAGACATGTTCCTTTATCATAAATACTTCTCGTCGTAATGATAACCGAAATTAACATGTTGACTGATTAGACAAATATAAAATTGAGTGTGTTGTCTGTTCGTGAATATTCTTGACATGTGATTATATGTTTTCGCTTGAAACCCATGCAGTCAACTTTCCGACCATCGACCCTCGCTTTTAGACTTAAGATGAGACACTGTATTGTGTATAGGAAAACATTTAAAAGAAAACCATAGAGAAAAAGTAAAATCACAAAAATACTAAACTCAGATGAAAGTTCAATCGGAAAGACCCTAATCACATGGCAAAATCAAATGACAAAACACATCAAACGAATTGACAACTGTCATATTCCTGACTTGGTACAGGCATTTTCAAATGTAGAAAGTGATGGATTGAACCTTGTTGTATAGTGCTAAACCTCTCACTTGTATGACATTCTCATCAAATTCTGTTATATTTACAACGATGCACGAATAAAAGATATTCCAAAAGCTTAATGAGGTTCCTTTGTTGACACTTTGTTGAATAAGGCACTACACAGACAAAAAGTGAAACTTTGAAGGATTCCAAGAGACACAAGTAAGCTGTGATAACTTGTATACATCCGTTGGGTCAGTGGTCAAGTCTCTACAGTAACTCCCAGTCTTCTGTCTTTTTATTTTAAACAGGAAAGCATAAATATTAAGGTCAATGTAAACACTAAATCGTATTCCAGCATTGAGAAGGATAAAACATTTGCTTAATGCCGACTCACTTGACCATATAGTTCATATTCAGTCTATTATTAAGACTATCAAGTTAACACTTGACCCAGCGCAATAAGAATGTTAGAATCACAGATTGGCACATGTTAGAAACCGTTCATAAATATATGGACAATTCTCTTGACGGCAGTGTTAAAGATGCTTCAGAACTACGAACCGCTGTTTCCACAGCTAACTGAGATAGTACAGCTAACAACATTACACAGAGGTGGTGGCAAATAATGGTTTGTTCCTTTTATAATTGTTACACGACGATGACTGCTGTACCCATAGTTTGACTATTTTATCTATTATGTCTGTTTAGTTCACGCATCATTGTAAATATAACGGAATTTGATGATACTGTCATCAATGTGAGAGGGTTAGCGCTATAAAACCAGGTTTAGTCCACCGTTGTCTACATTTGAAACTGCCTGTACCAAGTCAGGAATATGACAGTTCTTGTCCACTTTGTTTTGTAATTTTAATTTTGCCATTTGATTATGGACTTTCCGACTAGATTTTCCTCTAAGTTCTGTATTTTTGTGATTCTACTTTTTTACATAATGCTAGAAATATTCTTCAAATAAAATTCGCAGAAAATTCCATTGTCTTGACAACGATTTGTGAGCAAAACAATCAGACAAAAAAGGTAAACATGTCAAAATTACTACACCTCTGTTCACTTTGGAAGTTAAGTCTCTACAAAATGATATCCAAGAACCAGTACGTTAACATAACAAAATATCTTTGAATATTATAGATCTCCCAAAAAGACGCGTGGTTTGTGAAATAACTACATTTACAAAGTTAAACATTTATATTCGGACGGATAAAGTGGAAGAGAATATATGGTTCATGTTTAGCTAGATCACGTCATAATTTGTAAGATCCGAGTAGTTGAAATCATTTACGATGTATTCAAGAGTTAAATTTTGGTTAATTTTTCATGTGTTTAAATTTCAGCATTCCAATTGTAAACTTCCATTTTTTTTATAGTTCTATATTGTTTTGTTTTAATTTTACACTCATTCACAATCAAACATTTACAGTGGCATAATCCAATGGGAATATTATTTACTACTCACTAAATACAAACAAAACAGCTGCATCTTCCAACGGCATTTTCAAAAATGATTGGTTGGCTGTACACCTGATAGGTTTCATATGAAATATTTTACTACCATTAAGTTGTAATGAAATTAAGTCTTTGATTCCCTTTTTTACATCTTTTCCATCAATGTTGAATGCAATTTGAGCGCGTGGTATTCCATTGCTAACCGAACATGTTATTTCACTGTTTCTATCCTCAAATAATTCGATTGTATTCCATTTGGTTTTATTTGCAATTTTGATATTTGATGGCGGAACTGAAACAAAGATAATCAGAATATAAGTATGTGAATTTGGTGTTATCGAAGAATATAATTTGTGACCTTCACACAGGACAAGTGTAAACGATTAAAAAGCTGTGTTCATGCACTTCATGTACTAAATGGAAGTATTTACATATAATATGATTTTTGTTTGAGGAATGATTCATATATGTTGGTATGTTAAAACAATAACTTCCGAGAATTTTCTATGAATTCTAGTACATGTTTGTTGAAAGAAACAACTGAAGTTTATGCACAATTGTAAACATTATATACCTATATGAAGTTATTTTCTTTCAGAATTTTTTTTGGAAAATTCAACCCGGACGATACCAAGCTCAAGTTTCAATAAAATTTTCTCCAAGGCATAAACACGATTTAGTGCCTCTTCATGTCAGTTATTAACTTTTTACATACATAGATAAACGTTTTATTTTATCAAATGATAAAACGACCAATTACTCCGATTTTTTTTCTATGAACAGCCAGTTACATATACTGAGATGGAGGTGAGTATTAAATTAATTTATTATGATTTAAGTTAAAAAAAAAAATGTCTTGCCATTCAGAACAGACAGAGAACATAATTATTCTGAACAGTTCGAAATCAATTATTGAAAAAGTAATCTGCCCCCCCCCCCCCCCGATTAAAATGTCGCGAAAAAAGAAGAAAAAACCATGGCACCCCTTTCATAAACTAAGTTGATACAATAGATTACTAACAAAGCGACTTGTATTTGTTGTGTGTTGCTTCATGCAGATACAGAAACATTTTTATTTGTAACTGGATAATGATTTTTAAAGTTTATACCTAGATTAGTTAGTGAGTTTGTGTTCACACTATAAATGAGAAGAATAACACACCTCAGGGTGTCAGGATTGCTCAAAAGAAAAACATCTCTACGGTTGGTCTTCCACTTGATAAATTATGACACCCCTTGGTGTGATACACGACAAGTAAAACCTTAAAATATGCATTATCTATATCTAAAATCGCCATCGAGTTAATTATGAAACAATGTGAATATTTTCAAGTGCCGAAAGCCCATTTCCAACACTCAAAATGAACTTTGAACGAAGTCAAACTCAATGCTCAGTGTAAATCGACGACCCTAAATGACCCTACTTTTATTGTTATATCAGGAAAACAAATATTCTACTCTGAAACAAAGATATCAACACGTCTTTTGTAGCTAAACTATTTCTAGTTGTTAGTATACATTTAAAGCATAAAAGCACTACCAATCCTTTTCAATACGAAACTTATAGCACACAGGAGTCATAATCATATATTGAAAGATAAAATGAAATATCATTCATAGATATGCTATGATTCAGTAACATAAAAACAAAGACTAATTGCAAGTAGACTGGAATAGTAAGTTTGGTTTCTGCTCAACTTGCATTGAATTAACAAAACAAATATGGTGATTATTGCTTCATTAATGACACAAATAGAACTGATATTATGTTTAGTTTTATTCGTGTCATGAATGAACAAATAGTAATGTTTGAGGTAAAGATTGAATACATAAATGAACAATAAAGTAAAATTTGAGGAACAGTTTAATCTTAAACGATAGAAAAAATAACAAATCAGTCGTGTATCGATGGGAAATATTAAATTTAAAAGTCCAGCAAAAAATTGAAAACATAAAGAAATATACTAGTAATGTTTTGTTTGATATTCCAATAACATGGGTTCGATTTCCGGCGAGAGAAGAAAAAAAATGCATCGTCAATGTGCAGATCTAACATTGTTGTACTGATATTTGGAGTGATTATATATGTTTCTAGCATATAAAAAAGGAACGAAAAAGATAACAATGGTTTTGTATTTATACCTCTACAATAGTTCTTTTGAATAACGTTCACTGAACATGCTAAAGGTCTTTAGAAATGATAAATGTTAACTTATTAAAATCATTGTTTGCCAGTTAATAATCTAATTAACATATAATTACGTAAAAACTTTCAATATTGGTTAGTTGTACTTTTTTCATTGTAGTTTGTTGTTACATGGAAATTTTAAACAGTGTAAGGTTAAGTTATAGTTTTAGTCTGAAACACTTCTCTTTATGCATACTACCACCATTGATTTTTTTGCTAGTCTTTAAAGTTTGCGCTTTTCGAAAAATTCGAACGAAAAGTCCGTACGTAAAACTTACCTTAACGCCGAGTTCCAGAGAGGGACATACTAATCTTCCATTTTAGTGAATAATTTGTTTTTACTGCTTTAAAAATGGACATTTACTTAAAATTATGTATTTATTAAAGTATTACTTAAGAAAACAAAGTTTTCTATTATTCTTTTTAAGAAATAAGGAGAAAAGTTAGAGAGAGAAATCAACACTGAGTATGGCTTGCTCTGTCATGGTAGAGTACTATTTCAAGGCAATTTTCTCATAAAATGTGGATTTGAAATTCAATCCACTCAGAATACTTCATTTTTTTTAATGTTGCACTTAAAAAGCTTGAAATTTCACCAAATGAGAGTACCCACAAGGTCAAAGGTGTATATACAGCTTCCCGTATTACGTGTTATACCACCATTGATTTCCCCTATTAGTCTTTTTTACAACTGCACTTTTCAATTAATTGTGCAGAAATTATCTTTGTTCCAAATTAAGAAATACTTGGCATGAGTGTAATCTCAAGTTTCCAAAATATTCTATAGAAACACCATATAAAAAAATGTTGCTTAGCAACAGCTACGATAATATACTTATGACTAAGGATTTTTTTAACGGAATGAAACGTAGTATCAATTTCCCACAACTGTCAAATTCAAGAGAATACTCATTTTCTACCCTTTTTTCTGTATGCAACCTGATTTAACGTGCCATGATTTGTTGGTATGTCACCTGTATGTTCCTCACGTCACAACCTTTCAGTCGTGCATTGGGCGACATTTTAGTGTTCGCTCTGTTCCCGAAGGGTGATTTCGGTATAATGATATTCTTTTCTAGTTTAATCTAATTTATAACTACTGTGGATTCGATATTGAAAAAAAAAGCTATTTTTTTATATTTTATGTCGTACTTTTTAAAAACTGAATTGAAACTTATTGTATTTTGATCTTCAATGACACCATGCTAATAAAGACGAAAAGGATTATACAGCAACTAACTATGTATTCACCTTTGTATAATATCACAATAAAATCACATACGGAGAAGATTTGTGCTATTGTATAGGTATATGTTGTGATATTTTTAAAGATGGAAACAATAAACATTATCTGACATAGAAAAGCATACACGAAAGAGGGATTAAAGATACCAAAGGAATAGTCAATTAAGTACAATTTTGTAAAAACGGTGATCACATGTTTTTCTAATAATATTATTTACCTAACAATTTATAATTTTGGTAAAGTTAAAGAAATTGCACACTTCCTAAAATATTTTCTTATGTGTTTTAAAAATGTAGGCACATATACCAAAGTAATATTTAAACTCACCAACTTATGGCAAAAATTAAACAAAATGCGAAAAAGACAAATAACTGTACAAGAAGGCAACCTTAAACAACTTAAGACCCCACCAAACGGGGATGCTCCGTCCGGCTAGGCAGATCTAGCTCCATGTCGCAATCGTGGTGTTGATAATTTGATAACATAATACAGTGAAACGTGTGACTTGCCGAAGAAGAGGACATGGTTATATCAAAAATGATTGGAACATATCAATCGTCATATGTGAAACAGATATTTAATAACGGACAACGAACTCGTAATGACGCCAGTACAATTGTCGACGGGTCATTTCAACGTCACCGCTAGGAGCCCATAAAAGTTTGACAAGATTCTGTATTCATCAGCCAAATGGACGGCACACTAAACTCCGAAATATATAGACAAACCAATATAAAAGAAAATGCACATGACTCAATTTACAATGATTTAACTGATTAAATTTCAAAAATATAATAACACATAACAAGTCCGATCTATGCATGGGGAAGACAACCTTAGTTCTAGGAGTGTTTTTGAATTTAATATACAGTAAACAAATAGATTAGAACAGTTCTAGGTATGAAAGCTTCAATCCAACTGTTTATTATGTTTTTGTTTTATTGCAGATGAACAAAAAATAAAATTGAAAAGTAAATATTGTGTTTCCCTTTCATACTCAGATTGATTGTAGTGTTACTCGTGTAGATAACGAAGGCGTAGGAGCTCTTAACTTGTATACAGCAGGTATTGTTTAAATGAATACAATACTTTGTTAACGATAAGACTATAAGATTAAATAAACGACAATTTGTTGATCAGTGCAATAAAATATTATCCATAACATAGTAAAATTGTATTTAGTTTCAATTTTGTTTACGATCAAAATGAGATATTATGGTTGCAGTTCATCATTGAATACATTGAATAACATTGATGAAAACAAACTAAAAAAACAAAACTTACATACAGCGAGAAAGGAACACATACAAACAAAAAACGTAGGAAATCGAATAATTGGTTATCTCGGTTCTTTATGTAGCCACACCGAAGCACGGAATTTTCCTCATAAGTGTGACCATCTTGTTTTGTATACAACCTCCATTAATAAGTCTTTCCTAAAACTCTGTAGTTCGTAGATGATTTCAAATTTAACATATTCAATTTTCTATCAGTAGCAAAATACCCTCGCCGACTTTTTGTGGCAATTACAAATCTGAATTGTTAAGTTACGTGCATGCATGTTACCGTTATACGGACTTCAATTGCAGATATGTGCCGCTAGCATAAAAATGATCGACTAAAGGCGACACTAATAAGTTTAATAGTTACCACTATGACATGAATGACAAACTCGTATTCTCTCTCAACTTGCTGGTGGCCCGTAATTTAGAACTCTGAGCTGTACATCTACTAATTGAATCCTGTTCCTGATGAAAACAGTTAGGAATCACATGGAGGGGGATTTATGCATTTCAGGAATAGCTTATACTTTCTCCAAAGCCTGTCATCCTCATTTACATCCTTAACTTACTAATGCCGAAAAATAATTGGTATTCTCACTTTAAACCCATTATTCTTAAATTGACTTTCATGACATTTTCGTTTTTAATAATTGGATAATGTGATAATAGATCATATAAATATTTGTATCATTCGGATGGTTGCTTATTGACATATTCCCGGTTGTATGTTTTTTAACTTTACACAAATCAAAACCGTTCTTACTTTCCCTAGTTTGGAAGGCTATCTCTACAAGTAACCTACCATTTAAAAGTACAATATACATGAGCGTAAATTTAGCACCTTTATTTGTACTAATAAACTGTTAATGAGATTTGAACATCGTCAATAGCTGTTGCTCAAATTGATATATGTATTGATATCAACTATTTCAATAAATCGTTGTCAAAGCCTATCCCAGCACCCCAACTCCATAGATCATAAGGTGTTTCGAACATCTATTTAGACCAATTAGAATTAACTAATTGACCATGGCCATGTCCATCGTCAGGAGCCCAAGCCATTGCATAGTGACACTTATTATAAAAATACTGTAATTTTTATTAGGGGCTCGACACCTCATGATCTGTTTTATATTTTTCTATACTCTTTATCTACTTAACTTTGTTTATCAATTTAACGAACAAAGTTTAGAAACTATTTTCATAATCTGCAACATATCAATTACCCAGAGTTGCTGATGTTACTGTGTCTTTCAAGTTTTTATGCATACGGAAAGCAAACAGAGGTCTTTTATCACATAAAATAAAATGTTTGCCTCTTCGTCATCCTTCAATGTATCCCAGTGATTTAAGATATTGTTCTTTATGTGTGATTTCTGTCTTGAAAACACTGTTGAGAATACCAAGGGAGGCGACTGTAATACAGATTTGGGCTTTACCATTAATGTGTCTTTTCTTTGTTTTGCAGTCACTTCCTGCATAACCGGTTCATATCCAGATTTTTATAAAGGGATGACGTTTAAAAATTTCACCCTTGTCAAAATGATATTTACATCTTAGTTTTCTTGCAAATTCATTGAAATCTGATGCAATACTAGATTTTGCAAATTTGGTCGAGGGAGACGGTAGATATTTTAATCCTTTACTGAGTAACAAAATCTCATCGTCTTTTATTTTTTCAGTGGTGAATATTTTAAACTATTCACGTGCTTTTTCAATTGATTTTTTTCCCTCTTGAGAGAGCGAATCTATATCTTTCTATTTTCTGATAGAAGGCCTTTTTCATGATAGCCTTTTTTGTTTTTTTCGCTCTCTTAAAGTGTCTGTTAGCCATGCTTACAGATCGGAGGAAATCGCCAGAAGGCAGTGTGCAATTCATTTCTTGATGTAATATTGATTCTTTATCAAGCCTGTATGAACTCACCAACCAATCAGATATCAGTTACTCATTAGGAAACTAAATAAGGGGAAGAGGAGAACATCCCTCCTAGACATTGCAACCAATCACCATTCATTGCTTTATAAACTGACACGTTTACCAGATGCATTTTGACAATTTGACTTTTTAATTTATCAGACAATCAAAAACCATACATTTTTGTTTTGCAAATCTCAGCACTTTCTTATCAACTTATTCCTCTCACTAAAAAATCTCTGACGTATGGGTTTTTACATTTACTTTCCTTGTATTATCATGTGTGTATTACAACTTTAACATGAAATTGACATAATTAATCAACCCTTAAACCTTTCGGTATAGATATTTTTCAAATTTAATATCTATTTTGACAGAAATGAAAAACACATTATCAATGCACTATTGCTATTGCCGATAATAACCGTTGCATTTAATTATAACGTATTAATTATGACCACTCATCGTAAACAAATATCAAAAATTATCTTTGATGGTTTTATTTCTCAACTATAAATAAAGATATATTTGTAAACATTTGTTTATCATCATAATTACATTGGGTTCATTGATAAACTAACCTTCTTTGTTCTGCTCTATCAATTATCTATAAATTAAGCGTAACTCAAGAACTGATAAGATATTACACTTTTATTTACACACTTTACATCTGTTTGTCAAAAAACATCACTAACGAAGTGTATAGGCACACGTTACATGTTTTATCATCTTCCAATGACTTATCTGATGTTACACAGTTCAGTTAAATCATATCCATCGCTAGTTGCATTTATGTAATTCAAGTTTGTTTATAAAACTGTATAAAATATAAAGCCATAACAGATCACTGGTGGGACTGCCCTTAAAGTGTCAGATTGCAATTTGAGACGATGTGTGTAAAACCCCAATTTTTTAGCATTGCTGATGATAGATATTTCCTCCAGTGAATAAGCAAATACAGGAAATTGCAGCAGTGTTCCAAATGCACCAAATAACCACTTTATTGTGGTACGAGGAGATCATAAAGTCAACAAGATGTCAACTAAACAATTCTCAGGCTGACAGCGTGATAATAGCTCAGATATTTCAATAAATCGTTGTCAAAGCCTATCCCAGCACCCCAACTCCATAGATCATAAGGTGTTTCGAACATCTATTTAGACCAATTAGAATTAACTAATTGACCATGGCCATGTCCATCGTCAGGAGCCCAAGCCATTGCATAGTGACACTTATTATAAAAATACTGTAATTTTTATTAGGGGCTCGACACCTCATGATCTGTTTTATATTTTTCTATACTCTTTATCTACTTAACTTTGTTTATCAATTTAACGAACAAAGTTTAGAAACTATTTTCATAATCTGCAACATATCAATTACCCAGAGTTGCTGATGTTACTGTGTCTTTCAAGTTTTTATGCATACGGAAAGCAAACAGAGGTCTTTTATCACATAAAATAAAATGTTTGCCTCTTCGTCATCCTTCAATGTATCCCAGTGATTTAAGATATTGTTCTTTATGTGTGATTTCTGTCTTGAAAACACTGTTGAGAATACCAAGGGAGGCGACTGTAATACAGATTTGGGCTTTACCATTAATGTGTCTTTTCTTTGTTTTGCAGTCACTTCCTGCATAACCGGTTCATATCCAGATTTTTATAAAGGGATGACGTTTAAAAATTTCACCCTTGTCAAAATGATATTTACATCTTAGTTTTCTTGCAAATTCATTGAAATCTGATGCAATACTAGATTTTGCAAATTTGGTCGAGGGAGACGGTAGATATTTTAATCCTTTACTGAGTAACAAAATCTCATCGTCTTTTATTTTTTCAGTGGTGAATATTTTAAACTATTCACGTGCTTTTTCAATTGATTTTTTTCCCTCTTGAGAGAGCGAATCTATATCTTTCTATTTTCTGATAGAAGGCCTTTTTCATGATAGCCTTTTTTGTTTTTTTCGCTCTCTTAAAGTGTCTGTTAGCCATGCTTACAGATCGGAGGAAATCGCCAGAAGGCAGTGTGCAATTCATTTCTTGATGTAATATTGATTCTTTATCAAGCCTGTATGAACTCACCAACCAATCAGATATCAGTTACTCATTAGGAAACTAAATAAGGGGAAGAGGAGAACATCCCTCCTAGACATTGCAACCAATCACCATTCATTGCTTTATAAACTGACACGTTTACCAGATGCATTTTGACAATTTGACTTTTTAATTTATCAGACAATCAAAAACCATACATTTTTGTTTTGCAAATCTCAGCACTTTCTTATCAACTTATTCCTCTCACTAAAAAATCTCTGACGTATGGGTTTTTACATTTACTTTCCTTGTATTATCATGTGTGTATTACAACTTTAACATGAAATTGACATAATTAATCAACCCTTAAACCTTTCGGTATAGATATTTTTCAAATTTAATATCTATTTTGACAGAAATGAAAAACACATTATCAATGCACTATTGCTATTGCCGATAATAACCGTTGCATTTAATTATAACGTATTAATTATGACCACTCATCGTAAACAAATATCAAAAATTATCTTTGATGGTTTTATTTCTCAACTATAAATAAAGATATATTTGTAAACATTTGTTTATCATCATAATTACATTGGGTTCATTGATAAACTAACCTTCTTTGTTCTGCTCTATCAATTATCTATAAATTAAGCGTAACTCAAGAACTGATAAGATATTACACTTTTATTTACACACTTTACATCTGTTTGTCAAAAAACATCACTAACGAAGTGTATAGGCACACGTTACATGTTTTATCATCTTCCAATGACTTATCTGATGTTACACAGTTCAGTTAAATCATATCCATCGCTAGTTGCATTTATGTAATTCAAGTTTGTTTATAAAACTGTATAAAATATAAAGCCATAACAGATCACTGGTGGGACTGCCCTTAAAGTGTCAGATTGCAATTTGAGACGATGTGTGTAAAACCCCAATTTTTTAGCATTGCTGATGATAGATATTTCCTCCAGTGAATAAGCAAATACAGGAAATTGCAGCAGTGTTCCAAATGCACCAAATAACCACTTTATTGTGGTACGAGGAGATCATAAAGTCAACAAGATGTCAACTAAACAATTCTCAGGCTGACAGCGTGATAATAGCTCAGATATTTCAATAAATCGTTGTCAAAGCCTATCCCAGCACCCCAACTCCATAGATCATAAGGTGTTTCGAACATCTATTTAGACCAATTAGAATTAACTAATTGACCATGGCCATGTCCATCGTCAGGAGCCCAAGCCATTGCATAGTGACACTTATTATAAAAATACTGTAATTTTTATTAGGGGCTCGACACCTCATGATCTGTTTTATATTTTTCTTACTCTTTATCTACTTAACTTTGTTTATCAATTTAACGAACAAAGTTTAGAAACTATTTTCATAATCTGCAACATATCAATTACCCAGAGTTGCTGATGTTACTGTGTCTTTCAAGTTTTTATGCATACGGAAAGCAAACAGAGGTCTTTTATCACATAAAATAAAATGTTTGCCTCTTCGTCATCCTTCAATGTATCCCAGTGATTTAAGATATTGTTCTTTATGTGTGATTTCTGTCTTGAAAACACTGTTGAGAATACCAAGGGAGGCGACTGTAATACAGATTTGGGCTTTACCATTAATGTGTCTTTTCTTTGTTTTGCAGTCACTTCCTGCATAACCGGTTCATATCCAGATTTTTATAAAGGGATGACGTTTAAAAATTTCACCCTTGTCAAAATGATATTTACATCTTAGTTTTCTTGCAAATTCATTGAAATCTGATGCAATACTAGATTTTGCAAATTTGGTCGAGGGAGACGGTAGATATTTTAATCCTTTACTGAGTAACAAAATCTCATCGTCTTTTATTTTTTCAGTGGTGAATATTTTAAACTATTCACGTGCTTTTTCAATTGATTTTTTTCCCTCTTGAGAGAGCGAATCTATATCTTTCTATTTTCTGATAGAAGGCCTTTTTCATGATAGCCTTTTTTGTTTTTTTTCGCTCTCTTAAAGTGTCTGTTAGCCATGCTTACAGATCGGAGGAAATCGCCAGAAGGCAGTGTGCAATTCATTTCTTGATGTAATATTGATTCTTTATCAAGCCTGTATGAACTCACCAACCAATCAGATATCAGTTACTCATTAGGAAACTAAATAAGGGGAAGAGGAGAACATCCCTCCTAGACATTGCAACCAATCACCATTCATTGCTTTATAAACTGACACGTTTACCAGATGCATTTTGACAATTTGACTTTTTAATTTATCAGACAATCAAAAACCATACATTTTTGTTTTGCAAATCTCAGCACTTTCTTATCAACTTATTCCTCTCACTAAAAAATCTCTGACGTATGGGTTTTTACATTTACTTTCCTTGTATTATCATGTGTGTATTACAACTTTAACATGAAATTGACATAATTAATCAACCCTTAAACCTTTCGGTATAGATATTTTTCAAATTTAATATCTATTTTGACAGAAATGAAAAACACATTATCAATGCACTATTGCTATTGCCGATAATAACCGTTGCATTTAATTATAACGTATTAATTATGACCACTCATCGTAAACAAATATCAAAAATTATCTTTGATGGTTTTATTTCTCAACTATAAATAAAGATATATTTGTAAACATTTGTTTATCATCATAATTACATTGGGTTCATTGATAAACTAACCTTCTTTGTTCTGCTCTATCAATTATCTATAAATTAAGCGTAACTCAAGAACTGATAAGATATTACACTTTTATTTACACACTTTACATCTGTTTGTCAAAAAACATCACTAACGAAGTGTATAGGCACACGTTACATGTTTTATCATCTTCCAATGACTTATCTGATGTTACACAGTTCAGTTAAATCATATCCATCGCTAGTTGCATTTATGTAATTCAAGTTTGTTTATAAAACTGTATAAAATATAAAGCCATAACAGATCACTGGTGGGACTGCCCTTAAAGTGTCAGATTGCAATTTGAGACGATGTGTGTAAAACCCCAATTTTTTAGCATTGCTGATGATAGATATTTCCTCCAGTGAATAAGCAAATACAGGAAATTGCAGCAGTGTTCCAAATGCACCAAATAACCACTTTATTGTGGTACGAGGAGATCATAAAGTCAACAAGATGTCAACTAAACAATTCTCAGGCTGACAGCGTGATAATAGCTCAGATATTTCAATAAATCGTTGTCAAAGCCTATCCCAGCACCCCAACTCCATAGATCATAAGGTGTTTCGAACATCTATTTAGACCAATTAGAATTAACTAATTGACCATGGCCATGTCCATCGTCAGGAGCCCAAGCCATTGCATAGTGACACTTATTATAAAAATACTGTAATTTTTATTAGGGGCTCGACACCTCATGATCTGTTTTATATTTTTCTATACTCTTTATCTACTTAACTTTGTTTATCAATTTAACGAACAAAGTTTAGAAACTATTTTCATAATCTGCAACATATCAATTACCCAGAGTTGCTGATGTTACTGTGTCTTTCAAGTTTTTATGCATACGGAAAGCAAACAGAGGTCTTTTATCACATAAAATAAAATGTTTGCCTCTTCGTCATCCTTCAATGTATCCCAGTGATTTAAGATATTGTTCTTTATGTGTGATTTCTGTCTTGAAAACACTGTTGAGAATACCAAGGGAGGCGACTGTAATACAGATTTGGGCTTTACCATTAATGTGTCTTTTCTTTGTTTTGCAGTCACTTCCTGCATAACCGGTTCATATCCAGATTTTTATAAAGGGATGACGTTTAAAAATTTCACCCTTGTCAAAATGATATTTACATCTTAGTTTTCTTGCAAATTCATTGAAATCTGATGCAATACTAGATTTTGCAAATTTGGTCGAGGGAGACGGTAGATATTTTAATCCTTTACTGAGTAACAAAATCTCATCGTCTTTTATTTTTTCAGTGGTGAATATTTTAAACTATTCACGTGCTTTTTCAATTGATTTTTTTCCCCCTTGAGAGAGCGAATCTATATCTTTCTATTTTCTGATAGAAGGCCTTTTTCATGATAGCCTTTTTTGTTTTTTTCGCTCTCTTAAAGTGTCTGTTAGCCATGCTTACAGATCGGAGGAAATCGCCAGAAGGCAGTGTGCAATTCATTTCTTGATGTAATATTGATTCTTTATCAAGCCTGTATGAACTCACCAACCAATCAGATATCAGTTACTCATTAGGAAACTAAATAAGGGGAAGAGGAGAACATCCCTCCTAGACATTGCAACCAATCACCATTCATTGCTTTATAAACTGACACGTTTACCAGATGCATTTTGACAATTTGACTTTTTAATTTATCAGACAATCAAAAACCATACATTTTTGTTTTGCAAATCTCAGCACTTTCTTATCAACTTATTCCTCTCACTAAAAAATCTCTGACGTATGGGTTTTTACATTTACTTTCCTTGTATTATCATGTGTGTATTACAACTTTAACATGAAATTGACATAATTAATCAACCCTTAAACCTTTCGGTATAGATATTTTTCAAATTTAATATCTATTTTGACAGAAATGAAAAACACATTATCAATGCACTATTGCTATTGCCGATAATAACCGTTGCATTTAATTATAACGTATTAATTATGACCACTCATCGTAAACAAATATCAAAAATTATCTTTGATGGTTTTATTTCTCAACTATAAATAAAGATATATTTGTAAACATTTGTTTATCATCATAATTACATTGGGTTCATTGATAAACTAACCTTCTTTGTTCTGCTCTATCAATTATCTATAAATTAAGCGTAACTCAAGAACTGATAAGATATTACACTTTTATTTACACACTTTACATCTGTTTGTCAAAAAACATCACTAACGAAGTGTATAGGCACACGTTACATGTTTTATCATCTTCCAATGACTTATCTGATGTTACACAGTTCAGTTAAATCATATCCATCGCTAGTTGCATTTATGTAATTCAAGTTTGTTTATAAAACTGTATAAAATATAAAGCCATAACAGATCACTGGTGGGACTGCCCTTAAAGTGTCAGATTGCAATTTGAGACGATGTGTGTAAAACCCCAATTTTTTAGCATTGCTGATGATAGATATTTCCTCCAGTGAATAAGCAAATACAGGAAATTGCAGCAGTGTTCCAAATGCACCAAATAACCCACTTATTGTGGTACGAGGAGATCATAAAGTCAACAAGATGTCAACTAAACAATTCTCAGGCTGACAGCGTGATAATAGCTCAGATATTTCAATAAATCGTTGTCAAAGCCTATCCCAGCACCCCAACTCCATAGATCATAAGGTGTTTCGAACATCTATTTAGACCAATTAGAATTAACTAATTGACCATGGCCATGTCCATCGTCAGGAGCCCAAGCCATTGCATAGTGACACTTATTATAAAAATACTGTAATTTTTATTAGGGGCTCGACACCTCATGATCTGTTTTATATTTTTCTATACTCTTTATCTACTTAACTTTGTTTATCAATTTAACGAACAAAGTTTAGAAACTATTTTCATAATCTGCAACATATCAATTACCCAGAGTTGCTGATGTTACTGTGTCTTTCAAGTTTTTATGCATACGGAAAGCAAACAGAGGTCTTTTATCACATAAAATAAAATGTTTGCCTCTTCGTCATCCTTCAATGTATCCCAGTGATTTAAGATATTGTTCTTTATGTGTGATTTCTGTCTTGAAAACACTGTTGAGAATACCAAGGGAGGCGACTGTAATACAGATTTGGGCTTTACCATTAATGTGTCTTTTCTTTGTTTTGCAGTCACTTCCTGCATAACCGGTTCATATCCAGATTTTTTATAAAGGGATGACGTTTAAAAATTTCACCCTTGTCAAAATGATATTTACATCTTAGTTTTCTTGCAAATTCATTGAAATCTGATGCAATACTAGATTTTGCAAATTTGGTCGAGGGAGACGGTAGATATTTTAATCCTTTACTGAGTAACAAAATCTCATCGTCTTTTATTTTTTCAGTGGTGAATATTTTAAACTATTCACGTGCTTTTTCAATTGATTTTTTTCCCTCTTGAGAGAGCGAATCTATATCTTTCTATTTTCTGATAGAAGGCCTTTTTCATGATAGCCTTTTTTGTTTTTTTCGCTCTCTTAAAGTGTCTGTTAGCCATGCTTACAGATCGGAGGAAATCGCCAGAAGGCAGTGTGCAATTCATTTCTTGATGTAATATTGATTCTTTATCAAGCCTGTATGAACTCACCAACCAATCAGATATCAGTTACTCATTAGGAAACTAAATAAGGGGAAGAGGAGAACATCCCTCCTAGACATTGCAACCAATCACCATTCATTGCTTTATAAACTGACACGTTTACCAGATGCATTTTGACAATTTGACTTTTTAATTTATCAGACAATCAAAAACCATACATTTTTGTTTTGCAAATCTCAGCACTTTCTTATCAACTTATTCCTCTCACTAAAAAATCTCTGACGTATGGGTTTTTACATTTACTTTCCTTGTATTATCATGTGTGTATTACAACTTTAACATGAAATTGACATAATTAATCAACCCTTAAACCTTTCGGTATAGATATTTTTCAAATTTAATATCTATTTTGACAGAAATGAAAAACACATTATCAATGCACTATTGCTATTGCCGATAATAACCGTTGCATTTAATTATAACGTATTAATTATGACCACTCATCGTAAACAAATATCAAAAATTATCTTTGATGGTTTTATTTCTCAACTATAAATAAAGATATATTTGTAAACATTTGTTTATCATCATAATTACATTGGGTTCATTGATAAACTAACCTTCTTTGTTCTGCTCTATCAATTATCTATAAATTAAGCGTAACTCAAGAACTGATAAGATATTACACTTTTATTTACACACTTTACATCTGTTTGTCAAAAAACATCACTAACGAAGTGTATAGGCACACGTTACATGTTTTATCATCTTCCAATGACTTATCTGATGTTACACAGTTCAGTTAAATCATATCCATCGCTAGTTGCATTTATGTAATTCAAGTTTGTTTATAAAACTGTATAAAATATAAAGCCATAACAGATCACTGGTGGGACTGCCCTTAAAGTGTCAGATTGCAATTTGAGACGATGTGTGTAAAACCCCAATTTTTTAGCATTGCTGATGATAGATATTTCCTCCAGTGAATAAGCAAATACAGGAAATTGCAGCAGTGTTCCAAATGCACCAAATAACCACTTTATTGTGGTACGAGGAGATCATAAAGTCAACAAGATGTCAACTAAACAATTCTCAGGCTGACAGCGTGATAATAGCTCAGATATTTCAATAAATCGTTGTCAAAGCCTATCCCAGCACCCCAACTCCATAGATCATAAGGTGTTTCGAACATCTATTTAGACCAATTAGAATTAACTAATTGACCATGGCCATGTCCATCGTCAGGAGCCCAAGCCATTGCATAGTGACACTTATTATAAAAATACTGTAATTTTTATTAGGGGCTCGACACCTCATGATCTGTTTTATATTTTTCTATACTCTTTATCTACTTAACTTTGTTTATCAATTTAACGAACAAAGTTTAGAAACTATTTTCATAATCTGCAACATATCAATTACCCAGAGTTGCTGATGTTACTGTGTCTTTCAAGTTTTTATGCATACGGAAAGCAAACAGAGGTCTTTTATCACATAAAATAAAATGTTTGCCTCTTCGTCATCCTTCAATGTATCCCAGTGATTTAAGATATTGTTCTTTATGTGTGATTTCTGTCTTGAAAACACTGTTGAGAATACCAAGGGAGGCGACTGTAATACAGATTTGGGCTTTACCATTAATGTGTCTTTTCTTTGTTTTGCAGTCACTTCCTGCATAACCGGTTCATATCCAGATTTTTATAAAGGGATGACGTTTAAAAATTTCACCCTTGTCAAAATGATATTTACATCTTAGTTTTCTTGCAAATTCATTGAAATCTGATGCAATACTAGATTTTGCAAATTTGGTCGAGGGAGACGGTAGATATTTTAATCCTTTACTGAGTAACAAAATCTCATCGTCTTTTATTTTTTCAGTGGTGAATATTTTAAACTATTCACGTGCTTTTTCAATTGATTTTTTTCCCTCTTGAGAGAGCGAATCTATATCTTTCTATTTTCTGATAGAAGGCCTTTTTCATGATAGCCTTTTTTGTTTTTTTCGCTCTCTTAAAGTGTCTGTTAGCCATGCTTACAGATCGGAGGAAATCGCCAGAAGGCAGTGTGCAATTCATTTCTTGATGTAGTATTGATTCTTTATCAAGCCTGTATGAACTCACCAACCAATCAGATATCAGTTACTCATTAGGAAACTAAATAAGGGGAAGAGGAGAACATCCCTCCTAGACATTGCAACCAATCACCATTCATTGCTTTATAAACTGACACGTTTACCAGATGCATTTTGACAATTTGACTTTTTAATTTATCAGACAATCAAAAACCATACATTTTTGTTTTGCAAATCTCAGCACTTTCTTATCAACTTATTCCTCTCACTAAAAAATCTCTGACGTATGGGTTTTTACATTTACTTTCCTTGTATTATCATGTGTGTATTACAACTTTAATATGAAATTGACATAATTAATCAACCCTTAAACCTTTCGGTATAGATATTTTTCAAATTTAATATCTATTTTGACAGAAATGAAAAACACATTATCAATGCACTATTGCTATTGCCGATAATAACCGTTGCATTTAATTATAACGTATTAATTATGACCACTCATCGTAAACAAATATCAAAAATTATCTTTGATGGTTTTATTTCTCAACTATAAATAAAGATATATTTGTAAACATTTGTTTATCATCATAATTACATTGGGTTCATTGATAAACTAACCTTCTTTGTTCTGCTCTATCAATTATCTATAAATTAAGCGTAACTCAAGAACTGATAAGATATTACACTTTTATTTACACACTTTACATCTGTTTGTCAAAAAACATCACTAACGAAGTGTATAGGCACACGTTACATGTTTTATCATCTTCCAATGACTTATCTGATGTTACACAGTTCAGTTAAATCATATCCATCGCTAGTTGCATTTATGTAATTCAAGTTTGTTTATAAAACTGTATAAAATATAAAGCCATAACAGATCACTGGTGGGACTGCCCTTAAAGTGTCAGATTGCAATTTGAGACGATGTGTGTAAAACCCCAATTTTTTAGCATTGCTGATGATAGATATTTCCTCCAGTGAATAAGCAAATACAGGAAATTGCAGCAGTGTTCCAAATGCACCAAATAACCACTTTATTGTGGTACGAGGAGATCATAAAGTCAACAAGATGTCAACTAAACAATTCTCAGGCTGACAGCGTGATAATAGCTCAGATATTTCAATAAATCGTTGTCAAAGCCTATCCCAGCACCCCAACTCCATAGATCATAAGGTGTTTCGAACATCTATTTAGACCAATTAGAATTAACTAACTAATTGACCATGGCCATGTCCATCGTCAGGAGCCCAAGCCATTGCATAGTGACACTTATTATAAAAATACTGTAATTTTTATTAGGGGCTCGACACCTCATGATCTGTTTTATATTTTTCTATACTCTTTATCTACTTAACTTTGTTTATCAATTTAACGAACAAAGTTTAGAAACTATTTTCATAATCTGCAACATATCAATTACCCAGAGTTGCTGATGTTACTGTGTCTTTCAAGTTTTTATGCATACGGAAAGCAAACAGAGGTCTTTTATCACATAAAATAAAATGTTTGCCTCTTCGTCATCCTTCAATGTATCCCAGTGATTTAAGATATTGTTCTTTATGTGTGATTTCTGTCTTGAAAACACTGTTGAGAATACCAAGGGAGGCGACTGTAATACAGATTTGGGCTTTACCATTAATGTGTCTTTTCTTTGTTTTGCAGTCACTTCCTGCATAACCGGTTCATATCCAGATTTTTATAAAGGGATGACGTTTAAAAATTTCACCCTTGTCAAAATGATATTTACATCTTAGTTTTCTTGCAAATTCATTGAAATCTGATGCAATACTAGATTTTGCAAATTTGGTCGAGGGAGACGGTAGATATTTTAATCCTTTACTGAGTAACAAAATCTCATCGTCTTTTATTTTTTCAGTGGTGAATATTTTAAACTATTCACGTGCTTTTTCAATTGATTTTTTTCCCTCTTGAGAGAGCGAATCTATATCTTTCTATTTTCTGATAGAAGGCCTTTTTCATGATAGCCTTTTTTGTTTTTTTCGCTCTCTTAAAGTGTCTGTTAGCCATGCTTACAGATCGGAGGAAATCGCCAGAAGGCAGTGTGCAATTCATTTCTTGATGTAATATTGATTCTTTATCAAGCCTGTATGAACTCACCAACCAATCAGATATCAGTTACTCATTAGGAAACTAAATAAGGGGAAGAGGAGAACATCCCTCCTAGACATTGCAACCAATCACCATTCATTGCTTTATAAACTGACACGTTTACCAGATGCATTTTGACAATTTGACTTTTTAATTTATCAGACAATCAAAAACCATACATTTTTGTTTTGCAAATCTCAGCACTTTCTTATCAACTTATTCCTCTCACTAAAAAATCTCTGACGTATGGGTTTTTACATTTACTTTCCTTGTATTATCATGTGTGTATTACAACTTTAACATGAAATTGACATAATTAATCAACCCTTAAACCTTTCGGTATAGATATTTTTCAAATTTAATAATCTATTTTGACAGAAATGAAAAACACATTATCAATGCACTATTGCTATTGCCGATAATAACCGTTGCATTTAATTATAACGTATTAATTATGACCACTCATCGTAAACAAATATCAAAAATTATCTTTGATGGTTTTATTTCTCAACTATAAATAAAGATATATTTGTAAACATTTGTTTATCATCATAATTACATTGGGTTCATTGATAAACTAACCTTCTTTGTTCTGCTCTATCAATTATCTATAAATTAAGCGTAACTCAAGAACTGATAAGATATTACACTTTTATTTACACACTTTACATCTGTTTGTCAAAAAACATCACTAACGAAGTGTATAGGCACACGTTACATGTTTTATCATCTTCCAATGACTTATCTGATGTTACACAGTTCAGTTAAATCATATCCATCGCTAGTTGCATTTATGTAATTCAAGTTTGTTTATAAAACTGTATAAAATATAAAGCCATAACAGATCACTGGTGGGACTGCCCTTAAAGTGTCAGATTGCAATTTGAGACGATGTGTGTAAAACCCCAATTTTTTAGCATTGCTGATGATAGATATTTCCTCCAGTGAATAAGCAAATACAGGAAATTGCAGCAGTGTTCCAAATGCACCAAATAACCACTTTATTGTGGTACGAGGAGATCATAAAGTCAACAAGATGTCAACTAAACAATTCTCAGGCTGACAGCGTGATAATAGCTCAGATATTTCAATAAATCGTTGTCAAAGCCTATCCCAGCACCCCAACTCCATAGATCATAAGGTGTTTCGAACATCTATTTAGACCAATTAGAATTAACTAATTGACCATGGCCATGTCCATCGTCAGGAGCCCAAGCCATTGCATAGTGACACTTATTATAAAAATACTGTAATTTTTATTAGGGGCTCGACACCTCATGATCTGTTTTATATTTTTCTATACTCTTTATCTACTTAACTTTGTTTATCAATTTAACGAACAAAGTTTAGAAACTATTTTCATAATCTGCAACATATCAATTACCCAGAGTTGCTGATGTTACTGTGTCTTTCAAGTTTTTATGCATACGGAAAGCAAACAGAGGTCTTTTATCACATAAAATAAAATGTTTGCCTCTTCGTCATCCTTCAATGTATCCCAGTGATTTAAGATATTGTTCTTTATGTGTGATTTCTGTCTTGAAAACACTGTTGAGAATACCAAGGGAGGCGACTGTAATACAGATTTGGGCTTTACCATTAATGTGTCTTTTCTTTGTTTTGCAGTCACTTCCTGCATAACCGGTTCATATCCAGATTTTTATAAAGGGATGACGTTTAAAAATTTCACCCTTGTCAAAATGATATTTACATCTTAGTTTTCTTGCAAATTCATTGAAATCTGATGCAATACTAGATTTTGCAAATTTGGTCGAGGGAGACGGTAGATATTTTAATCCTTTACTGAGTAACAAAATCTCATCGTCTTTTATTTTTTCAGTGGTGAATATTTTAAACTATTCACGTGCTTTTTCAATTGATTTTTTTCCCTCTTGAGAGAGCGAATCTATATCTTTCTATTTTCTGATAGAAGGCCTTTTTCATGATAGCCTTTTTTGTTTTTTTCGCTCTCTTAAAGTGTCTGTTAGCCATGCTTACAGATCGGAGGAAATCGCCAGAAGGCAGTGTGCAATTCATTTCTTGATGTAATATTGATTCTTTATCAAGCCTGTATGAACTCACCAACCAATCAGATATCAGTTACTCATTAGGAAACTAAATAAGGGGAAGAGGAGAACATCCCTCCTAGACATTGCAACCAATCACCATTCATTGCTTTATAAACTGACACGTTTACCAGATGCATTTTGACAATTTGACTTTTTAATTTATCAGACAATCAAAAACCATACATTTTTGTTTTGCAAATCTCAGCAGGTTGTATCTTCTGCCTAAATTGCACAAACTTGATCCTGAACTAATAGAAAGCGTTCAACAGAATCCTACGCTTTATAAAAATGTCAGAATTCAAGGAAGGCCTATTGTTTCATTATCGGGTACCGTTTTAGAGAGAATAGGGCAGTATTTGGATAAATTCGTGCTTCCAGCAGTATTAAAACAAGAAACACATTTAAGGGACTCATTAGAATTTATAAATATTATTGAGAAATTGCAGGTAAAA
Organism: Mytilus edulis; assembly: GCA_019925275.1. Classification (NCBI taxonomy): domain Eukaryota; kingdom Metazoa; phylum Mollusca; class Bivalvia; order Mytilida; family Mytilidae; genus Mytilus; species Mytilus edulis. Next base: position 119,866,952 of record CM034360.1, on the reverse strand, counting down.
CCTGACGCCTACTTAGTCAGTTTTGACATAAAAGAAATGTACAACAATATGTCCCATGTAGAAATGATTGACGCAGTCAAGCATGCTTGGCCTACGATAATTAAATGTAAACATGCGATACTTTTGCCTCCGTTGCGATATATATTGGAACTTCTGAAGATAGTTCTTGAAAATAATGAATTTATGTTCAATGGTAAATTTTATAAAACTTCAACTGGAGTTCCAATGGGAAATAGTTTATCACCTGAAATTACGGATCTGAGAGTTTATGAAGTATTAAATAGTATTTTAAGGACTTTTCAACATAAACAAAAAATATCAAGTCTCTACAGGTTTAGGGACGATGGCTTTTTTATTTACAATGAAGGTACAGATGATGAAATATCACAATTCTTTGAACATGCTAATAGACAACATGCACTTCTAAAATTTACACACGAGAAATCACAAACTATAATGCAGTTTTTAGATGTGCTGGTATTCAAAGGTCTAAGATTTAGAGAAACAGGAATCTTAGACCTCACGACATTCCGAAAAAAGACTGAAAATTATCAGTATTTAGAGAGATCCTCATGCCACCCATCCTCTACTTTCAGAGGCATAATTAAAGGAGAAATGCTTCGCTTTAAGAGGTGTACGAACGATCCAGTAGATTTGCAAACACAATATGCGTTATTTTCTGAGCGCCTCATTAAAAGGGGATATCCAAAAAATGAAATTAAAACTGTTATGCAGGAAGTGACTGCAAAACAAAGAATAGACACATTAATGGTAAAGCCCAAATCTGTATTACAGTCGCCTCCCTTGGTATTCTCCACAGTGTTTTCAAGACAGAAATCACACATAAAGAACAATATCTTAAAACACTGGGATAAATTAAAGGATGACGAAGAGGCAAAACTGTTATTTGATAAAAGACCTCTGTTTGCTTTCCGTAGGCATAAAAACTTGAAAGACATAGTAACATCAGCAACTCTGAATAATTAATATGTTGCAGACTATGAAAATAGATTCTATACTTTGTTCATTAAATTGATAAACAAGGTTAAGTAGATAAAGAGTATAGAAAAATATAAGTCAGACAGATCATGAGGTGTCGAGCCCCTAATAAAAAGTACAGTATTTTTATAATAAGTGTCACTATGCAATGGCTTGGGCTCCTGACGATGGACATGGCCATGATCAATTAGTTAATTCTAATTGGTCTAAATAGATGTTCGAAACACCTTATGATCTATGGAGTTGGGGTGCTGGGATAGGCTTTGACAACGATTTATTGAAATATTTGAGCTATTATCACGTTGTCAGCCTGAGAATTGTTTAGTTGACATCTTGTCGACTTTTATGATCTCCTCGTACCACAATAAAGTGGTTATTTGGTGCAATTTGAACAGTGCTGAAATTTCCTGTGTTTGCATATTCACCGGAGGAAATATCTATCATCAGTTATGCTAAAAACAATTGGGTTTTACCCACGTCGTCTCAAATTACAATCTGACACTTTAAGGGCAGTCACACCAGTGATCTGATATGACTTTATATTTTATACAGTTTTATAAATAAACTTGAATTACATAAATGCAACTAGCAATGGAAAGACTAAACATGCTAAGTCTTAACAAACAGAAAAATCCCTCTGAAGGACAAAATTTTGAAAAAGAAGATGCTAGCATGCAGGAATTTATTTCTTGCAGTGGAACTGTGATTAAGACAGAAGAAACTCCATCATTGGGAGAAATATCTTTTGACTTTAAAATGGATTGTGCGGATATTTCAAATGTTAATCCTGAAAAGGAAGGAATAGTGACGCAGTGTTTGGAGGAGTTGGAAAACAAACTCAGAAAGAAACACCAGGTAGCTACCTTAAAATACAGTCTTGCTAAAGTCGATTCGACACAACTTCCAAGTTATATCAGACTAACAGTTAATTTCACACCATCATTGGACCAAGGTTCAAATTCGTTTTTTAACGAAAATCTGGATATAATTAAAAGTGAACTCTGTGAACAATTTCTAACTAGACTTATTGAAATATGCGAGGAGCACCACAAGAGCATGTTAACCAGCATATCTAACTTGCTTGAGGACACAGAGCGAATGATAGGTCGTGGAAGTGCAGAAGAAGGCGCTTGTCTAAAAAGGTTGACATTCCTAGTAAAAGAAAAGAAAGAGATATGGAACGAACGATATCTGAGGGCTATTCGTAACATGTCGACATCTGGTACCGAGAAACCGGAAACTGCAGCAAATACTATATCTAAACTCCAGGATGAGTTACGAGAGCTGAGAGGCTTCCTTGAACCATCCCATCGAGGACGAGGCGGACGTCGATTTAATCGTGGAAGGGGGAGGGGAGGAAGAAGATTTCCCTCCGTTTAAGAATTAAACAGTATCGAACAATATTGAAATGACTATGTACATAACTCATAATTTTTATCGGAAAATAAATGATTTAACTTAACTGTGTAACTTCAGACAAGTCGTTGGAAGATGATAAAACATTTAACGTGTGCCTATACACTTAGTTAGTGATGTTTTTGACAAACAGCTGTAAAGTGTGTGAATAAAAGTATAATATCTTATCAGTTCTTGAGTTACGCTTAATTTATAGATAATTGATATAGCAGAACACAGGAGGTTAGTTTATCAATGAACCCAATGCAATTATGATAATAAACAAATGTTTACAAATATATCTTTATTTTAAGTTGAGAAATAAAGCTATCAAAGATAATTTTTGGTAATTCGTTCACGTTAAGTGGTCAGAATTAATACATTATAATTAAATGCAACGGTTATAATCGGCTAAAGCAATAGTTCATTGCCAATATGTTTCTTATTTCTGTCAAAATAGATATTAAATGTGAAAAATATCTTTACCGAAAGCTAAAAAGGTTGATTTATTATTTATTGAAATATTAAAGTTATAATACCTATATAATACAGGGATAGTAAATGTAAAAACCAATACGTCAGAATTTAGTGAGTGGAATAAGTTGATAATAAAGTGCTGAGATTTGCAAAACAAAAATGCATGGTTTTTGAGTGTCTGATAAATTAAAAAGTCAAATTGTCAAAATACATCTGGTATACGTGTCAGTTTATAGAGCAATGAATGGTGATTGGTTGCAATGTCTAGAGGGATGTTCTCCTCTTCCCCTTATTTAGTTTCCTAATGAGTAACTGATATCTGATTGGTTGGTGAGTTCATACAGGCTTGATAAAGAATCAATATTACATCAAGAAATTAATTGCACACTGCCTTCTGGCGAATTCCTCCGATCTGTAAGCATGGCTAACAGACACTTTAAGAGAGCGAAAAAAACAAAAAAGGCTATCATGAAAAAGGCCTTCTATCAGAAAAATAGAAAGATAAAGATTCGCTCTCTCAAGAGGAAAAAATCAATTGAAAAAGCACGTGAATATGTTAAAATATTCACCACTGAAAAAATAAAAGAGGATGAGATTTTGTTACTCAGTAAAGGATTAAAATATATACCGTCTCCCTCGACGAAATTTGCAAAATCTAGTATTGCATCAGATTTCAATGAATTTGCAAGAAAACTAAGATGTAAATATCATTTTGACAAGGGTGATATTTTCAAACGTCATCCCTTTTTAACACAATCCGGATATAAACCGGAACTTGCAAATAATGCCATTGAGACATATATATTCAAAACTAAGGTTGAGATAGATAATATAGCAATTAATAAAGCACACGATAATCTCACTACGCTGGAAAGAAAGGCAATTTCTTCCCTCAAACGAAACGAAAAAATAGTTATTCGAAAAGCAGATAAAAATAACACCACAGTGATCTGGGATAAAACAGAATATATAAATGAAGGTCTGAGGCAATTAAGTAGTGCTGCTCACTTCATGGAAATTGCAAAATTAAACATAATAGAGACTAACCAAAAAATAAATACTATTATCTTTGAAATGCATAGAAAAGGGGTCATGGATGAAATCACCTTTAAATATCTTTCTGCTAAGAGAGATCTCAAACCAGGAAGGTTGTATCTTCTGCCTAAATTGCACAAACTTGATCCTGAACTAATAGAAAGCGTTCAACAGAATCCTACGCTTTATAAAAATGTCAGAATTCAAGGAAGGCCTATTGTTTCATTATCGGGTACCGTTTTAGAGAGAATAGGGCAGTATTTGGATAAATTCATGCTTCCAGCAGTATTAAAACAAGAAACACATTTAAGGGACTCATTAGAATTTATAAATATTATTGAGAAATTGCAGGTAAAACCTGACGCCTACTTAGTCAGTTTTGACATAAAAGAAATGTACAACAATATGTCCCATGTAGAAATGATTGACGCAGTCAAGCATGCTTGGCCTACGATAATTAAATGTAAACATGCGATACTTTTGCCTCCGTTGCGATATATATTGGAACTTCTGAAGATAGTTCTTGAAAATAATGAATTTATGTTCAATGGTAAATTTTATAAAACTTCAACTGGAGTTCCAATGGGAATAGTTTATCACCTGAAATTACGGATCTGAGAGTTTATGAAGTATTAAATAGTATTTTAAGGACTTTTCAACATAAACAAAAAATATCAAGTCTCTACAGGTTTAGGGACGATGGCTTTTTTATTTACAATGAAGGTACAGATGATGAAATATCACAATTCTTTGAACATGCTAATAGACAACATGCACTTCTAAAATTTACACACGAGAAATCACAAACTATAATGCAGTTTTTAGATGTGCTGGTATTCAAAGGTCTAAGATTTAGAGAAACAGGAATCTTAGACCTCACGACATTCCGAAAAAAGACTGAAAATTATCAGTATTTAGAGAGATCCTCATGCCACCCATCCTCTACTTTCAGAGGCATAATTAAAGGAGAAATGCTTCGCTTTAAGAGGTGTACGAACGATCCAGTAGATTTGCAAACACAATATGCGTTATTTTCTGAGCGCCTCATTAAAAGGGGATATCCAAAAAATGAAATTAAAACTGTTATGCAGGAAGTGACTGCAAAACAAAGAATAGACACATTAATGGTAAAGCCCAAATCTGTATTACAGTCGCCTCCCTTGGTATTCTCCACAGTGTTTTCAAGACAGAAATCACACATAAAGAACAATATCTTAAAACACTGGGATAAATTAAAGGATGACGAAGAGGCAAAACTGTTATTTGATAAAAGACCTCTGTTTGCTTTCCGTAGGCATAAAAACTTGAAAGACATAGTAACATCAGCAACTCTGAATAATTAATATGTTGCAGACTATGAAAATAGATTCTATACTTTGTTCATTAAATTGATAAACAAGGTTAAGTAGATAAAGAGTATAGAAAAATATAAGTCAGACAGATCATGAGGTGTCGAGCCCCTAATAAAAAGTACAGTATTTTTATAATAAGTGTCACTATGCAATGGCTTGGGCTCCTGACGATGGACATGGCCATGATCAATTAGTTAATTCTAATTGGTCTAAATAGATGTTCGAAACACCTTATGATCTATGGAGTTGGGGTGCTGGGATAGGCTTTGACAACGATTTATTGAAATATTTGAGCTATTATCACGTTGTCAGCCTGAGAATTGTTTAGTTGACATCTTGTCGACTTTTATGATCTCCTCGTACCACAATAAAGTGGTTATTTGGTGCAATTTGAACAGTGCTGAAATTTCCTGTGTTTGCATATTCACCGGAGGAAATATCTATCATCAGTTATGCTAAAAACAATTGGGTTTTACCCACGTCGTCTCAAATTACAATCTGACACTTTAAGGGCAGTCACACCAGTGATCTGATATGACTTTATATTTTATACAGTTTTATAAATAAACTTGAATTACATAAATGCAACTAGCAATGGAAAGACTAAACATGCTAAGTCTTAACAAACAGAAAAATCCCTCTGAAGGACAAAATTTTGAAAAAGAAGATGCTAGCATGCAGGAATTTATTTCTTGCAGTGGAACTGTGATTAAGACAGAAGAAACTCCATCATTGGGAGAAATATCTTTTGACTTTAAAATGGATTGTGCGGATATTTCAAATGTTAATCCTGAAAAGGAAGGAATAGTGACGCAGTGTTTGGAGGAGTTGGAAAACAAACTCAGAAAGAAACACCAGGTAGCTACCTTAAAATACAGTCTTGCTAAAGTCGATTCGACACAACTTCCAAGTTATATCAGACTAACAGTTAATTTCACACCATCATTGGACCAAGGTTCAAATTCGTTTTTTAACGAAAATCTGGATATAATTAAAAGTGAACTCTGTGAACAATTTCTAACTAGACTTATTGAAATATGCGAGGAGCACCACAAGAGCATGTTAACCAGCATATCTAACTTGCTTGAGGACACAGAGCGAATGATAGGTCGTGGAAGTGCAGAAGAAGGCGCTTGTCTAAAAAGGTTGACATTCCTAGTAAAAGAAAAGAAAGAGATATGGAACGAACGATATCTGAGGGCTATTCGTAACATGTCGACATCTGGTACCGAGAAACCGGAAACTGCAGCAAATACTATATCTAAACTCCAGGATGAGTTACGAGAGCTGAGAGGCTTCCTTGAACCATCCCATCGAGGACGAGGCGGACGTCGATTTAATCGTGGAAGGGGGAGGGGAGGAAGAAGATTTCCCTCCGTTTAAGAATTAAACAGTATCGAACAATATTGAAATGACTATGTACATAACTCATAATTTTTATCGGAAAATAAATGATTTAACTTAACTGTGTAACTTCAGACAAGTCGTTGGAAGATGATAAAACATTTAACGTGTGCCTATACACTTAGTTAGTGATGTTTTTGACAAACAGCTGTAAAGTGTGTGAATAAAAGTATAATATCTTATCAGTTCTTGAGTTACGCTTAATTTATAGATAATTGATATAGCAGAACACAGGAGGTTAGTTTATCAATGAACCCAATGCAATTATGATAATAAACAAATGTTTACAAATATATCTTTATTTTAAGTTGAGAAATAAAGCTATCAAAGATAATTTTTGGTAATTCGTTCACGTTAAGTGGTCAGAATTAATACATTATAATTAAATGCAACGGTTATAATCGGCTAAAGCAATAGTTCATTGCCAATATGTTTCTTATTTCTGTCAAAATAGATATTAAATGTGAAAAATATCTTTACCGAAAGCTAAAAAGGTTGATTTATTATTTATTGAAATATTAAAGTTATAATACCTATATAATACAGGGATAGTAAATGTAAAAACCAATACGTCAGAATTTAGTGAGTGGAATAAGTTGATAATAAAGTGCTGAGATTTGCAAAACAAAAATGCATGGTTTTTGAGTGTCTGATAAATTAAAAAGTCAAATTGTCAAAATACATCTGGTATACGTGTCAGTTTATAGAGCAATGAATGGTGATTGGTTGCAATGTCTAGAGGGATGTTCTCCTCTTCCCCTTATTTAGTTTCCTAATGAGTAACTGATATCTGATTGGTTGGTGAGTTCATACAGGCTTGATAAAGAATCAATATTACATCAAGAAATTAATTGCACACTGCCTTCTGGCGAATTCCTCCGATCTGTAAGCATGGCTAACAGACACTTTAAGAGAGCGAAAAAAACAAAAAAGGCTATCATGAAAAAGGCCTTCTATCAGAAAAATAGAAAGATAAAGATTCGCTCTCTCAAGAGGAAAAAATCAATTGAAAAAGCACGTGAATATGTTAAAATATTCACCACTGAAAAAATAAAAGAGGATGAGATTTTGTTACTCAGTAAAGGATTAAAATATATACCGTCTCCCTCGACGAAATTTGCAAAATCTAGTATTGCATCAGATTTCAATGAATTTGCAAGAAAACTAAGATGTAAATATCATTTTGACAAGGGTGATATTTTCAAACGTCATCCCTTTTTAACACAATCCGGATATAAACCGGAACTTGCAAATAATGCCATTGAGACATATATATTCAAAACTAAGGTTGAGATAGATAATATAGCAATTAATAAAGCACACGATAATCTCACTACGCTGGAAAGAAAGGCAATTTCTTCCCTCAAACGAAACGAAAAAATAGTTATTCGAAAAGCAGATAAAAATAACACCACAGTGATCTGGGATAAAACAGAATATATAAATGAAGGTCTGAGGCAATTAAGTAGTGCTGCTCACTTCATGGAAATTGCAAAATTAAACATAATAGAGACTAACCAAAAAATAAATACTATTATCTTTGAAATGCATAGAAAAGGGGTCATGGATGAAATCACCTTTAAATATCTTTCTGCTAAGAGAGATCTCAAACCAGGAAGGTTGTATCTTCTGCCTAAATTGCACAAACTTGATCCTGAACTAATAGAAAGCGTTCAACAGAATCCTACGCTTTATAAAAATGTCAGAATTCAAGGAAGGCCTATTGTTTCATTATCGGGTACCGTTTTAGAGAGAATAGGGCAGTATTTGGATAAATTCATGCTTCCAGCAGTATTAAAACAAGAAACACATTTAAGGGACTCATTAGAATTTATAAATATTATTGAGAAATTGCAGGTAAAACCTGACGCCTACTTAGTCAGTTTTGACATAAAAGAAATGTACAACAATATGTCCCATGTAGAAATGATTGACGCAGTCAAGCATGCTTGGCCTACGATAATTAAATGTAAACATGCGATACTTTTGCCTCCGTTGCGATATATATTGGAACTTCTGAAGATAGTTCTTGAAAATAATGAATTTATGTTCAATGGTAAATTTTATAAAACTTCAACTGGAGTTCCAATGGGAAATAGTTTATCACCTGAAATTACGGATCTGAGAGTTTATGAAGTATTAAATAGTATTTTAAGGACTTTTCAACATAAACAAAAAATATCAAGTCTCTACAGGTTTAGGGACGATGGCTTTTTTATTTACAATGAAGGTACAGATGATGAAATATCACAATTCTTTGAACATGCTAATAGACAACATGCACTTCTAAAATTTACACACGAGAAATCACAAACTATAATGCAGTTTTTAGATGTGCTGGTATTCAAAGGTCTAAGATTTAGAGAAACAGGAATCTTAGACCTCACGACATTCCGAAAAAAGACTGAAAATTATCAGTATTTAGAGAGATCCTCATGCCACCCATCCTCTACTTTCAGAGGCATAATTAAAGGAGAAATGCTTCGCTTTAAGAGGTGTACGAACGATCCAGTAGATTTGCAAACACAATATGCGTTATTTTCTGAGCGCCTCATTAAAAGGGGATATCCAAAAAATGAAATTAAAACTGTTATGCAGGAAGTGACTGCAAAACAAAGAATAGACACATTAATGGTAAAGCCCAAATCTGTATTACAGTCGCCTCCCTTGGTATTCTCCACAGTGTTTTCAAGACAGAAATCACACATAAAGAACAATATCTTAAAACACTGGGATAAATTAAAGGATGACGAAGAGGCAAAACTGTTATTTGATAAAAGACCTCTGTTTGCTTTCCGTAGGCATAAAAACTTGAAAGACATAGTAACATCAGCAACTCTGAATAATTAATATGTTGCAGACTATGAAAATAGATTCTATACTTTGTTCATTAAATTGATAAACAAGGTTAAGTAGATAAAGAGTATAGAAAAATATAAGTCAGACAGATCATGAGGTGTCGAGCCCCTAATAAAAAGTACAGTATTTTTATAATAAGTGTCACTATGCAATGGCTTGGGCTCCTGACGATGGACATGGCCATGATCAATTAGTTAATTCTAATTGGTCTAAATAGATGTTCGAAACACCTTATGATCTATGGAGTTGGGGTGCTGGGATAGGCTTTGACAACGATTTATTGAAATATTTGAGCTATTATCACGTTGTCAGCCTGAGAATTGTTTAGTTGACATCTTGTCGACTTTTATGATCTCCTCGTACCACAATAAAGTGGTTATTTGGTGCAATTTGAACAGTGCTGAAATTTCCTGTGTTTGCATATTCACCGGAGGAAATATCTATCATCAGTTATGCTAAAAACAATTGGGTTTTACCCACGTCGTCTCAAATTACAATCTGACACTTTAAGGGCAGTCACACCAGTGATCTGATATGACTTTATATTTTATACAGTTTTATAAATAAACTTGAATTACATAAATGCAACTAGCAATGGAAAGACTAAACATGCTAAGTCTTAACAAACAGAAAAATCCCTCTGAAGGACAAAATTTTGAAAAAGAAGATGCTAGCATGCAGGAATTTATTTCTTGCAGTGGAACTGTGATTAAGACAGAAGAAACTCCATCATTGGGAGAAATATCTTTTGACTTTAAAATGGATTGTGCGGATATTTCAAATGTTAATCCTGAAAAGGAAGGAATAGTGACGCAGTGTTTGGAGGAGTTGGAAAACAAACTCAGAAAGAAACACCAGGTAGCTACCTTAAAATACAGTCTTGCTAAAGTCGATTCGACACAACTTCCAAGTTATATCAGACTAACAGTTAATTTCACACCATCATTGGACCAAGGTTCAAATTCGTTTTTTAACGAAAATCTGGATATAATTAAAAGTGAACTCTGTGAACAATTTCTAACTAGACTTATTGAAATATGCGAGGAGCACCACAAGAGCATGTTAACCAGCATATCTAACTTGCTTGAGGACACAGAGCGAATGATAGGTCGTGGAAGTGCAGAAGAAGGCGCTTGTCTAAAAAGGTTGACATTCCTAGTAAAAGAAAAGAAAGAGATATGGAACGAACGATATCTGAGGGCTATTCGTAACATGTCGACATCTGGTACCGAGAAACCGGAAACTGCAGCAAATACTATATCTAAACTCCAGGATGAGTTACGAGAGCTGAGAGGCTTCCTTGAACCATCCCATCGAGGACGAGGCGGACGTCGATTTAATCGTGGAAGGGGGAGGGGAGGAAGAAGATTTCCCTCCGTTTAAGAATTAAACAGTATCGAACAATATTGAAATGACTATGTACATAACTCATAATTTTTATCGGAAAATAAATGATTTAACTTAACTGTGTAACTTCAGACAAGTCGTTGGAAGATGATAAAACATTTAACGTGTGCCTATACACTTAGTTAGTGATGTTTTTGACAAACAGCTGTAAAGTGTGTGAATAAAAGTATAATATCTTATCAGTTCTTGAGTTACGCTTAATTTATAGATAATTGATATAGCAGAACACAGGAGGTTAGTTTATCAATGAACCCAATGCAATTATGATAATAAACAAATGTTTACAAATATATCTTTATTTTAAGTTGAGAAATAAAGCTATCAAAGATAATTTTTGGTAATTCGTTCACGTTAAGTGGTCAGAATTAATACATTATAATTAAATGCAACGGTTATAATCGGCTAAAGCAATAGTTCATTGCCAATATGTTTCTTATTTCTGTCAAAATAGATATTAAATGTGAAAAATATCTTTACCGAAAGCTAAAAAGGTTGATTTATTATTTATTGAAATATTAAAGTTATAATACCTATATAATACAGGGATAGTAAATGTAAAAACCAATACGTCAGAATTTAGTGAGTGGAATAAGTTGATAATAAAGTGCTGAGATTTGCAAAACAAAAATGCATGGTTTTTGAGTGTCTGATAAATTAAAAAGTCAAATTGTCAAAATACATCTGGTATACGTGTCAGTTTATAGAGCAATGAATGGTGATTGGTTGCAATGTCTAGAGGGATGTTCTCCTCTTCCCCTTATTTAGTTTCCTAATGAGTAACTGATATCTGATTGGTTGGTGAGTTCATACAGGCTTGATAAAGAATCAATATTACATCAAGAAATTAATTGCACACTGCCTTCTGGCGAATTCCTCCGATCTGTAAGCATGGCTAACAGACACTTTAAGAGAGCGAAAAAAACAAAAAAGGCTATCATGAAAAAGGCCTTCTATCAGAAAAAAGAAAGATAAAGATTCGCTCTCTCAAGAGGAAAAAATCAATTGAAAAAGCACGTGAATATGTTAAAATATTCACCACTGAAAAAATAAAAGAGGATGAGATTTTGTTACTCAGTAAAGGATTAAAATATATACCGTCTCCCTCGACGAAATTTGCAAAATCTAGTATTGCATCAGATTTCAATGAATTTGCAAGAAAACTAAGATGTAAATATCATTTTGACAAGGGTGATATTTTCAAACGTCATCCCTTTTTAACACAATCCGGATATAAACCGGAACTTGCAAATAATGCCATTGAGACATATATATTCAAAACTAAGGTTGAGATAGATAATATAGCAATTAATAAAGCACACGATAATCTCACTACGCTGGAAAGAAAGGCAATTTCTTCCCTCAAACGAAACGAAAAAACAGTTATTCGAAAAGCAGATAAAAATAACACCACAGTGATCTGGGATAAAACAGAATATATAAATGAAGGTCTGAGGCAATTAAGTAGTGCTGCTCACTTCATGGAAATTGCAAAATTAAACATAATAGAGACTAACCAAAAAATAAATACTATTATCTTTGAAATGCATAGAAAAGGGGTCATGGATGAAATCACCTTTAAATATCTTTCTGCTAAGAGAGATCTCAAACCAGGAAGGTTGTATCTTCTGCCTAAATTGCACAAACTTGATCCTGAACTAATAGAAAGCGTTCAACAGAATCCTACGCTTTATAAAAATGTCAGAATTCAAGGAAGGCCTATTGTTTCATTATCGGGTACCGTTTTAGAGAGAATAGGGCAGTATTTGGATAAATTCATGCTTCCAGCAGTATTAAAACAAGAAACACATTTAAGGGACTCATTAGAATTTATAAATATTATTGAGAAATTGCAGGTAAAACCTGACGCCTACTTAGTCAGTTTTGACATAAAAGAAATGTACAACAATATGTCCCATGTAGAAATGATTGACGCAGTCAAGCATGCTTGGCCTACGATAATTAAATGTAAACATGCGATACTTTTGCCTCCGTTGCGATATATATTGGAACTTCTGAAGATAGTTCTTGAAAATAATGAATTTATGTTCAATGGTAAATTTTATAAAACTTCAACTGGAGTTCCAATGGGAAATAGTTTATCACCTGAAATTACGGATCTGAGAGTTTATGAAGTATTAAATAGTATTTTAAGGACTTTTCAACATAAACAAAAAATATCAAGTCTCTACAGGTTTAGGGACGATGGCTTTTTTATTTACAATGAAGGTACAGATGATGAAATATCACAATTCTTTGAACATGCTAATAGACAACATGCACTTCTAAAATTTACACACGAGAAATCACAAACTATAATGCAGTTTTTAGATGTGCTGGTATTCAAAGGTCTAAGATTTAGAGAAACAGGAATCTTAGACCTCACGACATTCCGAAAAAAGACTGAAAATTATCAGTATTTAGAGAGATCCTCGTGCCACCCATCCTCTACTTTCAGAGGCATAATTAAAGGAGAAATGCTTCGCTTTAAGAGGTGTACGAACGATCCAGTAGATTTGCAAACACAATATGCGTTATTTTCTGAGCGCCTCATTAAAAGGGGATATCCAAAAAATGAAATTAAAACTGTTATGCAGGAAGTGACTGCAAAACAAAGAATAGACACATTAATGGTAAAGCCCAAATCTGTATTACAGTCGCCTCCCTTGGTATTCTCCACAGTGTTTTCAAGACAGAAATCACACATAAAGAACAATATCTTAAAACACTGGGATAAATTAAAGGATGACGAAGAGGCAAAACTGTTATTTGATAAAAGACCTCTGTTTGCTTTCCGTAGGCATAAAAACTTGAAAGACATAGTAACATCAGCAACTCTGAATAATTAATATGTTGCAGACTATGAAAATAGATTCTATACTTTGTTCATTAAATTGATAAACAAGGTTAAGTAGATAAAGAGTATAGAAAAATATAAGTCAGACAGATCATGAGGTGTCGAGCCCCTAATAAAAAGTACAGTATTTTTATAATAAGTGTCACTATGCAATGGCTTGGGCTCCTGACGATGGACATGGCCATGATCAATTAGTTAATTCTAATTGGTCTAAATAGATGTTCGAAACACCTTATGATCTATGGAGTTGGGGTGCTGGGATAGGCTTTGACAACGATTTATTGAAATTTTTGTTGAGAATTATTTTAGAAAACAATGTATTTGAATTTGATGGAAAATTTACAAACAAGTAATAGGTACGGCAATTGGTGCAGTTCCTTCACCGGAAATCTGTGACATACTTATGTTTGAAATAATGAATCAAATTATTTCTGCATTTCAATATAAAGACAAAATATTCTATCATGGAAGATATAGAGACGATGGATTCATAATATATGATGGAACATCAGATGAAATTATAGATTTTTTTCGTCTAGCAAATGATTATAACCCCTTATTAAAGTTCACCTATGAAATCAAAAACGATAAAATGTCGTTCTTGGATGTTGATGTAATTAAAGGTCAACGATTTACAACATATGGCATCCTTGACCTTGAAATACATTTTAAAGAAACAAATTCTTATCTGTTTCTGCACAGAAATAGCTGTCACTCACAGCATGTATTCAGAGGATTCATTAAAGGTGAAGCAATACGGCAAATTAGAAATACAAGTGACTATAATAAATTAATAAACAATCTAACTAATTTCAAAGTGAAATTATTAGATAGGGGTTATGATAACGCTGAAATAGATGATAGTATTACTGATGCTTTATCAATTGACCGTACTGATTTATTACAACAAAACAAATCTAAAGAGAAGCAAAGTATTCCGTTAGTTTTAATAACTAAATATAATCCATATATACGTAAAATAAAGAAACGTATAATGAAACACTGGCATTTATTACAGTTCGACGAAGACTGTGTACAAATATTCAATACAGCACCAATAGTTGCGTATAGCAAACATAAAAGTATTGGAGATATGCTTAGTAGATCAAAGTTAAAGAATGTAACATAAAATTGACAGTTGGACCCCTGATGATGGTAGATCTGTCATAACAACTAGATATATTGAAGAAGAATTAAAATATAAATATATCAATATAAACATGAATAATTTTCATATTTGATTATATTCAAATAATGCATCTTAAAATGACCATCCCAAGCTTAACTACCGAAACACGAAATTGATATTTGTGTCGGGTCCTATCAGCAATATGGGATGCGTGGTTGCATGGGTGTTTTATTATAACAAAACGTTAATATTTGATTCAATTATTCATAAATCAATATTTAAATGTTCTTATATATTTATCAGTGTGTGTAAGAACACAATTTCAAGTCATATTGTTAGACATACTATTTCATCTTGCTCGATTGAAAATTTTACGCAGTTGTATAAAAGAGGGACGAAAGACACCAAAGGGACAGTCAAACTCGTAAATCTAAAACAAACTGACAACGCCATGGCTAAAAATGAAAAAGACAAACAGAAAAACAATAGTACACATGACACAACATAGAAAACTAAAGAATACAACACGAACCCCACCAAAAACTAGGGGTGATCTCAGGTGCTCCGGAAGGGTAAGCAGATCCTGCTCCACATGCGGCACCCGTCGTGTTGCTTATGTGATTACAAATCCGGTAAATAGTCTAATTCGGTAGGTCAAATAAAACATCCGTGAACTATCCAAATAGTTAAATCAAATCAATTTGCTGTAGCATTTTAAAAGCGTCGTTAGTTTGAGTGTGATTCAGTGATTGATTGTTTGACTGCTCCATGTTTAATATTCAGCAGCAAATAGTTGCTGGTTTTTAAGATTGGAACACAATTAATATACATGTTTTGGACTTCTTTTGCAAAATATAATACAAAGGATGGGACTAATACATCTCGTAAAGCAAAATTGATGCTCCAGTTTTAAAAATGGTTTTCCTACCGTGATGGTAATGTAAAAGAATACATATATTTCTATACTCCTGTAAACCTGTCAAATTTGCGTTTTTTGATATTCTTCTAATGTTATCTCAAAGTATTTTAATTTCAGAATTATTAATATTACATATAATAGAAAATGTTTTGGTGACTTACAAATATTTGAGAAAAATATGATGATAACTAAGACATGGAATGACATGACCATCTTGCATGTAATATTTACCATCTCTTTCAGCAGATCATTTTTATTGTCATCTTTAACTGGACATATAATATTCCTTAAAAATATATAAAATCGTTTGCACTGATATTCTGCTGTGAACGATCATTATTATTATTTTTTAACTTTCGGCAAATTTACTGTTAATATAAAGTTGAAGTTCAAATCACTTATTGTTTCCTTACCTAGGTATAGATTTTTTAACCATAATTTGTATTAGACAACACGACATATAACCAACCACTTGAAAGCCGTCTATCTTTGATGATTGTTTTTAAGGTATTATGCATTCATACAATTGCAGTTATATTCTTATGCAGTTGAGCAAACTGTTTACCTTTATATAAGAGACTATTTTGATTAACATTAATATGATTAATAAAGCAAGTTTTGTATAAACAATTGTATTGCTGTTGTTATATAAACAACACTTTAACCGACATTAAAAAGACGAAAAGTGAAGAAAAATAAAATAAAATACGTTGTTACAAAAAAAAAACCAAAGGGAGTTAGCTTTGGTGTGGTACATGCACTAGTATGTAGTTCTTTCTTCACTTCAGAAAAACAAACGTGTTGTTCACGTCATGTAAACAATACAAAGAATAAACTCGAAGAAAATGAGGAAAAAAAGGTTGTCCATAGAAACAAGATTGCGAAAAAGGGATGGATCTATTTCTACGCGTCTGGCGTATATACTAAATTTAGTCCTGGTATCTATGATGAGTTTATTTTCAATGGAAATGACAACTGTTTTTTTTTTTTTTGAAAAAGGACTACTGAACTTTTAACCTCTAAATAATTAATGAATGGCTTTTATTTATTTTGAATTTATTGAACCATAAAACTAGTTTTTGACTCTTCACATTGAATAATCCGCGAAGTGGATTATGTAAAATGTGAAGAGTCAAAAATTATTTTTATGGTTCAATAAAATCGAAATAAATTATTGCCATTCATTATAAATAAATTTCTATCAAAAATAAGGCTCAAAGAACTTTTTATATTATTTATCTTGACAATAACAACGTACACACATGTTGGCGTATGAATACACAACGTCAGAGTGGGCGTGTCGCCATTAAAATTGACAACATTGAAAATAAAACTAATAATTTTAACCAATCAGAAGACAGTAAATACACAAAATTTATTTAAATTTTGATATCTGAAATGCAGCAATGTTTTGATAAAAACGTATGATTATTTACTTTAATAAACAAGATATTCGCATTTAATTTGGTCGTCCAACAAGTTCTATTCTATGAAACTAAGTACTTATTATTGATTTAATCTAGTATAAAAGATTGCATCAAATTGATTGTACTCCAGCATATCCTTGGATATTTGTAAAAAATACCTCTGATTAAGAACCCTCTCAAGAAGAGTTTCTATGAACTCAGATGGTATCATTAGCGATTGCCATTGGAATCAATGTTAGATTCCGCATGAATTGCAAAAACTTATTCCAATATAATAATGAATAAATGCAAATATGCAAAAATAGAGTTAACATCAATGGAACAGGTTCATTTATGGGCCAGGTGAAGTCCGCCTCCGGTTGCGGGATTTCTCGCAGTTTTGAGAACCTATTAATGGCTCCAGGCTGTATTTACACATTGGTCGGGTTATCGTCACTTTGACAAATTTCCATTTTCCATTCTCAATTTTATGATACTAAAAATATCAAACATCTGTCATCCCAAATCTTGCAATATACTGGTTAGCCTGTAAATTTAAACATGTTTAATAAAGAAAACTTGGTAATTTTTTGCATTATTCAACATCTATACTATTAAACGAGAAGACCTCATTTTGTGTGTCGCTTCTCTTCCATCCACAATAAATTAATAATCATGCCGTTGTGTCCGATAGGTACCATGCATAGTCGCATTTGTCATCCTCGCTTATGAATATTCCGTTTTGGTTATTTTGGGATAAAAACGATAATAAAGGCGTCCGAATATTGTTTCCGTCATCAGTTGGATTTTTAAGTAATAGATTAGACTTCCGTTTAGGACGGTTTAAATTACGCATAGTTTTGATGATCTTTCATAGGTTCTTGGGGGACAAGCCATATTTTATTTTTCGCTTTATCTGTATGCTAATTTTTCGAAAAACTAAGGATTTTCTTATCCCAGGCATATACCTTAGCCGTAAATGGTACAACTTTAATATTTTGATTTGAGCGTCTCTGATGAGTCTTATGTAGACGAAACACTTGTTTGGTGTACTAAATTATAATCCTGGTACCTTTGATAACTATGAACGTACATCACGGGTAGTAAGGTCGTCATATCGAGGAGCGTTTAGTACAGTGATTTTGTCATAGTTTGGATAAGTTTGACATGACGGTGTTAAGTGTTTTTGATGACAATCAATGCAAAAATGTAAACATTCGGATATTTCGTAAAAGGACCTTCTGATCAATAATTCAAGCTGGTAAGTATCTTAGTACATCACAAGTTGTATCATATAGTTAATGATTTAGTACAGAACAAAGCTTGCGTATGTCAAAATTTAAAAGTTGCTAATTGGTTTAACGTGCATAAAAATAGTTATTATCTTTCGGTCTGTTACATCAAATATTTCTTCGTGATATAATACTGCGTCAATTATTCTGAAAAATACCTGCTTTTGCACTCAATTCAAAATTACTGAAATATCTGTATCATGGTTTGGTTCATTCGTGTCATGGTTTATTTCATGTTGGACATGGTTCAGTTATGTAATTCTTGTCCTATATAATGAAGAGCTACTATCAATATTAACAACAGTTGTTTCATTTGAAACACAAAAGGGCATAAAAACGCACATACAATGTAGTAATATGTTATAAGTAGATGCAATATGATTGTCAATGACACATCTATCCACCTAAGATCAAATGACGTAGATGTTAGCAACTATATGCCATTAAGAGGCCTTCAACATTCAACAATGAGAAAAACCATACATCTTAGCAAGTTATAAAAGGCTGCGACAAAATTCAATGTAGAGGAATTCCAATAAGAAAACTACCAGCCTAATTTCTGTTCAAAATAAATAGCAAAATATGATATACAGTTACAGACGATATTCACGGCATTGCAGAAACTTAACTTGAGAAGAAACAAAATATTGTGGAGTTAAACATGTTTGCGGGCTACACAACCTCTTATTCGCCTTAACCATGGCAGACATGTAAGATTTAACAGATCGGTTTTCAACAATGAAATCAAGTTGATTTAGTGGGACATAGTCTCAAACCAATAACAAATTATAAAAAAATCATGATTCCAAGATAGCTTCCTTTTAAGTTTCAGGATGGAATTCTGCTGCCAATAGTGTGAGCTGTACAATTTAGAAATATTTTCAATTCTAGGACACACCATACTAAATCATTACATAAAAGTAAAATATTTGAAAGAATTAAGTGATACTATACACTATAAAATTGAGAATGGAAATGGGGAATGTATCAAAGAGACAACAACCCGACCAAATAAAAAACAACAGCAGAAGGTCACCAACAGGTCTTCAATGTAGCGAGAAATTCCCGCACCCGGAGGCGTCCTTCAGCTGGCCCCTAAACAAATATATACTAGTTCAGTGATAATGAACGCCATACTAATTCCCAAATTGTACACAAGAAACTAATATAAAAATAATACAAGACTAACAAAGGCCAGAGGCTCCTGACTTGGGACAGACGCAAAAATGCGGCGGGGTTAAACATGTTTGTGAGATCTCAACCCTCCCCCTATACCTCTAACCAATGTAGAAAAATAAACGCATAACAATACGCACATTAAAATTCAGTTCAAGAGAAGTCCGAGTCTGATATCAAAAGATGTAACCAAAGAAAATAAACAAAATGACAATAATACATAAATAACAACAGACTACTAGCAGTTAACTGACATGCCAGCTCCAGACTTCAATTAAACTGACTGAAAGATTATGATTTCATCATATGAACATCAGGCACAATCCTTCCCGTTAGGGGTCTAGTATCATACCATCATAGCATATATGAGAAGAACATAACCCGTGTCATGCCAACAACTGTTTTTAGAATACATGTCTTTAGCTCCGACGCAAAGACCTATGCATTTATACAATATTACTGCCATTGTAAATAAAGTGCAAATCCAGTTTGTTCATTTTCACTGTTATATGCGAGTATGTCGAGCATAAAGGATGACGGGAAAAACTGCGTTTGTTTATTTTTTGAAAATACGAAATAATTGATTTAAATGTATGTTGTATCACAATTAAATAAGAATATAACTTTCTAATGTATAATCACAAGATTAAAGTCTAAAAAAGTGGAATTAAAGCAGTTGAATCCATAATATCGTTGACTGAAAGTGCAATCATTTCTGATGTGGAATTTTTGCAGGTGCGATGAATTATCATTATTATTTTATATGATAATTCGACATGCAACAACTATAAATAGTCTTAAAAATGACTTTAATACTGATGATATTTAAAAGGCAAGCTGGTCGTAGATGATCACTTGAATATAAACGGGTATAACCAACTTATGGTTAATGTCGGACATTGTGTACTGTTTGTCGATATTTTTTCTGTACTTTTTTTATTCGTCATAGTTCTGTACTGTACGTAAGTAAAACATCGAGAACATAGTTATGAGAAATTTAAACACATATCAAGGTGACTCAATTGTTGCTCGCACTTTGTTTACTGTATATGATGTATATGAAATGGCACAACGAAAATTAATTATGCACGTCAAATGTAAAGCAATTGTTTGTGCGAGAAGAAAACGTAACCACTAATCAATCGTGACGATCTTTATGTGACTTCTCTTTGATTTTCATAGATGCATCTATTAGAGCTATTTTTATAATGCTTGTAGTTAAACGGTTTGGATGGCTTGTTTGCTTTTTAGCTCACCTGGCCCGAAGGGCCAAGTGACCTTATGCCATCACTTGGCGTACGTCGTTGTCCGTCGTCCGTCGTCCGTCGGGTGTCGTCTGTCGTCGTCTGTCGTCGTCGTCGTCTGTCGTCGTCGTCGTCTGTAGTCGTTAACTATTTCAAGAATCTTCTCTTCTGAAACTACTAGGCCAAATACTTCCAAACTTTAACTGAATGTTCCTTAGGGTATCTAGTTTATAAATTGTATCCGAAGTTTTGATCTATCAACAAACATGGTCGCCATTGCAAAAAAATAGAACAAAGGGGTCAAATGCAGATTTTGGCTTATATCTCAAAAACGAAAGCATTTAGAGCAAATCTGACATGGGGTAAAAATCAGCCCTGAAATTTTCAGATGAATCAAACAACCCATTGTTAGGTTGCTGCCACTTAATTGGTAATTTTAAGGAAATTTTGCAGTTTTTGGTCATTATCTTGAATATTATAGATAAAGATAAACTGTAAACAGCAAAAATGATCAGCAAAGTAAGATCTACAAATAAATTAAATGACCAAATATGTCAATTGACCCCTTAAGGGGTTATTGTCCTTTAATGACAATTTTTCACAATTTGTTCATCATATTTGCTAACTTTAAAAAATCTTCTTCTCTATAACTACTCAACCAAATTCAACTAAACTTTATCTGAATGATCAGTAGGGTGTATAAAATAAAGTTTGTGTTTTATTTTTTATTTCGTCAAAATACATGGCCGTCATGGCTAAAAATAGAACACAGAGTAAAATGATTTTTTTTGCTTATATCTCAAAAACTCCAGCATTTAGAGCAAATAAGACAAGAAGTTAAAGTATTTATTAGGTCAAGGTCTCCCTATCATGAAATTTTCAGCCGAATTGGGTAACTGGTTATTCAGGTATAATGCCCCTGAATTGATGATTTTAAAGAAATTTTGCAGTTTTTGGTTATTATCTTGAATATTATTATAGATACAGATAAACTGTCATTGGCAAAACTGTTAACCAAAGTAAGATCTACAAGTAAGTCAATTTGACCAAAATTGTCAATTGATCCCTGAAGGAGTTATTGCATTTAAAGACTTTTTTCACAATTTGTTCATCATGTTGACTTACTTTAAAAAATCTTCTCCTTTGAAACTGCTGTACCATTTTCAGCCAAACTTAGGCTAAATGAGTTTCAGAGTATCTAGTATAAATTTTATATTTAATTTCCTTGTATGTCAAAAAACATAGCTCCTATGGCTAAGTAGAACATAGGAGAACATGATTTTTTTTTGCTTTTGAAGAAAATAGGACGATTCAAAGAACATTTAAATAAATTGAAAAACTAAAATAATCATTGATGAGAGATTTAACAAAAAACATTAAGGTGAGCGATTCAGGCGCTTGAGAGCCTCTTGTTTAGTATAAATCTGTACTCTATCTCAATTACAATGCCTAGGCAAACATAAATACAAACCAAGCAAGCAAGTCTTAAGTATGTGCTGTATATTTAGACCGAAATCGTAAACTGCTTTTCCGGTAGCAATCATTTGATTTTCGGGGTGGGATTGAGTTACTTGAAATGGCACATTATTTTATATAACAACAGATTTCTTTTTGGAAAAAGAACTATATTAATGTGTTATTGAAGGAAATGAGTATAGTGTAATTTTTAAAATTTTCCTAGGGGCGGGGGGGGGGGGGGGGGGGGGGTTGGGGGGGGGGGGGGAGGAACCGTACGCGTATGGTCGGGGTAATTAACACTCTGTTACAGTTTACTTTGAATACTTCTAAACTCTTCATATAGTACATGTAGTATGACCGTTCCTTAAAAATATGCTATCATATAGGTCATCTAATTATTATATTTTAATAAAGAGATTTACTGAATAAAAGTAAGAAGCTTCACATAGTTAATTTTACTACCTAGTAAAACACATTTTATACCAATGTCCATTACCGTTTGTTATAACGAGTGAATAGCAATATGTCGACTTGAAAAGATAACTTCCAAAACTTTCTCAATAAACTGTTACACAAGAAGTCAGTGGCAGGGAACATATTTTATTCAACTTGTTATTGTGAATATGGTGTACTGTAGTCATATTACCGTAAGCACCGTAGACATTTCGGAATAACCCAAAATCTCGGCATCACTGCACGCAGCTGCAAAGAAGGCTATTTTTAACTTGCAAACAAAAGGTGTAACTGAAAAGGATCGTGCACAACCATGACGTGCAAATGCGAAAAAAGTTATGTTACCTTGTGGAAGTAAATGTCACCGAAAGCCTTCATGCAAGAATGTAAAAAGCGATAAAAATTAACTTTGGCATCAATATTTGTTTTTAACGTAGCCTTTAAATTAATACATTGTCATGTAACCATCAATGTTCTTTTTAATAAAGTTTTATTGTATTATTGAAACGTTTGTAATGCATATTTGAATATATGGTCCGGCCCGGTAATAACCATACGAGTATATACTCATGTGGTCCGACCATACGCGTACGGTCGGACCATATGAGTATACGCATATGGTCATGAACATACGCGTATGGTCAAAATACTGATATAGTCCGGAACACATACATTGTATATAATCACTCCTTCTGACTTCATAAATTATGTAAGAAAGTCGGCTAAAAACATCACATATTGTATATTATTTCTTATTTATTAAAAAATCGTGAATTTGTCGTCTGTTTATTAATCATTCTGCATAATTCATTACGGAGACAGTGAAAATGGCATTTCAGGATTCGCACATTACATACACTGATTACAAAGATTTTTATTGATTCGTAATAATAATTGATAAACTTGAACGTTATGTCGGCTTAAATCCAAATCGAAATTTTGATTATTCATATTCTAAATTCGAGCTTTCAAAGTGTTTTTTATTGTAATTTCACATATAAAACTTATTGGTTTTAAAACTGTTGTCCATGTCACGCGTAAGGATTCGGTTTCATAAATGGTTGAAGGCTTATGATGTCCTCTTAATATATTTTGGTTAGTTTTGTAGCTGGGTTACTGTATCATGGACCTATAACCCCATATCTTCTTTGATTCATCATAAACTGGTTCAAAATTCAAAATAAAGAAAAACAAACAAATGTATAGTTTTCTAGGTAAAAATGTAAAAAGAAGAATTACATTTTGACTAGCTGCCACTTTTTTGCAATTTTTAGGTAGAAGTCTTTTATGTATGTGCCTGTCCCAAGTCAGGAACCTGTAACTCAGTGGTTGTCGTTTGTTTATGTGTTACATATTTGTTTTTCGTTCATTTTTTATAAATACACGAGGCCGTTAGTTTTCTCGCTTGAATTGTTTTACATTGTCTTATCGGGGATTTTATAGCTGACTATATGCGGTATGGGCTTTGCTCATTGTTGAAGGCCGTACAGTGACCTATAATTTTTTAATGTTTGTGTCATTTCGGTCTTTTGTGGATAGTTGTCTCCTTGGCAATCATACCACATCTTCTTTTTTATATTTAGCTATTTGACAAGTGATGCCGCTCAAGATAGTCAAGCATGGACATGCGGAGAACAGATTATTTGTGAAACAGAAGCAACACGTTGTATTGATTTGTATAATTATATCGAAAGCTAGTTTAAAAGAGCAGTGACTTTTAAAATTATATTGTAGAAAACGTAAAAGTAACATGACATGTTCAATTTACGCTTTGACAATTACACCCACTAAATTTGGTTAAATAGGCTATTCTACTTCTTAGGCAGTTAATATATAGTATAACTTCGTTCAATAACAGGCGCTATCATACAAATGTTCAGTATTAAAGTGAAACACATATATGAGGGTCTGGATGGGGGGGGGGTCTGTTATTCTGTAAACATTTAATTTTCACCCCCTTTTTCTCTAATCTTTAAAAAATTAACCCCTTTTTTCCCTTATCTTCCAAAAATTAACCCTTTTATTCTCTCTCTAATCTTCTATTTTTTGGCCCATTATTCTCTATTCTTTATTTTTTAAGGGCATTATTCTTTAGTCATTTAAGCCCATCCAAACCCTTATATATATTTATTTCGATCTAAACCATGACAAACTTGACCACAACCATGACGAATTGCTTAACAAAACCATAGCAATTCCGATATCTTGCTTATTCTGCATTATTTTCGTGAAAAAGCAATTCCAATGAAGATTGTTTGACCTCCAATACAGATTCAAACAACTTATTTGCTTTTCATCTGCTCGTGTGAATAGAACTGAGACAATAGATTAGGAAAGTAACATAAATTAACCAGGTCAAACTTATCCAAACTATGACAAAATCACTGTACTAAACGCACCTCGATATGACGACCTTACTACCCGTGTACATTCGTTAAGTATAACTTAAGTGTACATTTTATTTGCTATTTACTACCAATTCCAAGTTTGCCATTTACATGATTAACGGCGGTCATATATTACATGCTAAACTATTAATTTTTTTGGCTACTTATTATATGTTTATTTGATCCAACTTATTGTGTACTATACATATATGGATATTTATTATTTTTGCTGTCTCTTTTGGGGCTGTTTGTTATCTATATCAACCAAACTTGCATTAAAAAGCTTTCGATATTTATAAAACAAATAGTATAGATTCTTTATCTTCATATTCTTTAAAAAATGAAATAGTTCTCATTAATCCTTTTTTTTTTTCTTATTGTTTATATTGTAATGACAATTATTGATGTTGTAATATTTATGTCCTTTAGGGCCCATAATTGGAAAACAAGATATCCTCTTCTTCTATTGCATAGAGATTATAATATGTGTGACTTCACAGTAGATGGAAAATTAATAGAAAATTTTTAAAAAATAACGAATTTGGAAAAAAAAGGGGAGGGCTATAATAAATTGCTCTGCCACAAAGTACCTTTGACTTTTGATACCTTTCTTTAAATTCTCCTGTCATAAAATCTTTTACAAAAATTCACTCTACAACAGTTTTCATATTTTCAACCAAGCGCTAAATATCCGCAATTTCGCGGGTGTGTTCTTGTTTTTATAGAAACACATACCAAATTTTGTGTTTTTAGAATATTGTTTTCTTCAAATTAGATATTTAAAGGGAGATAACTCTTAGTGAAATATTAAAACTGGACTAAAAGGAAAATTATTAATTTTGAATAGCAAAGAAAACAAGTTCAGTAACACCATTTTTTATTTTTATGTTTTTAAAAAATATTATTAAATCTATCTTTTAACAAATTATTTCAAAATTATATCTCATATATTTTTTTATACACACAAATGTTTTTTTTCATAAACGATCTAACCAATTAAGATATATCGAGTTCGAGATAACAAAAAATAATGACAAAGTTTAGAATATAATCTAGTACGCCAGATGCATAATTACATCAAGAAAAAAAATGCGCGCAAAGAAAATTTAAAAAGCTACGTCAATACCTACTTTAGAGCCAATGGACATTTAACAACTAACATTCTGATTGATATGTATCTCAACTTTGGAAGGCTAAATATATCTCTTTATATAACCGGTTGTTCTGCAAAAATGACAATCGGACATGTTTAGGCCAGGACATTTTGAATTGATACTTACCAATCTCAAGTTGCAGACAAAAATCCTTCTGATTGTGATTCATAAAACATACGTTTACTTGCACATGTGTATATGTTCCGGACCATATGAGTATTTGGACCATACGCGTATGGTCATGACCATATGGGTATATACTCATATGGTCCGACCATACGCGTATGGTCCGACCGTACGCGTATGGTCGGGGTAATTAACACTTTGTTACAGTTTACTTTAAATACGTCTCAGCTCTTCATATGGTATGACTGTTCATTAAAAAGAAGCTATCATATAGGTAATTTTATATTAATTTATATAATCATAACAAAAAGATTAGCAAAAAAAAATTAGAAGTTTCAAATTGTAAATTTTATTTACTTGTCAAAACTATAATAAACACATGTTATACCAATGGTCATTGCCGATGGTCATTACTGATGGTTATTACAGATTTGTTATAACGAGTGAATGGCAATATGTCGACTTAAAAAAAAAAAAAAATCTCTTAATGAACTGTTACACAAGAAGACAATTGAAAGTAACAAATTTTATTTAAGTTGTCTTGTAGATATGGTGTATTGCAGTCGTGTTACGATATTTGAGATCTAGACCTTCTTAAAACATTGAAGATATATCGGATTGGCCCAAGACCTCGGTATCACTGTACTCAGCTGCAATAAAACTTTTCATTAGCAAACAAAAGATGTAAATGAAAAGGATCGTACACAAGGACTAGTAAATTCAAAAAAGCTATGATACCGTGTGGAAGTAACTGTCACCTGAAGCCTACATGCAAGAATGTAATTAGCGATGAAAACTAACTAGGGCATCAATATTTAATTTTTACGTAGTCTTTGAATTATAAAACTAATACATTGTCATGTAACCATCATTGCTTTTTTAGATAGTTTTTTGTATTGATACGCTTTAATATAATGTAATTTGAAAAAAAAAATACCTATATGGTCCAAATACTCATATGGTCCGGCCCGTTTATAACCAAACGAGTATTATACTCATATGGTCCGACCATACGCGTACGGTCGGACCATATGAGTATACACATATTGTCACGACCATACGCGTATGGTCCAAAAACTCATATGGTCCGGAACATATATATAACAACTATTTTCAATAGTTCAGTGACGGCCTCATGATTTTATAACGGTTGGTATGGTAGCACATCCGGAAACCACAACTTAATCCGAATGCTCTGAATAAATCATACATTTCATAAACCTGTAATTTACAGGAAAATGAAAAATCATCGAAATTAATATCGTCGGAGAATTGCTTATTTTTGTAAGGAAATACCAGCTGTAATTAACGTCCATCAGCAATAGTTTCAACCGTATGATCGCTATATAAACTATTCATCAAAGATGTCAGGCTTATAATGATTGCACTGAACGTGCGATTAGTCCTCGTAAGATTCGTCGGTGACCATCAACTGAAAACTTTTCCCATCAAATACAAAAAGAAGGGAACTAGAAAACTAACATAATCCAAATGTTGTGCACAGTCTGACTGGGGCTATGCAAAACTAGATCCGTGATTAAATCTACGTAAAAATTATCGATGGCGCTCTCATAAAACAAAGAAAGTAAAAAAAAAAATGAAAAAAAGAGAATGTCGAAAATTACTCATTTCACAAAGTATTTCGTTAGTTTTAATAACTAAATATAATCCATATATACGTAAAATAAAGAAACGTATAATGAAACACTGGCATTTATTACAGTTCGACGAAGACTGTGTACAAAAATACAATACAGCACCAATAGTTGCGTTAGCAAACATAAAAGTATTGGAGATATGCTTTGTAGATCAAAGTTAAGGACTTTAACATAAAATTGACAGTTGGACCCCTGATGATGGCAGATCTGTCATAATAACTAGATCTATTGAAGAAGAATTAAAATATAAATATATCAATATAAACATGAATAATTTTCGTATTTGATTATATTCAAATAATGCTTCTAAAAATGACCATCCCAAGCATTACTGCCGAAACACGTAATTAGAAGTGTCGGGTCCTATCTTGCAATATGGGATGCGTGGTTGCATGGGTGTTTTATTATAACAAAATAAGACAATTTGAGTCAAATCGGAGAACATGAATTTGACAGCCAATTGCCCTTCAACAATACTTGATGATTTTGTTTTGTTAACTTAATTCCTTGGATATTTGCAAATCTAACTCTTAAAAACATATTATGGTAGTCCATGATAATACATGTTGGGTAAATATTTTATATATGGTTTGTTTTCAAATAAGTTTTAAGTCAATAAAATATCAACCTGTCAGTTACAAAATATATGAAATTTATAAAGGTTGCACTACGTCAAAACATCTGTTTCACATTCCACGCCTGTGTTAGGGAGACGTATAAAAGATAACAAAACCCCCACAAAATACTGAATAACGAGGAAAATTCAAAACGGAAAGTCCCTAATAAAATGGCAAAATCAAAAGCTAAAACGCATCAAACTAATGGATAATAATTCTCCTATTCCTGTCTTGGTATAGGCATGTTCTTATGTAGCAAATGGTGGGTTAAACCTGACTTTAACGTTAGCTAAGCCTCTCACTTGTCTAACAGTCGCAACCAATGTCCTTATATCTTCAACGATGTGTTAACAAAACAAACAGACACAATAGGTAAAAAAATCACAAATATAGGTAAAGCAGTAATCACTGTGTTCAATCTTAACTACAAACAAACATATATATTAAACAAAAGAAGCACAATAGCATATTGACAAAGCACATTACCAGAAATGAAAGACAAGAATACAAAACTCACAATAGCACAATAAAACAATGTCGGGATGTAAAAGTACAGATCAAAGCCATATGTACTAATAACAAAGAATCATAAAAAGGCATATAGACATATAACATTAGCAAAATTAAAACACAACAATATAAAGTTATTATAGAACAATAACACAAAGACGGGATGAATAAGT
This sequence comes from Mytilus edulis, assembly GCA_019925275.1. Taxonomy (NCBI): domain Eukaryota; kingdom Metazoa; phylum Mollusca; class Bivalvia; order Mytilida; family Mytilidae; genus Mytilus; species Mytilus edulis. The sequence goes on along the minus strand of CM034360.1, from coordinate 119,837,468 downwards.
ACAGAGCCAAGTCATATACTTAAAAGAAACACACATAGGTATCTAGATACAGCACATTTATAAAAATGAAAAACAAGATTAGAAAAATTATCATAGAACAATAATATAATGACGGGATGTATAAGTACATTATTACGTTATATGTTTCAAAGGAGCACATAAAGGCATAAAGAAAACCCACATTAGCAAACATGAAATACAAGAAAACAAAAATTATCATAGAACAATACCACAATGACGGGATGTATAATTACAGAGCCACGCCAGTTGGATATTACAAAAAAAAAATAGAATTAACACTGAAAGAAATATGCATTAAGACAAATAAAAGAATAACACGTTATTACGATGGCAAACAACGTCAGTACCCAAAATCTATACTTTAAAACAATCGTGTATTGATCGAAGAGATGATAGACTTTTCGCAGCCTCTTTGTCATTGAAAACGGACTTTGGTCAATCATAAACACAACTTTTATACTTATGAATGCGATGTTTTATCACAGACCTGATTGTATAAGCATTCTGACAAAGTGTCAAGTTCAACTTATTTTCGATTAGCCGATGCTTTAGTTTAGTCCTCAATAGAATCCATAATTATTTTGAAGTTATGGTTCCAAATGATGTGATAGGAATTTCTAAACATAGAACCATAAGAAATCACCTTTCGGAGATTTTTTATGTTGAATTATGTTTAGATCCCTAGTAATAACATCGCCAATATCGATAGATGATTAGTTTTGAAGAGATAATTAAATTTGTACTGGTTCCAGGATATTATCTCTATGTTTCGTTTTGTGTAGACAAACATAGGAATGTCACCAGTTCATATACATATGCTAAGCGGTCAAATTGAAATCTAAGGAAAACCTAAAGTCAAGGTGATGGTAGTAAAGAAAATAAGTACAAGTTTAAAATCCGAGAAATTAGGGGCATATAAACGTTGAAAAAATACCACAAAACCGTATGTTTTGACCTTTGATAGATATATCAGTGAATAGGAACTTTTCAGGATATACTTTTTTCAAAAATTCATAGTGAAAATGGTAGTTTAAGACGTAAAAGGAGTTCCCATAGGAAATTGCATTGTCGATATTTACATAAATGCAACCTAACACGTTAATTAGCTTTTAATGGGCATTAACACACGACACAGTACATTTTCGGAATGATTGAAGAAGTTTATTATTCGAACAGAAATTGATCTAACGTCTTTTAAATATTTTGCAAACAAACATATTATTTTGAACATACTTATAACATGTATAAATAATTAAAGGTATGTACAACAGATTAAGGTTTAAATTTCCTATTCATAAAGTTTAAATAGAAGACACACATTTATTTGTATATGGTATCGTCATGACCACATAGATTTAAACAAGATTAATGTTTTGAATTACGTTTATCACAAACAACACTATCGTGATATTTAGTACATGTAAGTAACGCTTGTCATTTATTAATTTACGGTTGCTTTTATAATACTTAAACCTATTTAATCAATTTAATTTTATAAACTTTGATTTTTATATGCTATTGATTTTTATTTGCCTGTTGGTGCATGCCTTCCAATTTTGTCAGATACATTTTCAAAAAAAAATTACTTGCTTCCGCTAAAACATTAGAACACTATTGTCAGTGGATCACTATTTTTTTCAGCTTTTTGTCTCAAACATTGTTTCCTTTTTTACAGTGCCGATTGCAAATTTGTCGAGGCATCGCGTTACTCCAATCACAATCTGTTTGATGTGTTCCTGTTATATAATTAGAAGCGTTAGCCAGGTTCTCTCATTTATAATTAAGATTTGAATGATCAATTGTAAGCAGATGTTAAGCTATAAAATCGTTGAACTGAAAGCAATTGAGCAAATCATAGCACCAAAACCCGGAGACATCATGATTTGTCTATTGTAAATGTATACTACGTTTACAAAAAGAAGTGTTATCTACTTCTTATATATACTCATTAAAAAAAATGATAGCTGAATCAAAAACTAAATGACAAACAAATCATTCATTGTTAGATTGGTGTATATCCTGTGTAGATTATCTTGCATGATCTTTTTTTACCTTTTGTCAATTCACTGATCCATATTGAATTCAGGAAGTTTGAGATTTCATTAAACATGTTTTAGCATAGCAGAAGGTTTGGAGTGTCATCGGTAGTTGTAATGTGTCGTTACTAAAAATATTTGTACACCTTTACTGGAAGTATTATTTTTTATAGTTTCTTTAGATTTTTCATTTTTTTTTTATTTGAATCTATTTGACATTGTAATACTTTGACGCATCCTGTTGACATATGTCTATTTGAACACGGTATCCCGCTGCAGATATTTTAATTTCTCTTTTTCTGGGTTGAACTTTTTTTAGTATACCTCAAATCTAGGGTTCAATAATAGATTTTTGAGGTATAGGTAAATATGTCAAAAAAAGTTATAAAAAAATAATTACAAAACAGAGGCCGTGTTCACACCAAACGCCATGTACGTATACAGTAAACATGTTTACAATTAGTTTAATGTAATGCACACTTGCTTCACATTAAATTTATTCACATCTAAACACCTTGTTTAATTACCTGTACATAAGACATGGTCACACTTTTAAACTATATGTCATTTAAATGTTCATTACATAGAACTGAATGCCAACTTTTCTAGCAGTATGGGAACCACCATTTGACTTAAAAAAAAGTTGTGGGGGGATGGATTTCCACCCCCCACCCTTTTTTGAACTTGATTGATTGCTCCTTTTTTAAAGCAATTTTGATGATTTGCGGTAATTTAAAGATACTTAAGATGTCTCGATTACGGATTAGATACCTTAGGCTGCGGCAGCGTGCTAACAGACGAAGAAAAAGGTTGAGATGTTAAGGATCACTTCATTTCTATCTTTTCTGTTTGGTTCGAATTGTATTTCTTCTCTAAGGAGTATTTAGGAAAGGAAGGGAGTAATCATTTTATTTTATTTCTAAGTGTATTTTAATGCATCTGAGATAATAGACACACAATATATTTTACCTTACACTTTTTAGTAATGCTGTTATGAGTGAATCGTTGTTTAAATAAAGACCAGTGGCAAATATTATTGTGTACGTCCAATCGATTCGGGAAGACATTTTCAAAGAATTATTTGTTCCGCAATGATGATGCTTTGAGTCTTTAAAAGGGGTTTATAAAGCTACCTAAAGTTTCTTTTATAAAAATATTATATATCAAGTTTAGACAAATATTTCTGTAAAGAACTATATTAATAATTGTTAAAAAAAAATATCAATTTTATTCAAAAATGGTTTCTTCCTTAAATATACATGGTAAAATCCATGTTCTAAATGTCTAGTTTTGTGTACACTTAACCTACACAATGCCTACATTGAATATCGACTGCGTGTAGACAAAACATGATTTACACTACATGTACACATTGAGTTTTATCAATGGGAACGCAATTGTGTTTAGTTTACTTATGAGTGACACTAACACAACATCGAGTTTAGGTCAATGTGATCACGGCATGAGACTGTGTCACACGAACCCAACTAAAATCAGGAATGATATCAGGTGCTCTAGAAATGTTAGTTTATCATATTCCACTTGAAACATCTACCTTGTTATCCGTATAAATAATATATGGTATCTGCTGTATTTGAATAATATTTCATTAAATTAATGTGGTTCGTCTTGAGGCAAATTTCTGAATCAATATTTATCAGGAATAAATAAATGAAAAACAAATAAAAGTCAGTGATGTTTGAATACTTCATGTCTATTTTGAAGAAAAAATAATCTGAATATAATAGTCAAAGATATCTATGTCTGAAGTCTCCAGATTTTTTGTTTTCTAATGATTAATTAACATATCAATTGAGAACCAAATACAATTGTGTTATGCACATCACTAAAGTAGTGCTGACTACTGTATACACGATTACTTGTTGGGCTATCGGTAGTCCAGAAGTGATATAAATCCAACCTTTGTGATGGCCTTCAATGTAAAACTCAATACCTTAAATGCATGTTAAAAATGGTTGCCTACTTTTCAGATAAGTAAAATATCAATGAATAAATTGAAGTCATTAACACAAACAAAACAAAAAATTACCTCACTGGAACTGGATCATTACGCTGTATAAGCGTTCAAATAGTATGGATGTTTTGTATCAGGTAATGTAAAATCCATAATAAATTATTTAATATCTAATATCAAAGCATTTTAAATTATCATTCTCTCATTGATAGGGAAAAATTCTGAACTTATTTCCTGATGTGAGTATCTACTTCCTCTTTAAATATATAAACATGTAAATTGAGACATAGTTTTCCAAAGAATATTCTTCTTGTCCTGCACAATATATAAAAAAAATTAAAACCAAATATTCACAGAACAATTTAAGGTCTTTCCACAATATTTTTCAAAGTTATTGAAAAGAAGCTAGTCCCGGTTTACTCAAAGTTAAAAATTGATAACAAATCATATATTTTTTTTTCATACTGATGCGATATATAAGTAGTTTCTACTTTTTGAGTAAAGTAAGGGAGATAATATGCTACTTTCAGTGAAGTAATTGCTACTTCTAATCTCATATGATAGATTCTTTCACACTGATTTCCGCAAAAAAAAAGGCAAAATCGGCTACTTCCGTTTTTTTCAAGGTCACTTCCGGTTGGCATTTTTCAAGGTCATATGTCGGGCTTCCTTTTGTAAAAGGCTTTTTAATGAACCAAGTGAAAGAAATAATCAATCAACATTATATTTAGACATTCCAAGGGAAATGTTATCCCATAAGATGCCATTAGATTGTTTCAGTTCAAATGTAACATATCTTTATTACAATTAAGCAAAACATTTTTGCACTTGTTTTTTTATATATGTCTTTTAAGGTGTCGGAGAAAATGCAAAAACAAGGAAAATTCAAAATTGAGAACTTGACTTTGACTTATTGATATTGACTCCTTTTTAAAGTAAGAACTTAAGGGCTCAAATGAAAACATTCCAGGGTTAAAGGGTTATACGAATGTGGACCTAATTAGCTAAGGACATTTTTACCACATGGTAGATTGTTGTCTGTCATTACGTCGTCTAATCTTTATTACCACACGTGACTTATTCCAGATTGTGACTCTTTTGCTGAGTGTGAATTCGCATTACTATAAGACGTGTTACGGTACTTATCTATCCCAAATTTATTTATTTAGTTTAAATTTTTAATGATATATTTGTAATTCTCATTGGATTTCGTCAAATGTGTTGATGTCTTTTTTTTATTATATTCGTGTGTAATGCCAAAGAAAATTAATCACCGCCTTCATTTATTAGATTTCATTTTGTTCAACGTAATTTGTAAGATGTTTTACTTTTGAAGTTAGATTCAAAACAAACTGGACATAGCTATATAATATATTTCATTGCTACCTTAGTTTGATATTGATAAGTATTACAATGTGCATGGTCATTAAATGTAATATCAGTATTTAGTTCAAATATAATCTTAAATCAATCCTAATTCTATCTTATTCATTCAAATGTGACGTCATTTTTTCATTTTTTGATGATCTGTTTTACAAATTCAAATGTGACGTCATTTGTTTGTCATTTTTTACAATTTTAAATATGACGTCACTTGGCGTTGAGGTTTTAACTTATTCGGATATGTCTATTTTTTGTGTTATATTTCGTCGGGTTTTGTAATGTATTTCGGTTGTTTCCTGTAATTAGTGAATATTCCAGTTTTATCATATTTCTTTTGTATAGTAATTTTATAAAATTCACTGTTTGCAAAAGAATCAATTATTCTAAATAATAGGAATGTTCTGGTACCTAACAGAAAACCCTGGACGTTTTTGGCACAACTTTTTTTTAACTTTTGGTCCTCGATGCTGTTGAACTTTGTACTTGTTTCGGCTTTCAAACTTTTGTATCTGGGCGTCACTAGTAAGTCTTGTGTGGATAAAATGCACTTCTGGCATATTAAAATTTTAAACATGTTGCCTTTTGTAAGCTATTATTCGTGTGTTTCTTTGTCAATTGTGTTCTCCTATTTATTGATATTGTAGTCCTGTAATGGTGTGTTGTCTTTTAATGTTATATTTCACATGGCCATAAAAGAGGGAGGTTGGCATGCCACAAAACCAGGTTCAACGCACATTTTTCCTTTAAAAATGTCCTATACCAAGTCAGGAATATGGCCATTGTTATATAATAGTTTGTTTCTGTGTGTGTTACATTTTAACGTTGTGTTTCCGTTGTGTCGTTTGTTTTCTCTTATTTTTGAGTTTGAACTCACATTACTATAAGACGTGTCAAGGTACTTATCTTTCCCAAATTCATGTATTTGGTTTTGATGTTATATTTTTTATTCTCATAGGATTTTGTCTAATGCTTAGTCCGTTTCTGTGTGTGTTATATTTTAATGTTGTGTCGTTGTTCTCGTCTTATATTTAATGCGTTTCCCTCAGTTTTAGTTTGTTACCCCGATTTTGTTTTTTGTCCATGGATTTATAAGTTTTGAACAGCGGTATACTACTGTTGCCTTTATTTGAAGAGGAGTAATAAATGAAAGAATACCGAATACCAAAAAAATCAATCGAAAAGACAACGGGCTTTAGATATAATAAGAGAATTGAAAATTAATCTAAAGGGGCACTGTCCACGATATATTTTTGAAATTCAAATACAATTTTGTTTTGCAAGTGAAATAGTTCGACCAAATTGAATCCTTCTTCAATTTAACCCCTTACATGTAGCCACAAATGAATTATGCATGCATTATGCGTGTTCAGTCGAAGAACAAAAAGAACGTTAAAATTGAAAATGAAGCAAAGGCAAATTATTTGTATACGGTTCAAAACAATGATAAACATATATTTTATCCTTAAATATGAAATTCAACAGACCAAAAAAATACATAAGCTATCTTTCTATATATCTATAATTATGCTTAGACCGCTCATGTGACCGTCGGCAGTCAACTCAATATTTAATTATATGGCGTCTAGACTTAAATTCACACGAAACGATGATACGTATTATCGGGCCTATGCCTTGTAAATTGTTTTTTTTTATACTTTTTACAAATTAGATACACGTTAACGTATGCTTTAATGAGCCAATTTGAAAACTTATTTATAAAGTTCGATCTTATGTTGTACTGTTTCACCACTGTCCCAAGTTAGGGAAGGGTTAGAATCCCTCTAACATGTTTAACCCCGCCGCGTACTTTATGTATGTGCCTGTTCCAAGTCAGGAGCCTGTTATTTAGTGGTTGTCGTTTGTTTATATTTACATATTAATTTTTCGTTCATTTTTGGAAAATAACTTAGACCGTTAGTCTTCTCGTTTGAATTGTTTTACATTGTCATTTCGGGGCCTTTTATAGCTGACCATACGGTATAGGCTTGCTCCTTGTTTAAGACCGAACAGTGACCTATAGTTGTTAATTTCTGTGTCATTTTTAATCTCTTCTTAAGGTGTTTTATTGGCAATCATACCACATCTTCCGTTTTTATATATTTAATTCAAATATGACAATTTGAATTCGGAGAACATGAATTCGGAGAACATGAATTTGACAGCCAATTGTCTTTCAACAATACTTGATGATTTTGTTTTGTTAATCTAATTCCGTGGGTATTTGTCTATCTAACTCTTAAAAACATATAATGGTAGTCCATGATAATACATGTTGGGTAAATATTTTATATATGGTTTATTTTCAAAAAAGTGTTATGTTAATAAAATATTAACCTATCAGTTACAAAATATATGAAATTTATAAAGGTTGCACTCCATCAAAACATCTGTTTCACAATCCACGCCTGTTTTGAGGAGATGTATAAAAGATTAAAATAAAATCACGAAATACTGAATAACGAGGAAAATTCAAAACGGAAGGTCCCTAATAAAATGGCAAAATCAAAAGCTAAAACGCATCACACGAATGGCTAACAATTATTCTATTCCTGTCTTGATACAGGCATATTCTTATGTAGCAAATGGTGGATTGAACCTGACTTTAAAGCTAGCTAAACCTCTCACTTGTACATGTTGTATGACAGTCGCAACAAATTTCATCTTCAATGATGAGTGAACAAAACAAATAGACACAAACAGGTAAAATCACAAATATGGGTAAAGCAGTAAACACTGTGTGAAATCTTAACTACACACATACAAATATATGTATCAAAAGAAGCACAATAGCATATTGACAAAGCACATTATCAGAAATGAAAGACAAGAATACTAAAACTTACAATTGCACAATAAAACAATGACGGATGTAACAGTACAGATCCAAGCCATATGCAATAATAACAAAGAATCATAAAAAGGCATATAAACACATAACAAATAGCAAAATTGAAAGACAACAATATAAAGTTATCATAGAACAATAACACAGAGACGAGATGTATAAATACAGAGCCACGTTATATATTTAAAAGAAACACACATAGGTATCTAGATACAACACATTTATAAAAATGAAAAAAAGATTAGCAGAATTATCATAGAACAATAATATAATGACGGGATGTATAAGTCTAAACGACGTTATATGTTTCAAATGAGCACATAAAGGCATAAAGAAACACCACATGAGCAAACATGAAATACAAGAATACAAAAATGATCATAGAACAATACCACAATGACGGAATGTATAATTACAGAGCCACGTCATCTATTTAAAAGAGTAAAATTGAGAAAGGAAATCGTGAATATGTCAAAGCGACAACCACCCGATCATAGAGCAGACAACAGCCGAAGGCAACAAATGGGTCTTCAGTGTAGCGAGAATTCCCGCACCCGTAGGTGTCCTTCAGCTGGCCCCTAAAAATATGCATAATAGTACAGTGATAATGGACATCATACTAAACTCCGAATTATACACAAGAAACTAAAATTTAAAATCATACAAGACTAACAAAGGCCAGAGGCTCCTGACGTGGGATAGGCGCAAAATTGCGGCGGGGTTAATGAGATCTCAGCCCTCCCCCTATACCTCTAGCCAATGTAGAAAAGTAAAAGAATACAATACAAAGGTATCTAGACACAGCACATTAGTTAAAATGAAAAACAAGAATACAAAAATGATCATAGAACAATACCACAATGACGGGATGTAGAATTACAGAGCCACGTCATCTATTTAAAAGAGTAAAATTGAGAAAGGAAATCGTGAATATGTCAAAGCGACAACCACCCGATCATAGAGCAGACAACAGCCGAAGGCAACAAATGGGTCTTCAGTGTAGCGAGAATTCCCGCACCCGTAGGTGTCCTTCAGCTGGCCCCTAAAAATATGCATAATAGTACAGTGATAATGGACATCATACTAAACTCCGAATTATACACAAGAAACTAAAATTTAAAATCATACAAGACTAACAAAGGCCAGAGGCTCCTGACGTGGGATAGGCGCAAAATTGCGGCGGGGTTAATGAGATCTCAGCCCTCCCCCTATACCTCTAGCCAATGTAGAAAAGTAAAAGAATAACAATACAAAGGTATCTAGACACAGCACATTAGTTAAAATGAAAAACAAGAATACAAAAATGATCATAGAACAATACCACAATGACGGGATGTAGAATTACAGAGCCATGCAAAAAGTTGAATATCATGAAAAACAGACTTAACAGTGGAAGAAATATTCATTAAGACAAATAAAAGAATAACACGTTATTACGATGACAAACAACGTCAGTACGCAGAATTTAACTCCAAAACAATCGTGTATTAATCGAAGAGATGATATACTTTTCGCAGCCTCTTTGTCCTTGAAAACGAACTTTGGTCAATCATAAACACAACTTTTATACTTATAAATGCGACGTTTTATCAGAGACCTATTTGTTTTCCAACATTCTGACAAAGTGTCCAGTTCAACTTATTTTCGTTTAACCCATGATTTAGTATAGTCCCCAATAGAATCCATAAGTATTTTGAAGTTATGGTTCCAAATGATTTGATAGGAATTTCTAAACATAGAACCAGGAGAAATCACCTTTTGGAGATTTTTATGTTGAATTATGTTTAGATCCCTAGTAATAACATCGCCAATATCGATAGATGATTAGTTTTGAAGAGATAATTAAATTTGTACTGGTTCCAGGATACTATCTCTATGTTTCGTTTTGTGTAGACAAACATAGGAATGTCACCAGTTCATATACATATGCTAAGCGGTCAAATTGAAATCCAAGGAAAACCTAAAGTCAAGGTAATGGTAGTAAAGAAAATAAGTACAAGTTTAAAATCCGAGAAATTAGGGCATATAAACGTTGAAAAAATACCACAAAACCATATGTTTTGACCTTTGATAGATATATCAGTGAATAGGAACTTGTCATTCTGGTATTGCTTTTTTTTTTAAATTCATAGTGAAAATGGTAATTTAAGACGTAAAAGGAGTTTTCATTGGAAATTCCATTGTCGATATTTACATAAATGCAACCTAAAACGTTAATTAAAAACCAATTGTTCAGAGAACCATTGATGGTCTTTCCACCACTTACAACATATTTTGATGTTGAAAAATTTAAAAATTCAGTTCCTATGACTTTATAATGTCTAAATATGAATTTGGAGCAAAGGTCAAAATCTAGAACGTCCAATTAACCTATGACCTTGACCTCAATTTCAAGGTCATAGACTAAGGATCTCAAACCTAAAGACACTAGTTCCTTAATATGTATGGTTTATGAGTAATATCACTTTACGCATAATTCTTAACATAAGAGGGGCGAAAACTCCCATTTATTGTCTACGCACCCTTTCAACCAAAATTTATAAGTTACGACATGTCGCAACTAACAATTTAGTAAAAATAATTTGTTGATAAGTTATACGGCTTTTGAAAATAAGTGAAAATAAGCCAAAATCAAAATTTATAATATGACCTTGACCTTTGACCTTGACCTTATTTTCATTTTTTTGGACCAAGGATCTCAAATCAAAAGACCCTAGGTCTCTATCACTTATGATTTACCAGTTAGAAATGCATATTCTTATATCAAACATAAAAGGGGGGATAACTCTCATATGGAATCTATATACGGCTTCGGTCAAAATAAAACAGCACATCCTGAGGATATAACGAGCAATTTTGAAAAATAAATTTGTCGGTTTCTTATACGGTTGCGAAGCCTTAGAGATAACAAGGAAAACAGTGTTCGGGGAGATAACTCTTATTTGGGAAAGTATTCGGTTAAGCAGAGTTGGTTTTAAAAGCGTATAAACTGTTCGATATCATATTCCAAAAATCTAAGCGACATCTTGCGAAACAAAAAAACAGCGAAGGAAAAAAATTAGGCGGAAGAAAAAAAAAAAAAAAAAAAATAATAATTAAAAACCAATTGTTCAGAGAACCATTGATGGTCTTTCCACCACTTACAACATATTTTGATGTGAAAATATTAAAAATTCAGTTGATATGTCAGTTCCTATCACTTTATGATGTCTAAATATGAATTTGGAGCAAAGGTCAAAATCTAGAACGTCCAATTAACCTATGACCTTGACCTCAATTTCAAGGTCATAGACTAAGGATCTCAAACCTAAAGACACTAGTTCCTTAATATGTATGGTTCATGAGTAATATCACTTTACGCATAATTCTAAACATAAGAGGGGGGAAAACTCCCATTTATTGTCTACGCACCCTTTCAACCAAAATTTATAAGTTACGACATGTCGCAACTACAATTTAGTAAAAATAATTTGTCGATAAGTTATATGGCTTTTGAAAATAAGTGAAAATAAGCCAAAAAAAAAATTTATAATATGACCTTGACCTTTGACCTTGACCTTATTTTCATTTTTTTGGACCAAGGATCTCAAATCAAAAGACCCTAGGTCTCTATCACTTATGGTTTACCAGTTAGAAATGCATATTCTTATATCAAACATAAAAGGGGGGATAACTCTCATATGGAATCTATATACGGCTTCGGTCAAAATAAAACAGAACATCCTGAGGATATAACGAGCAATTTGGAAAAATAAATTTGTCGGTTTCTTATACGGTTGCGAAGCCTTAGAGATAACAAGGAAAACAGTGTTTGGGGAGATAACTCTTATTTGGGAAAGTATTCGGTTAAGCAGAGTTGGTTTCAAAAGCGTATAAACTGTTCGATATCATATTCCAAAAATCTAAGCGACATCTTGCGAAACAAAAAAAACAGCGAAGGAAAAAAATTAGGCGGAAGAAAAAAAAAAAAAAAATTAAAAACCAATTGTTCAGAGAACCATTGATGGTCTTTCCACCACTTACAACATATTTTGATGTAAAAATATTAAAAATTCAGTTGATATGTCAGTTCCTATGACTTTATGATGTCTGAATATGAATTTGGAGCAAAGGTCAAAATCTAGAACGTCCAATTAATCATGACCTTGACCTCAATTTCAAGGTCATAGACTAAGGATCTCAAACCTAAAGACACTAGTTCCTTAATATGTATGGTTCATGAGTAATATCACTTTACGCATAATTCTAAACATAAGAGGTGCGAAAACTCCCATTTATTGTCTACGCACCCTTTCAACCAAAATTTATAAGTTAAGACATGTCGCAACTAACAATTTAGTAAAAATAATTTGTCGATAAGTTATACGGCTTTTGAAAATAAGTGAAAATAAGCCAAAATCAAGATTTATAATATGACCTTGACCTTTGACCTTGACCTTATTTTCATTTTTTTGGACCAAGGACCTCAAAGCAAAAGACCCTAGGTCTCTATCACTTATGGTTTACCAGTTAGAAATGCAAATTCTTATATCAAACATAAAAGGGGGGATAACTCTCATATGGAATCTATATACGGCTTCGGTAAAAAAAAAACAGAACATCCTGAGGATATAACGAGCAATTTGGAAAAATAAATTTGTCGGTTTCTTATACGGTTGCGAAGCCTTAGAGATAACAAGAAAAACAGTGTTCGGGGAGATAACTCTTATTTGGGAAAGTATTCGGTTAAGCAGAGTTGGTTTCAAAAGCGTATAAACTATTCGATATCATATTCCAAAAATCTAAGCGACATCTTGCGAAACAAAAAAACAGCGAAGGAAAAAAATTAGGCGGAAGAAAAAAAAAAAAAAATAATAATAATAATCAGAAGAAATCCAATAGGTCTTTCCACGGAAAAGTGGAAAGACCTAATAATAATAATAATCAGAAGAAATCCAATAGGTCTTTCCACGGAAAAGTGGAAAGACCTAATAATCAGAAGAAATCCAATAGGTCTTTCCACGGAAAAGTGGAAAGACCTAATTAGCTTTTAATGGGCATCAACATACGATGTAGTACATTTTCGGAATGATTGAAGAAGTTTATGATTTCAACTGAAATTTGTCTAACGTCTTTTAAATATTTATTTGCAAACAAACATATTATTTTGAACATACTTATAACATGTATAAATAATTAAAGGTATTTACAACCGATTAAGGTTTAAATTTCCTATTCATAAAATGTATATAGATGAAACACATTTATTTGTATATGGTATCGTCATGACCACATAGATTTAAACAATATTAATGTTTTGAATTACGTAAGTAACGCTTGTCATTTATTAATTTCCGGTTGCTTTTATAATACTTAAAACTTTTTAATCGATTTGATTTTATAAAATTTTGATTTTAATATGCTATTGATTTTTATTTGCCTGTTGGTGCATGCGTTTCAATTTTTGCCTGATACATTTTATAAAGAATAGCTTGCTCCCACTATAACATTAGAACATTAATGTGAGTGATACACTTTTTTCAGCTTTTTACTGTTTCCTTTTTCACAGTGCCAATTGCAAATTTGTCGAAGCATCGCGTTACTCCAATCACAATCTGTTTGATGTGTTCCTGTTATATAATTAGAAGCGTTAGCCAGGTTCTCTCATTTATAATTAAGATTTGAATGATCAATTTTAAGCAGATTTTTAGCTATAAAATCGTTGGACTGAAAGCAATTGAGCAAATAATAGCACCAAAACCCGGAGACATCATGATTTGTCCATCGTAAATGTATACTACGTTTAAAAAAAAAGTGTTGTTTACTTTATATATATAGTCAGAAAAAAAGGTTACAGAAATGATAGCAAAATCAAAAACTTAATGACAAACAAATCATTCATTGTTAGATTGGTGTATATCCTGTGTTGATTATCCTACATGATCTTTGTTCACCTTTTGTCAATTCACTGATTCAGATTGAATGACGGAAATTTGAAATTTCATTAAACATGTTTAGCATAGCAGAAGGTCAAGAGTGTCATCGGTAGTTACATTGTGTGGTAACTAAATATGTTAATTTCTTTGATTTAGATATCTTTGTACACCTTTACTGGTAGTATTTATTTGTTTGATAGTTTCTTAAGATGTTCATTTTGTTTTATTTGAATCTATTTTACATCGTTTTACTTTGACGCATCATGTTGACATATGTGTTTTTGCACGGTATCCCGCTGCAGATATTTTAATTCTTTTTTTTCTGGCTTGAACGGTTTGTAGTATACCTCAAATCTAGAGTTCAATAATAGATTTTTAGGTATTTGTAAATATGTCAAAAAAGTAATAAAAAAAGTATTACATAACTTTTCTAGCAGTAAGGGAACGACCATTTTACTTCAAAAAAGGTGTGGGGAGGGATTGATTTTTCCTTGAAAAATATTCTGACCCCCAATTTGATAAAAATGTTCTGAATCCAGAGTTTCCCCATTCATTTTTATATAGTGTTTTCTGAGGTCCTTCAAATTTATGTAAAAATGAAAAAAATCTGTTTTCAGTTCCAGTTAATTTTGGTCATTACAGATAATTGCTTAAATATACACATTTGTTTTTGGAACTTGAGTGATTGCTCCTTTTTAAAAGCAATTTTGATCATTTGCAGTAGTTTAAAGATACTAAAGATGTCTCGATTACGGATTAAAAAACATAGGCTGCAGTAGCGTGCTAACAGACGAAGAAAAAGGATTGAGATGTTAAGGATTACTACATTTCTATCTTTTCTGTTTGGTTTGAATGGTATTTCTTCCCTTAGAAATAATTAGCAAAGGGAGGGGTTATCCTTCATCTTTGTACTTTATTTGGCTTTTTCAACTTTTTTGGATACGAGCGTCACTGATGAGTCTTTTGGAGACGAAACGCGCGTCTGGCGTTTATACAAAATTTGTCTTGGTATCTATGATGAGTTATTTATTTTATTTCTAAGTGTATTTTAATGGATCTGAAATACTAGACAAATAATACAATCTACCTCACACTTTTTGAGTAATGCATTTATGGGTGAATTGTTGTTAAGGTAAAGACCAGTGGCAAATATTACCGTGTACGTCCAGTCGATTTGGGAAGACATTTTCAAATAAATTATGTGTTCCGCAATGATGATGCTTTGAGTCTTGATAAGGGGTTATAAAGCTACCTAAAGTTCAATTTTTATAAAAAAAATGTTTCTTCCGTAAATATACATGGTTAAGTTCATGTTCTAAATGTCTAGTTTTGTGTATATTTAACCTTCACAATGCATGCCTACATTGACTATCGACTGCATGTAGACTAAACATGATTTACACTGCATGTTAACATTGAGTTTTATCAATTGGAACGTAATTATGTTTATTTTAAGTGTGAGTTACACTAACACAACACCGAGTTTAGGTCAATGTGAACACATCTATGGCCGTGTTCACACCAAACGCCGTGTAGAGTTAACATGTTTACAATTAGTTTAGTGTAGTGTACACTGGTTTCACATTACATTTGTTCACATCTATACACATTGTTTAGGTACCTGTACATAAGATTTGTTCCCACTTGTAAACTATATGTCATTTAAATGTTCATTACGTAGAACTGAATTTAAAAATTTTGGAATTTTTTTCTAGCGATAAGGTAACAACCATTTGACTTCAAAAGGGGGGTGGGGGATGGGAATGAAAATATTCCGATCCCCAATTTGATAGAAAAAAAAAGTCATACAGATGATAAAAAAAATTATTCTGAATCAAGAATCTCCCCATACATTATAGTGTTGAATATTGAAAAAAAAGTATTTGATCACCAGCATCGAAAAAAAAGGGATAAAAACGTACGCGCGAAAAAAAATCTGACTCAGATAAAAATAATAACCCTCCCCTTTTTTTAAGTTAAGTGGTTGCTACTTTATGAAAGCCATTTTTATAATCTGCAGTAGTTTGAATATACTAGAGATGTCTCGACAACGCATTAGAAAACGTTAGCTGCAACAGCGTCCTTACAGCCGAAAAAAAAGGATTGAGATATTAGGGATCACTACATTTTCATCTATTCTGTTCGTTTCAAATGGCATTTCTTCTCCAAGTAGTATTTGGTAAAGGAATAGGGTAACGGCTTTTTTTTTAATTTATTTTACGTGTTATTTAACGGATCTGAGATACTAGACAAACAAATCATTTACCTCACACTTTTTTTAGTCATGCATATATGCGTGAATCGTTTTTTGAGTAAGACCAGTGGAGAATATTTCTGTGTACGTCAAGTCGATTCGGGAAGACCTTTTCAAATGAATTAGGCAGCAACTATTTACTTCATTTTTGTGAAGGGGGAGAGGGGCGTGAGCTATTGGTTTATTTCAGGACAAATTTTGGTGACAAGTAGAAATCAATTTTATCATTATATATAGTGGCAGCTGAGGGTGAAACAAACAAATTTTTTTCAGGGCCAAAAACTGGGAACATTTTTTGTTTCCAAAACAAAATCCATAGCTGACCACCCCCATCCTTGCCTTTATGTTTTATACTCAACTATAATAGCCCCCCCTCCCTGAAAGTCAATTGGTTGCTACCTTATGGGTTCAGCAATGATACTGCTTTGAGTCTTGATTAGGGGTTAATAAAGTACGTTATTTTTTTTTAACAAAAAAAAATCTGTAAAATTTAGACAACTAATAATTATCAAAAATATCAATTAAAACTAATGTCCTAAATGCCTAGTTATGTGTACACTTAACCTGCACAAGGCCTACATTGACTATCGACTGTGTGTAGGTAAAACATGATTTAAACCACATGTAATCATTGAGTTTTATCAATGAGAACGCAATTGTGTTTAGTTTAACGTGTGAGTTACACTAACACAACACCGAATTTAGGTCAATGTGAACACGGCCTATGACTGAAATCGCCAGATTTTTAGTTTTCTAATGATTAATAAAAATATCAACGGAGAACTAAATGAAATTGTGTTATAGACATTACTTAAGTAGTGCTGACTTCTGTGAACATGATAACTTGTTGGGCTATCGGTAGTCCAGTAGCGATATAAATCCAACCTTTGTGATGGCCTTCAGTGTAAAACTCAACACTTTAAATGCATGTTAAACAAGTTGCCTACGTTGTATAAGCGTTCAAATACTATGGATGTTATGTATCAGATAATCTAAAATCCATAATAAATTATTTAATATCTAAAGCAAAGCATTTTAAATCCTCACTCTCTCATTGATAGGGGAAAGTTCTAAACTTATTTCCTGATGTTAGTATCTTCTTCATCTTTAAATATATAAACATGTAAATTGAGACATAGTTTTCCAAAGAATATTCTTCTTGTCCTGCACAATATACATATTTATAATAAAATTTAAAACCAAATGTTCATAGAACAATTGAAGTTCTTTCCACAATAATTTTCAAAGCTACTTTCGGTTTACTCAAAGTTAAAATTGCAACAAATTACATATTTTTTTTCATACTGATGCGATACATAAGTAGTTTCTACTTTTTGAGTAAAGTAAGGGAGATAATATGCCACTTCCAGTGAAGTAATTGTAACTTCTGATCTCATATAATAGATTCTTTTACACTGATTCCAAAAATATTTTCTATATATTTTTGCCTGCAAACCAAGAGAAAATTGGCCATTTCCGGTTTATCGAAAGTCACTTCAAGACATTACTGATAAAATTTTGTATTTAAACTACAACATTTACGGATAACGAGTATTTTCCCCGTAAAAAGGCAAAATAGGCTACTTCTGTTTTTTTCAAGGTCATTTCCGGTTGTAATTTTTCAAGGTCATATGTTAGCCTTCCTTTTGTAAAAGGCTTTATAATAAACCAAGTGGAAGTAATAATCAATCAACATTATATTAAGACATTCTAAGGGAACTTTTATCCTATAAGATGCCATTAGATTGTTTCAGTTCAAATGTAACATATCTTCATTACAATGAAGCAAACATTTAGCACTTGTCATTTTATATAGATCTTTTAAGGTGTCGAAGAAAATTCAAAAACAAGGAAAATTCAAAATTCAGAACTTGACCTTGACCTTTGACCTTGACCCCTTTTTTAAGGTAGGACTTAAGGGCTCAAATGAAAACATTCCAGGGTTATTCGGTTAACGGCTTATGAGTTAGAAAAACTAACCGACACATTTATTTAGTAAAACTCCTATAAAATTTCATCGAATTGCTTCGACCCAAATCAGACAAAAAAAATCTGATGATATAACGAACAATTTAGAAAAATATTTTTCCTGGATATCTTTTTTTTACGAAGGAGATGCACAAACTTGATTAAAAGTGAATAGGGAGATCATTCTAACAGAGGCAATTGTTCGGCTTATCAGGTTGAAATTTTAAAGCGCATGCACTTTACAATACAATATAAGAAATATCTAAATGACATATAGAGAAACAACTATGTATTGCAAGAACAAAATTATGCGGAAGAAACATAAAGTGAATTAAATTAAAAACCAATTATTCAGAGAACAATTGTAGGTCTTTCAACCCATTAAAAGAGGGACGAAAGAGACCAGAGGGACAATCAAACTCATAAATCGAAAATAAACTGACAAAGCCATTAATAAACGAAAAAGACAAACAGAAACACAATAGTACACATGACACAACATAGAAAACTAAAGAATACACAACACAAACCCCACCAAAAACTAGGGGTGATCTCAGGTGCTCCGGAAGGGTAAGCAGATCCTGCTCAAATGTGGCACCCGTCGTGTTGCTGATGAGATTACAAATCCGGTAAAATAGTCTAATTCGGTAGGTCAATTTCATGAAAGGGAAGGGGATTGTAGTAATGACGTAAGGAAAATATCCGATATCATTTGTTAAACGGTTATTCCATAACGATCAACCAACTCGTGATGACTTCAGTAAAGTTTACGAAGTGATGATTTCAATTTCACCATTTGGAACTCTTGGTTTAATGCTTCCTTGTGATCAGCAGCCCTCTATCAAGAAAATCATGATAGGAAATGCAAGCACGGGAATATCGTATCAATTGGGAGATATATACACCGTATGCAGGTGCTGCTGGAATGTTGCTACTTACAAATGGAAAGTTCACAAATGGAAAGCTGAAATCATCTAATTTGTCGTAAAGTGTCGTTTTTCAACCGACCCTCATTGTCAATGTCTAGCTGTTAAATGTATGAGACCGACTTAACTTTATCTGCTGTATTCTCTATCTCTAGTTCGATGGGATAGATGCATTCAACATAGTCACCAAAGAACATCATCTATAAAGAGGAAAGTAGAGTTAAAGGATATAGCTAATTTCTTATATTTCCTCCTAAGAAGTTCCTGTATGAAGTCAGCCTCATATTAATAAAGATACAAGTCGGCAAGACGAGGGGCACAATTTATTTCCATTGGAACGCCGACAGTGTGTTAACAAATATGTTTTCGATCAAGAAATCAAGCATCCTGATAGTGTCAGTTTCAGAGAATGATATGTTCATTGTCAAATGATAGCTTATTGTAAAATATAACCTGATCTCAGACCTTGACCTTAATCTGTAAAAAATGTCAACTTAAAGTTTTGATAGTCTTTTCAATGTGGCTTGCGTATTAATTTTATATTGATATATATGTATCTCTTTATCTATATTTTTAGATACCAATACACAAAATACTGTTGTGATGTTGTTGTTAATGTGGACTTTTGCACTAGTCATGGTGGACTTACTGCAGTACAATATAGCCGGTGAGTGTATCTGAAAATATATAGATTCATTATTGAATAAATTTAAAACTGAAACGAATATTTTGATCTAATTGCGCATAAAAATGGGGATAAAACGTGCATATTCAGTTTTTCAGTATATATATACACTGTGTAGCATGTTTACCTGACGATATCGTGATATCGGTATTTAGTCGGATCTAAACATGTACTTGTGATTTGTTACAAACCGGTATTTAAAAAAAATAAACAAACAAATGTTAAAATGTTCAGGACTTCATTAAATCTGTATTTGGGTAAGATGGTGCAAGCATTCGATTTTTATTGCGTCTTACACTTTGAGAAGCAAATAATATTTTACTACTTTATTAAAATATTGTGTAAAAACGTTAATTATGAGCTATGAAAGTCAAGTGGCTCTAGAATTTTCTGAGGAAGTTTTAAAAAATGTCAATGAAATATTTTTACAGTTGGTTAGCTTTCGTTAGTCTTCACTATCCTATAGATTAACAATTTTTGGTTATATTTATAATTTAGAATCTTCATTGAAGGTGGAGCACGAATGCACAGTTAATTAATTACATTGATGTGCCATTTGTATGCAAGAGTGACATTCCTTTGTATTATGTGCCGATTCGAAGAAAAGTTATGCGAGAAGTGTCTCCCTTCATCAGTTTCATTATTTTATAAATAAGTATAGATTTCTGATATAATTTTCAATAATTACAAAATGTATCAATTCAATATATTTCAGTTTTTGTTATTGGTTTATCAAAACATTCATGTACGAATATAATTTCATAAATTTGAAACGTTTAAAATGATTACATACAAATAAAACGAACTGTTCTTCATTTTTGAAGAAGACTTTCAATGAAAGTCTAATTATGTATCTCCCATTCATGAAAGATTGATTGGGAAATTAACCAGAGTTATTTTATATTAATCACAGAGAGGGAATAGCAAGCAATTTTTAATTGTAGCTTTTATAACGTTAAAACACTTTTCCACTATAAACGAACGTTACTTTATACAAATATAAGGACTTTGATGGCGAAATCTACAAATTTTATTAGATATTATGATTTTTTATTACAATAGATTAATATGCTACACTGTGTAGCAATATCTGAGGTTGACAAAGATCTGATCATTACTGGTATGACTGCTACCGATATATCAAAATCACAGTGTGTATATTCAGAAAGCTTGGTTTTCGACCCGTAGACAGTAACGCTTGCTTTCCGAATTCGGAAACGCTTACTAGATACAAAACGCTGAATCACCAATTTTCTTAAGTGCAATTGATTTTGACGGAACAAATCAAGTAGCCGGATATCCAGTTGCATAATTTATTGTTTTTTTCTAATGATAGTGAAAGTGATTTCGTTTACACATGTTACACCAGAACGGCGTTATCTTTTAAAACACAACTTGAAACCAACGTTTGGGCATTTTAACAAATTGAATCTCGTCCACAATTGTCAATATCTTTTCCAATACAGGTTATTTTAAAATAATTCTTACTTTGAGTTTCAGGAAATGTTTATGTTAAAATTAAGAAATGATGTTCAAATACAATATGTTCATACATGTTTCATTGATGAAAATATATGCATACGGGAACGGTTATATATGGGGGTTGGTTCAGGGGTGGTAT
The DNA here is from genome assembly GCA_019925275.1 of Mytilus edulis. Taxonomy (NCBI): domain Eukaryota; kingdom Metazoa; phylum Mollusca; class Bivalvia; order Mytilida; family Mytilidae; genus Mytilus; species Mytilus edulis. Next base: position 119,815,839 of record CM034360.1, on the reverse strand, counting down.
GGTAATGACTCTTTTCTCTGATGCGCAACATTGAAGAAACAAGTATTTTGAACTTGAATAGCATAATCGAAAAAAAGTATAAAATTGAGAATGAAAATGGGGAATGTTTCAATGAGAAATCAACTCGACTATGTTTATCAAATATTAGGTTTAAGATGTAAACAGGGTTAAAGTTATTTTACGTTTGTTGACAAAGACAATCGTTTTGAGAAGTAACATAAATTAACCGTTCTATTAATCTCATAAATCCAAAATAAACGTCATAGATAATTGAATGACGAATTGAGAGAACAAGTAAAAGTAGCCAGATCAGGAGTATCTCCTGCAATGTATGCATTACCTGTTTTGTGAATCAACTCTCAATCAAAACCTCAACATTTTGAACATGTTATGAACTAATAAAAGAGGTCCTTTTAACATTTATAGATAGTGCAGCAATTTTGTGCTGGATCTGTAAGTGACTGTAATTAGTTGTTGAAGAGGCAGATAATTCTGGTACCTTTGCTAGTTATTTACACCACTGGGTCAGTGCCACTGCTGGTGGATGTTTCGTCCCGAGGGTATCATTAACCAAGTATTCAGCTTTTTGGTGTTAACATAAATTTCAATTATATGGTCATTTTTATAAATTGCCTATTACTAATCTTTGCATTTTTCGAAAAACTAAGGATTTTCTTATCCCAAGGTAATGTTGCCTTAACCGTATCTGGCACAACATCTCGGAATTTTGTGTCCTCAATGGTCTTCAACTTAGTTCTTGTTTGGCTTAATAAACTTCTGTATGCTGCCATCAGATTTGTTCATGCAGTAGCATTGTTGTTTTCAAAGCAGTTATGATAATTATTATTCTCATAGCCAATAGTTCATGATTCTAGTGGAAGTGGCATAAGACGAGCCCACTCTCCCTCTCTAAAAACTCAAAGCAAATTAAATCCGGAGGAAACTTGATCCGGTGGAAAAAAATGTCGTAGTAGTTGTTATATTTTTATCCGGCGGAAAATATTTTTCCTTTGCCGTAAAATTCTATCCGGGTAGTTAAACTATTGAAAAGTCAATCTTTACAAATACTATGAAATAATAATAGTATATTTGAATTAAAGCTAAATTGTTAAAAAAAAGTATTGTAATGGGAAATAATTTTAGATTATTAAAAAAGATTATTAAAATAAGATTATCAATGAAAATAATATCCTGTTATATTTAAGTAAAGTATCATTCTTTTAAAAAGACAATGCAATTATCATGAAACATATGAAGAAAACCAGAAGTAATTTAAAAGATTATAATTGTCTAATAATATCCTGATTAATTTAATATGTATAAAATAAGGTAAGTGAAATACAGGTAAAAGTGAGCTGTTTTAGATCTCAGAACAAATATAAATTAAAAATTATAGGTAGAAATATAGTTGCATTACTAATGAGACAGTAATGGAAGAATTTTGAGACACAGTATGATAATATTTTTAACTATATTAAAAGTTTTGTCTGGGGATAAAGATGTAGTTGATGATTATATGGAAATCAGATGAATCATAACATAACAATATGTTGGAACAATAGCAATTTCAACAGCTGGATAGTATTTACCTGTGAAATATTATCTGTCTTATTAAATGTTTTAAGTAATCGTTTTTATAAAAGAATATAAAAAATAAGATTCAAGGAAAATTTTCACTATGAAATAGATTCAGGAATATAACATTGTATGATATAAATATCTTTAAAATATAAATTGCTCATTATTACCTCACTTTGATTAATAAATTATGCAAATTTGTTCTACCTTTGTGAAACATTTATAATTATGGTCAGGTATATATTGATTGCGAGTAACTTGCATAGAAGTTAATGGGACTCCCTCTGATTGATAAAATATGCAAATTTTTTCTACCTTTGTGAAACATTTTTAATTATGGTCAGGTATATATTGATTACGAGTAACTTGCATAGTAGTTAATGGGACTCCCTCTGATTGATAAATTATGCAAATTTGTTCTACCTTTGTGAAACATTTATAATTATGGTCAGGTATATATTTATTGCGAGTAACTTGCATAGTAGTTAATGGGACTCCCTCTGATTGATAAATTATGCAAATTTGTTCTACCTTTGTGAAACATTTATAATTATGGTCAGGTATATATTTATTGCGAGTAACTTGCATAGTAGTTAATGGGACTCCCTCTGATTGATAAATTATGCAAATTTGTTCTACCTTTGTGAAACATTTATAATTATGGTCAGGTATATATTGATTACGAGTAACTTGCATAGTAGTTAATGGGACTCTATATCGCAACGTTCTGTTAAATATGGAACGGAAAATATATACTGGTACATACTATCCGCATAACACCGATAGATTTTCACTCCTCTGGTAAAAATCTACCGGTGAAATACCATGTCTAGAAAAACATTACTGTAATAAATTATCCCCAGGATAAAATATCACAGAGGAAGAAATAAACCGTTACAGATACAGTTGGTGCGCTTTCAAACCAACTGGAGATACTTTTGTATCGAATATTTTTTGAAGTATTTCATACCATGTCTAACATATAAAATACTACCTGTGACCTTCTCTGAATAATTGTGGCCATTAAAACTCATCATTGCATTTAAGTGATAAAGTTAAATAACTTACGGGTAAAGTGTCTCCGGTACATTGTAAATGTACATGTATATGCTATATCCAAGATAACAGCATGTATTTGTCGAATTTAATTACTCTGGTAGTGACAAAAAATAACTATAAACTTTTTCATAAAGGTCTTTTATTTTAATATTTCGATATTGTTTACTTACAGAAAAATACAGAAATAAGGATCACATAGAAAATTATACAAAAAAAATAAATTAAGAAAATACTACATTGTTATTATATGCATTTAAATGATTTCTTATCTAAGGTAATGAATAAATTCGGAGACAATTGATCAACTTTCCAATTAGAATAGTTATAATAAAAAGGAAGGATATGTTGTATATTTTCATAGAACATATCTGTATATGTTATGTAATCGCTAACAGCCCAGAACATAAAGCATTTTTACAGAGAGCTTTAGTTACTTTTTTCATCTGAAAAAAAATTGGAGCATGGCATTTCTCATGCATATCATGTAAAACTCAATAATCCTTCTTGTATAACTAGATGTTTCAATGGCTTATTCAAACCGCAAACGACAATCCTTCTGCATTATTCAAATTAGATGTCAAAACTAATTGTTACAAAACCTTTACTGCTAAGGAATTTCAGCTACGCATATCTCAGTCCAGAGAATTTTCACATAATGGCTATTTTCTTTGTTGGCATATTCATGATTGCCTATGAAGAAATGATATTCTAAGATGTGAGGTTTTTGCATCTGCTGTTTTACTATATTCTCCATCTAATTCATCTTTAATTTATTACAAATGAAACTAATAAAGCCATTTATACCTACAAAAAAGAGTAACCTTAGTATCATATTATATGGAATTGATTAATCATTACGTAAGTATTGGTGGTCATTATATCTAAATGAGGTTAGATTCTACAGTTTTCTGGTTTATATAGCCAGCATTTAAATTTCGTTTTTTTTTAATGAATTTCTAAAAAAAAGTACAGTTTGAGTTCCTACTGCTTTCGATGAGGTCTCCATTCTTACAATGAGAATTCGTTACAATTTTATCTGATCATTCATAAACATATACATATATTGTATAACTGGCAACAAACTCATGAACGGATGCTGGTAGATCTTATCTAGCCAATGTCACAGTACTTACCTTTTTAGATATAAGAAGATGAAGTATGAGTGCATATGAGACAACTCTCCATCCAGTTCACAATTTATATAAAGAAAACCCAATATTGGTCAAAGTATGGTCTTCAACACATAACCTTGGATCACAGCTCAAAGTAAGCTACAAAGGCTTATAATTAGAACAGGAGCAAATAAATGCCGTGGGTTTAAACGTTTTAATAGGAATCAACATTCAATCTTCAGCCTTACCCGAAACAATACTGTAACGTAACAACATAGAACGACACACTACAAATTACAAATTGAAATGACTTAACTCAATCAAAAGACATATTAACACAAATGAACTAGCACTCAACAAATAAATATGATCTATGACACAATGTAAATATGAAATCAACAAAATAAGGGATGAATTAATAAAGGCAACAGTAGTTGTGAAATGTTGAAAAATTACAGCAAGTCATCCATTACGTTGAAAAAATAATCTTGCCGCAAAATAGAAAATTACAAACAGATAAAAGCAAATAATTTTGTTGAAAGGTGGAGAACGGAAATAATTTTACAAAATACATAATTTGGTTGTTCATATTTTAATAATAAAATTTATAATCATAATTAAAACTTATGAAAGCTGGTATATATTAAATATATAGAAACAATGAATGACAAAATATTACTGTGACACTAGTATCAACATGTCACATTAACATGAAAGTACGAGTACTCGCAATTACTGAAAGCTAGCTAAAATCTAAAAATCAATAAGTAATAAATAATTATGCATCAGAGACTAAAGTAAACTAAAACTAATCCAAAGGATTTACTAATTTAACGTTTTTGACAGTCAAAGAGGACACGACTTGTTCAATGTCAAAATTAATATATCGATAATTGTGCCAATGTAAACTATATTCAAAGATCAAATTACAATATATAACCGTACAATTCAGGATATGAAATACTATGTTTATTAAGTTTGTAATAATACAGCCACATTTTCTGATGAAATCTTTGTATTTATGAAAATATTTAGTTAAGTAATGAATGGCCAAAGAAATATTGCCGTCTAAAAAAGGAATACATATTACCTGTCGATACACTATATCGCCGAAAGGTACATACATGTTGTCAAGGAAAATAATTAAATGTGGATATTTCGGATGACTTATATCCTTCATCAATAAAATTTAAAATGAATCTTATCTTGACATGTGGTAGTCAAACTGAGGATTTGATATTCGGGAGGAGGAATGAATTTTTTAAAACTGCAAGAGTGCAAAGCCCTAATATCTCAATCCGAATTGAGACTTAGGGTAAATACCATATTTTGTAAAACATTCATTGTTGAATAACGACTGTTTCAACTGATACATGTAACTGGTTGATTTTATATTGAGGACAAATTTTTAAAGATCTTTGTGATATTCAACACTACAAACGAATTGGTTAGTGATTGTGTTCAACTGTGTATCCCGCTATCATGTTTAAACCCGCCACATTATGTGTTTTTGTGCCTGTCAGGAGCCTGTAAATCAGTGGCTGTTGTTTGTTTATACGTACGTATTTGTTTTTTGTACATTTTTTGCCGTTAATTTCTCGTTTGAATTAATTTACACTGTCATTTTGGGGACTTTTATAGCTGACTATGCGTTATGGGCTTTTGGTCATTGTTGAAGGCCGTACGATTACCTATAATTGTTAATTTCTGTGTTCTATGGTGTATTGTGTATAGTTGTCTCTTTGGTAATCATACCACATCTTCTTTTTTATATTCAAGCAAGAATTTAAGTTTCATTCATCCTGTATTTTCTATGTGTGCATTCCATATGATATTAAACTGTAGCAATATTCAAGCTAGTGTCTTCTCAGGGGAATAAATGTTCTACCAAAATTCTACCGCATAAAACTTCCACCAATAACAGCTCCATCAGGCAAAAGTATTAACAATAATCTCAGAAAAAATTCCTTATACTAAAAACAATGATAAATTATATCATGTTAGCCTGATATACTGAGGTCGACATACTTCCACCAAAAGAAGAATAAAATTTCTGCAATCTTAAGCAAGATTGGTCAAATATTTAATTATATATTACAGATAAGATTTAACAATTTCGATGAACATTAGTCTTCAGGAAGTTGAGAAACTATTGCTATTATATACAAGTACCCAAAGTTAACATCTGACAGAAACCATCAAATCTCCAATCATTGTCTGCTCAATCATAATTGATATGGTGTGTGCTTATTGTTGAAGACTGTATGGTGACTAAAATATGTTAAATAATGTTCTTTTGTGGATGGTTGTCTTATTTACAATCCAAAAGTGATCGGGATGCACAGAACTTTCAAAAGAAGTCATTGACTGTCAATTATTAATAGAAGATCAATGATTTTAACAATTAAATTGACCTTATTCTTGTGAAGAGATGATCGCCTGATCGTTCTTTCTACATTAAAAAATATGCATAAATTATCGTCCCAGAGAAATAAGGAAAAACATCAGCAAAAATAAAAGAAATAATTCTTATACTGACCTATTCTAGCTTTTAAAAGCACATGACGCTTGTTACACACATTTTTTGCCTCGTGTCTATTTTAAATATCTGAGTGAACAAATGATAATCAAAGTATGCTGATCCGAACCCATGTATGATTCAAATATCCAAACACTAATTATCGAGAAAAGTTGCATAAAATCAATTTGTTTATTAATAGGGAATTTGTTTTTCTCCCCCCCCCCCCCCTCCCCACCACCACCACCACCGTATTTGTGGAGCCAATTTCAGAATTGTTGTTGTTTTGTCGGACACATGTTGTTGTGTGATTCACGATGTTTCACAAAATAAAAAAAAAGTTGTAACATTGATAAATTGTGATATCTAAAGTATAAAATAAAGTCATAAGAACTTGTGAAATCTCTCAATTAAGTTTCACATCAATAAAATAAAATGGAGATCTCAAGGTACGATAACTCGTTTTTGGTCCCCCTATTTTCTCATTTTCTAAATTTTGTTTTATTTACGTTAGAATATTTCTTTAGGTTTGAAGTTTGTTCAGATGAACTTCAGAACCATTAATAGTGAAATAACTTTAAAAAACATTCAGTTAACGCACTCTACTAAAAATAACCGAGTTAACTCAAGAAGATCAAAGGAAAATTTACCATTCATGTTACAACTTTGTATATTTATATAAACGATAATACTTGTAAACTAATAAATAAATAAAATTGAATTATCTTGCATTGCTAAAGTTCTAAGACAAAGTAGGTTACGTAAGGTTAAGTTATAAATAGTTTCGTCTTTTTGGTAATAATATAGTTAATCTCATTTTAAGCGTTCTTTTAATGTGACGTTAAGAAATAAATTAAATAAACTGTCATCTTTTAAGAAAATAAAAATGTTTGTAATGTGCCGAAGGAAAATAACCCTTAGGTGTTTCTTTTGACCACTAAATAATCATTTAGTAAGATTGTTATAATATAGACACGATGTAAGGTGACACAGTATGTATCTTGACTGTGAGTATGAATGTAAATGGTATAATATTTGAGCGAGGAATTATCCTTTTTAATTACAGTTTCAATCAATAAATAAATTTCAATTACAACAAATTTTATTCCTCAGCCAAAACTTAGCTCGGCTTTTTAAAACTATTGTATAATATCTGGGAAATGTTCTAATAAAATGTCTTCAAACTTTTTAAACTTAAATTAAATTTCTATATAAACTATTTTCAATTGATTTTTAAAAGCAAGAATTCATCTTCTGATTTGATATCTTTGATATTTAAAACTTAACCTAAATGTATAAAAGATTTTCATTAACAGAAATAATTCAAAACAAAGTTTACTATTTAAATCAATATCACATATCACACTTCAATGTTTATTGCTGTTTGGAACAAATCATTAAAACATCATTGTAGTGTATTCACCAGCGCCAGGCCTCGAAAGAACAAGTGTCCGAGATGAGGGACACTTCAGCAGAAGGTATTACTTAGACATGAAATGAGTAAGCTAGTATTCCCAAGATTCCCAGAAATATGGTTGAATCCCAAGATCACCAAGCAAAGATAGTGTCCGATGCCTTATTTAGATTCCTAGAAAGAAAAAAAGAATCTCCGAATACAAAACAAGCGAGAAAAGTCCACAAGTGAAAAATGTTAGTCCCCCGATATTTCAGTTAATAAAGTTTTGGAGAGAAAGTGGAGACAACCTGAACAGCGATTCTTCCCCCTTTTCATGTATTACAGATAATTATATAAAAAAAAACTGCTTCACCTCTGGAACATTTTTTGGATATGTGTATGTATCATGTTTTTGAATTTCTGCCAATAACCTAACCATTGTTAGCCGAAGAGTTCAGCTGTCAATATTCACCTCTTTTAGCTGTCCATCCTACTTTTTTCTACAGACCAAAAAGACATATAACACATACTGATTTTAAAAGAAAATGTTTTCTATTTATAATTTATTTGCAATGATCAGTTTATTGAAACTCCATAACCACTACAACAATAATTTTGACATGCAGATCCGTAATACCTTGGTGTCTCAGTCGTGGTAGATCAACTTTTGTTTTGACTACTTGTTCCTGTTCAAACATATCCACAGATATATATTGTCTTAAAGTAACATATGCAATAGAAGTAAAAGTACAATTTTTTAGTGCTGAAAACTGTTACCATAATTTAATATAATATGTCGTGCTTCACTAGACAGACGATTTGAGATTCTGTATTTTGTAAGATTACAACATGTGACGTAGAAGATTTCACCGGCCAGAGAGTCCAATCATCCGATCCGTAATATTCGTCCGATCTATCAAGGATTCTTAATAAAATGTGTATAACATGTGACGTAAATTTGACTTATTGTTGACGGATTGATGACTAATGACTTATCGCTAAAATAGTAATGTATTCAAATTAAAAAAAACCTTCATCATCTTTTAACGAGTTTTTGACTATTTTGACAAGCTATATGGATAGCAATGATTGTAATGATTAGGCTACTCTCTCGTTGAAATAATACAAAAAAAGGAAATTCTCAATAGAGATGGTAAACATGTCCAAGTTCGTCTATTTGAATTGTTACATCTGTTTCTATGGGTTTTAAAGGTTTATGTAAGTGCATGGTTTTGAATTTCAACCTCTTATTTACTTTTATATACTTAAGTAAAAGTATAGATCGTCGAAAATTTTCAAACTTTTAAATCAAAGACATATTCGCCCATATCAATCGATTATGGTTCGTGCAACAAAATGCAAATTTATTGTGTGCATAAGCGTATATATTCCGTTAAAAAAACACAGTAATATTAAAGATTGATGTTTTTCAGCATTTTTTTTTGCATTTCTGCTTAAGGCAACATTTTGTTGTGTTCTGTGAAACAAATTTCTACATATAGCCAAAAATTTCATCGAAAAGGGAAAATCGGTATAACACCTGTATATGTTCACGCGTGTGTGTGTTTTCTGTTTTATCTTGGAATCGTTTTAATACATAAAGACTACATTTTGATATAATAACATGTAAAATTCACAGTACCAAAATTGAAATAAATGGGTAAAATGAAATAGTGAAATACCTTCCCAATGAGACATAACAACTTAGTAGGTGTGTTTCAATAACATTTTTTTTTACTAAAGCACTCGATGACAGACTTTAGACCTTATAAACTGCGATTACTCTCAGATCTGTACTTAGTGTCTTTTTGTTGTTGGGATATACAAGTATTCGGACACGTCCACTCTGTGTAGTATTTGTATTAGTATTCATCTGATGAGTTAAGCCTTTTTCAACTGAATTTTACAGTTCGTTCTCATCATGCACTGTTACACCACTGTCCCAGGTGAGGGTCCCCGCTTAAATTTTTAACCCCGACACATTCTATATGTATGTGTCTGTGTCAAGTCGGGAGCCTGTTATTCAGTGGTCGTCATTTGTTTAAGTATTACATATTTGTTTTTCGTTCATGTTTTGTACATAAATTAGGTCGTTAGTTTTTCTTGTTTGAATTGCTTAACATTGTCATCTCGGAGCAATTTATAGCTGATTATGCGGTATATGCTTTGTTCATTGTGGAAGGCCATATGGTGACCTATAGTTGTTAATTTCTGTTTCACTAGATCTCTCTTGTGGAGAGTTGTCTCATTGGCAATCATAAACTATCTTCTGTTTTATATTTACTAATGAATATGAATATACGATAAAATTGAAACTGCCTAATAAATACAGGTAGCCTTTGTGAGAAATAAATAAAGATAAAACATACTTTATTCAAAAAATTATATTTGGTGAGAGCTGGCAAAGATATATAGATCGATAATGATTGCAGGTACATGTACATTTGTACAAGGATAGATAAGATTTATAAAGGTGATGTTAATAATTCATAGTTGGAGTTTTTTTTCTCATTTGCTTTTTTCCCGACAAATGAGACTGTAAAAATTGGGGCCCCCTTAGTTGCTCTCCTGGGCAACTGAGGGTTGATGTAACAGGTGATTGTTAATAAAATATGTGTAATATTAAAAAAAAATGAATATGGTTTATTAGTTTAACATTTATTTAGCTCAACCTTTGAACGTTTAAATCTATCTTTTTACGTGGTAAGTAATAACAATTTCGTTTGTGCATGTTGTGTGTCATTACTTTCGAAAATCCCCCTTGACAATCGATCAGACATTAGTTTTAACTTGACAGAAGGCCTTAAAGTACATGATTGATGCTTATTACATGTAGCTAATAAAGACATTTGGTTTTTAAAATCCATATGTCAGGTAAGAAATATAATGATGATATGTGGATAAATGTATCGGTTTTCAAGAGATAAATTGACAGCGCGTCATTCCAAAAATGGCACCGGTATTTGCGATTAAAAACATAATTAGTTGGCATAATGAGGATATGATTTTTAGGAAGTATAATCCTATCTCTGATTGCAACAATATTTACTTTAGCAGAATTTGTATTAATTAAGAAATTGATTGCTGTCTCTTGAAATCGTGAATTTCCTGAATTTAAAAGATAAGTTATCAAATTGAATTATTGCTAGACTAGCTAAATTAAGACGTCATAAAACACAAATTTAGAGCATCATCCAAACTCATCTAACTTTTATATATTTCTTACAAATAAATTGTTCGAGTCTAACATTAACTTGTTACTAACTGAAACTGAATCCAAATTGAAGCGAAGATAAACAATGATAACAAATTGTTACTGGTTATTATGTCCTTACAGATACCTTATTAACTTTCAAGACTGTTATAAAATAAAAATGCATATTTTGTATTGTTTACTTTCAGCTGCAAGCATAACATGGGAGATTCCAGTAGTTCCTATAATATTCGGTAATGTAGGTGAAATACGATGCAGATACCACAACAATATATCTGGTATTGATCAAATTGCTTGGACATGGACAACTGGCAAGAAAAATGACCTCATAATGACAGGGGGATTTCTTTCAGAGAAATATAAATATGGAAACAAATATTCGGAACTAAGATCACCTTCTTCTCTGTATTCCACACTGAAAATTTCAAACTTTGACGAAAGTGATTACAATCAGAGTTATAAATGTGGCATCCGAAGTATTAATGATACGAAGAATTTATTGTCGGAATATTTAAAAGATGAAATTACATTTGAAAATATATCTTATGAATGTAAGTATATGAATTACTCTGTGAAATTAGAGATGTATGAAGATTTCCATAGTTCTTAGCTTTTTTGCATTTTCTTGTTTTAACTAATACACGTGTGGTACGATTGATCTCATTTAAAGTAAAAACTCAATAACAATGTCAAAGTTTCTTGCTTTTATCGTAATTTCTTATTGTGAAATCATTACAAAGAATGAAAACATCCTTTTGCTGATTTTTCGAAAACGTGAAATTTTAGATAATTAACAAAATTATGAAAAATTGAGAGTGTATATGTAACGGTTTATTTCTTCCTCTGTGATGATTTATCTTGGTAATAATTTGTCACAGTAATTTTTTTCATACATGGTTTTTCACAGGATGTATTTGAAGATAGCAGCCGGTTCGTTATTCGATATTCGATATTCAATATCCAACCGCTGCTAGCAGCCGTTTCGATATTCAAAATTAAGATGAAAATCATATAGAAATTAAACACTTGATAACATTAAAAGCATGATTTTCATAGTTAAAAGGACTGATAAGATACGTAGGAAATCGTTCAATGACCTCTTCAGGCTGTCATAAATACTCGTTGTCCTCGAATATAAATGTATTTATTAAAGTTCAGCATACACATGTCTCAATTATGTAAACAGTCACACGTGAGTGTGTGTCCGCATAGTGGTCATCTATTGGTTTTTATATTAGATAAACAGGTGTATGAATTAAATATATGATATTTCGGATTGGTCAATATTTGTCGCATTGCGTAAATATATTGAATGATATTTGATATGTAAATAGCACGGGATTTTTAAAGCGCGAATAGTTGTCTTGTTAAAGTAAGTTACGATACATGTCAATCGACGCTCATATACCGTTCATAAAAGTGTAGTTTAGTTTAGGTAAAACATTTCCGAGCCAGTCCTCGAGTTAAATGATGAAGTTTTGTTGAGAGATCCCTTGCATAGTCAGTCCGACCGTCATAACGTTTCAAATTCACAAGCAAGTCAACAAAACCGTGACTAAGAAGACACTTTTGGGCTTTTTAAAGATTATTTAGATAAGAAACTCGTGGATTTAAAGTCCGATATTCTTTCAGAACAAGACAATTTGCCAAAGAAATACAGAGATGAGGCAAATATTAAGTTTAAATCAGAAGGGAATCGTATTCAGTTTCGTTTTAACGAGAGTATGTTGGATAGTCTTAACAAAATCCACAAGGATCTTGTATCTGTTGCTTCCCCCTTTCGTCTATTATCGGTGATTTGGTGGGTAAACTTAAAGAGAGAAATAAACTCATCAGAATTGCTGATAACTCCACTGGGGTGGGTTACTGTTAAAAAATACGAGGCTAATGATATCGCCGAAAATGATGAAGACGAGGAAAACATTCGTCAGGTCGAGATTAGGGCCCTTAACACTATCAAGGAGAAAAAGTTCCGCCCTCAGTCATATACAGCTAGTCCAACTACAGCAGTTGAACCTATCGCTACTGACTCTACTCAGCTTACGATTTCAGTCGCTATCAACAGGCCTTTAGTACTAGAACTATTACTGTAGTAATGCAACTATATTTCTACCTTTACTTTTAAATCATTTATTTGTACTGAGATCTGAAAATAACTCAAATTTACCTGTATTTCACTTTGTAATTCCATATTTTATAAATTAAATTGATCGTGATATTATTTCACAAATAAGTTCTTTGAAGTTTTGTTTCATATGTATCATGAAACTTGTCTTAAAAAAATATATATTTATTTGAATACTTTAGGATATTATTTTCAATCATAATCTTTGAAACTAATCCCCCATTATAATACATTTATTGGTTTTGTATTTACTAACTAAGCTTATATTCAAATACACTATTATAAGTCTTCAGTATTTGCAAAGATTTTTTTTTTTTTTTTTATTAATTACTCAATATTTTATCTTCCCAGATAGAATTTCACAGCAATGGACAATATATCACTGTGAAATATTTACCTCCGGATAAAAAAATAACAACAAATTCTATTAAAATTTTTTCGCCAGATGATATTTCACACAGATATAATTTTGATTTACATAATTATATATTAACATGATAAAGATCGTATCCCAATTCAAGCAGTTGCAAAATCTATATATATGGAGACCATTATGTTTCCTGATAATTAACCCATTACGTTGAAATAGTTGGTTTATATTGAATAAGATGGAGTAGCAACAACGTTTCATTTCAAAAAGGGAAAATATTGATTAATGCTTACATATCAAGGCCGGGAATAATCAAATTTCATACCTAATGTAGACTGTCTTTGTCAAAATGTTTTGACGTTAAAGTACTCAATGCTTTTTAATGTCATACTTTATTTCATTTTCTAATTTTCAGAATTTGAGCGTCAATGATAACTCTTATGCAAACGAAACGCCCGATTATCATACTTAAATGGTAGATTTATTAATGTTATACAACAACTGGGTCAATATAAATGCTGGTGGACAATTCGTCTATAAGGGTATACCACCTACCATCTTTGCTAGCCAAGGGTTACGATCCACTTCCCTACTCTCCACGTTTGGCAGATTAAGCCAACATTTGTGATTCCAATGTTGCGCCACCTGTCGGAAGATTAAAGTCACGCCCATTCAGAATACATTCTTCTTGACCAATGTTAACACTTGAACTCTTCATTCTGGAGGTAAAACACGATAGCTTCTAGATTCTACACACTTGGTACAGCAGAAAACGAAAATATACGTTGATATGCATGCATTTGTTCAAGAAACATACATAGGAACTTATATTATAGTCGATTAAAAACATTAAAATTGTCAATAAATTTAGCCGTATATTTAGGAATGCAAAGACTTGTTGCAAAAACGTGACAATTGTTTACATACAGTTTCTACATTTACACGTGATCATGTTATAGGCGCTTTTTGATTGGATGCAGTGAGTTTCGAATGCAACCAATGAAAATCATTACCTGGTATCTTCGAAATTGGATTTCGTTCCGCCAAGGGTGGAGAGGAGGGAAGTGGATCGTAACCGTTGGCTTGCGAAGATGATCACCTACCAAAATAAGTACATTTTTCAACTTGGTAATTGTTAACACTGAATGGCCATATTGAAAATAAAATTTCTAACATCTAAAGTAATTGCAGGGGTTAATGTTGAAAGATTTTGTTCAGTCATTGCGAGCTGGCTGACAACTGCTTTTATATAAGTATTTGTAATGTTGGAACTTTTTATAACTGGCTATTGAGGAAAGGTTTTGTTCATTATCATTATGTTTTGTGTGCTATAATTTTTCTGTTGTTTTTTTAGCCATGGTGCCGTCAGTTTATTTTTGATCAATGTATTTACATGACCCTCTGGTATCTTTCATCCCTATTTTATGATCTTACGATGATCTATACTTGTTTATATATACGTAGTGTGGTCTCTAGTTAATTGATGTGTCATAGTCTATAATATCAACGTCTTAAAATATACATTTTTCCTGATTGACTGTCTACTAAAATGAGTATAATATTTTGGCACCAAAACCGAATATGTTATCTGGGTGATTTTGTTTTCTAAGTTCAAATACCATTACTTTGAACAAAATCAGCAGATCTCTACACAATTCTAACTTCTGTATCTTATCATGATGAACATATATACCAAATATCAAATCAATATTTTTTTTAAGCACGACGAAAAAAGTGTAAACAACCGATTTCGCAACTGACGGTGGACATAGTGCAAACCAAAAATATACCAAACAAGGTTTCATATCTAAAGTAAATGTCAGTGAAGAGAAAAAATATTAAGTTTTTAATAATGATCGATACTTTTTGTAAACCAAAAATTAAAATAAGGGATTATAAGCAGATTTTTGTGAAAAATTAAGGAGATGTGGTATGATTGCCAATGAGACAACTATTCACCAAAGTTTAAATGGGATGCATGTAGGTAATAAAAGATAACTGTTTGGCCTTCAACAATGAGCAAAACTCATATTCATACAGTATAGTTGGTTATAAAAGTTCTCGACATAAAAAATGTCAACTGAGAAAACTAACAACATATTTTCCTAACACAACAATTTACGAAAAACAAATATGACAGACAAGAACTAACGACAACCACTGATGTTTATGTTACATTTATTCCCATTTCTCATTGAAAAATAAGGAACAATTTAGAGCTCGATAAAGAAGATACATGTTCAACACATGTCATTGAAATCTGGTACAAGGATTAAAATTTAATACACAAGTCGAGCGTTACGTCTACATAAGACTCATCAATGACGCTCAGATGAAAATAGATATCAAGCTAAACAAGTACACAGTTAACAAGCATTGACGACCCAAAATTCAAAAAAAAAATGTGCCAAATACGGCTAAGGTAATTTATTCCTGGGATAAGAAAATCCTTAGTTTTTCGAAAAATTCAAAGTTTTGTAACAGGACATTTATGAAAATGACCATATTCATGTCAACACCGAAGTGCAACCTATTGGGCTGGTGATAACCTCGGGGACGAAACGTCCACCAACAGTGGCATTGACCTAGTGGTGTAAATAGTTAACAAAGGTAACAAACACGAAGGATATATCACCGCTGTTCTGAATTGAGAAATGTTTGTCATTGGGTTGCTGAATTGTATACCACCAATATTTTCTTTTTATTTATTTATATATCTGATTGCAAACTATTGGAACTCTTTTCACAAAAAATCTTACAACATTATTGATCGAAAGTTATACTGAAATGTTAATGCCTTATATTGGGTTTTGGTTCATATGTCATGTATGTTTGCTATATAAGAGACAAACAAATAGCAGCACCACGAGCGCCCGTTGCTTCGTTAAATAAAAGTTCAAATACTTCTCAATGTCATATATATCAGAAACGTATAGATAAAAAGAGATGTTATTTGAATTAATGGATATAAAACAGCCACCAAAGTATATATCTTTATGTTCACGGAAACTGCTAAAACATTTTTGATTTATTTTCTGACAACTGGAAAATCTCCTTTTTTTAATTGAGAAACCCAATAACTCAAATCGTAAAATAAGGGATCTCATATCAATACGTAAACAAATGGGTGAATGTGTCTGATTATTTTTTGTCCTTCATGTTGAAGAAGGACGAACAGACGGATGGACCTACGGACGGACAGACAGAGAGACAATGTTATACCATAATACACCAATAAATGGACATATAAAACATATTCGCTATTCGATATACAAGTAAAATTGAGAATGGAAATGGGGAATGTATCAAAGAGACAACAACCCGACCATAGAAAAAACAACAGCAGAAGGTCACCAACAGGTCTTCAATGTAACGAGAAATTCCCGCAGCCGGAGGCGTCCTTCAGCTGGCCCCTAAACAAATATATACTAGTTTTGATGGATGTGGGCCTCAGCTGACCATTAAATGAAAATGTATACTAGTTCAGAGATAATTGACGTCATTGTAAACTCCAAAACACATAAATGAACTAAAATTTACAACCATACAAGATTAACAAAGATCAGAGGCTCCTCACTTAGGACAAGGGCAAAAATGCGACTGGTATAATCATTGTATTTACTATTCATACAAATAAGATTTTTTTCGGATATTTTAATTTTACGATTTCACGTGAAAACATTCATGTGATTTCTACGTAAAATTCACATGAGTTTACTTGAGATTGACGTGAAACTAACATGTCAGAACTGATTTTACGTGAAGATTATATGTATATATATGCGTTTGAGTTGAAATCTATCACATGAATGTCACGTTGGATTCGCATAAAATAAAATTCACGGGGCAATGCTGTCAGTGAAATTTCAATGTGTAGTGGCATCCTTTTAAATTGCAATTCATGAAGATTGAATTGCAGGTCAATATGTAACCCAAGAGTGAGTTGAAAACAGAAATTTGACCCCTCTTTGTCTCTCCGACAAAGTGGGCATATTGTTTGACTGTTGTGCGGTAAATATAAAAACGCAAAAACGTCCAGTCAAAATGTGGACGTTGCATCTGATGCCTCCCTCGTGGTTCGATATATGAACGTCAAAATATCTGCAAAACTATTTGATGTGGTCATAAATGACCTAATTGAAGGTTAAATTTCTGTTAAATGCAATCGGTCAAAAATCGTAAATTGGCATTCCTTGTTTCTCGATGTTCAAACCGGGTGATCAGTATTACAGGACCTTTCTATTTTAAATGTCTAATAATGACGATAAGGTTTGTAAACATTGTTGCTAGCTTGTTTTGAAGATTCATAGAGGTTGTACAGGACTAGTTTGCATTATATTGTTTATCATATCCAACTGTGTTCTGAAGTATCTTCACTTGTGTCTTCTTTTCACAATGGGTCTTATGTAGACGAAACACGCGTCTGGCGTGTTAAATTATAAGCCTGGTACCTGTGATAACTATTATATATTGTGTTTTGGAGGTATTTGAGTGTACGTAGAACTTGTTTCTACCTTATTATTGATACAATTAAATGAGTTTAGGCAAATGCACTACTTGGTTTAATTATAAAATAAATATCAGCAAATCCAAACTCAACGACACAATTACCAGAAGCAACAACTATATCACTAAGTTAATTAATAGTTACTTATATTTGATAGATAATCACGGTAGGGTGAAGGTTGGCTTTGAAATAGACAATAATAGAGAATGGATGACTGTGGACATAGAATTCGATAAGATATATCCAATTCCTCAGTGCATCTTGACGAATTACGTAAGTATTTCATTTTATCATCTTTAAATTAACGATTGTCAAATACAGTAAGAATTATATATAAAAAGCATGAGATTTGTGTATGCGATACCTTTTTGTTTCAAATCATCTTCTTATGTAATGATGACATTGTTTTTCCTTCTTATTAAATGTTATGATTAGAGTGTTCAGGTAGTCTTTCTTTTATTTTAGTTTTAAACATGTAATCCTTTACACCAGCCCTTTTTCCTTTTGGATTACGGTCAACACATATTGTTATAACCTCACTTTAGATAATGTTATAATATTCTGTTTCACACTGGTTTAATGTATTCCAAAAGTGCAATCCTGGTATATATGATAAGATTATTTCGGATTAATTCTGTGACAAACCATTTCTACCCTAGACATGTTTGAGCGAAGAACTCCCAGCAATGTAGCATGTACATGTCTCTATATACACAGTACTAATAAGAAATACCATCAATCAGTACATATCTTACTTGTACCTTTTTTTATTCATTAAATGGTATGCATATTTTCAGTAATGTTAGAAAAAGTGGTTTTCAGTACTATAGATTTCTGTAAAAATTAGTTTTTTTTCCAACACTAGTAATTTTACTGTACTAACAATTTCAATCATTTTTGAGTACTGAAAACTTCACTCAAAATTCAATAACAGTACAGTTGGCTTATAGTTGTAAAGGAATAAGTAAAAAGCATATATATCATGTATACATATGTTCGATTTATGATGTGATTTTTTGTGTTTTTAATTATTAAACTATATATATATATATATATTTATATATGTTTTACATGTTTTACATGCACACGTATAAAAATTGCAGTTTTTATCCAACGCAATCATAGGTTTGAACGTAGTTTTTCAATTTAGACTCGTTTATATATATATATATAAACGAAACCTATGATATACGTCTAAGTCAGTGACAACTCTACAACAGATTTATCCATTGGATCACCAGCAATGATGGTGATACATGGCTGTGTACATTATGTATATACAACTCGTCTAAACATCAACCCAACAATGTTAGATCTGTAAATTTGCTTTCGTAAATTGTTTGTTCCATCCTCGCCGGAATTCGAACCCATGCTACTGGGATATCGTGACAACAAATCAATCGCCTGCACTGTAGCCGTACCGCTATATATACATGTATAAACACTGTATATATATAACACCAACACTGTTGGTGATCCCATGGATAAAGCTGTTGAAGAGTTGTCACTGGTTCAGTCGTACTTATAAATATATTTATTTTTGTGACGGTATCTTGTATTAATTTGTAGGATCCTTGTCAATAGTTAATGCAGCTAATCTGTAACAATTTAATCTTCAGGACTTATATATCATGTACTGTATTACTACGCTAGAATAAAACTGACGAGGAAAGGTAACACCCGGCCACTGAAAGCTTAGGAGGGCGAGTGGTCTAGCGTGTCGGATACAGTGCAGTACTATATTGCTGACTTAATAGCATTGAAAAAAAATGTCATTGCTAATTAATAACAGTTGTACGCCATCATTGGCAAAAAGAGTTGAATGAATTTCATCAAAATCAACATGTTTGATAACCTTGCCTCAAACTTCATGAAGACGAGATCTACCCTACCCCCTCATCAATTTAAACGGGATCGAGACCGTTATATTGCCTTTTTTTTAAGGCATTCCTCCATGCCTGCCTTGGTAAAATGTGTGACCATATAACAGTTGTGTATGGTAACTGTTGTAAATGTGTATATTGGTTATTTCCAAGTAAAGGAATGTTGTTATTTTTGTATTAAGAAAGTTTATATAAGTTGTCAGAAGTTATTTCTAGTTTTTAAATTTTGAATTTTTCGAAACTCTAAGGATTTTCTTATCCCAGGCATAGATTACCTTAGCCGTATTTGGCACAACTTTTTGGAATTTTGGATCCTCAATGCTCTTCAACTTTTTACTTGATTGGCTTTATGAATATTTTGATATGAGCGTCACTGGTGAGTCTTATGTAGACGAAACGCGCGTCTGTCGTACTAAATTATAATCCTGGTACCTTTGATAACTTTTAGTATATTGAATGAGTAATAAAAGTATCATTTTACTAGTGATTATTTATTCACGCTACCAATGATGAGAGAGAACAGACCGAGGAACAGACAACAGATTTGACGGCCGTATTTACTTTTTACACCGTGTATTTACTAGTTTAATGAGATATTCGTATTATCTGGCTTTATAGCTATATCAAAAACATAGCAAGAAGCAGAAATTACGACAATTTTTGCAGCGGTTTAGTTCTCACCTTTCCAGGAATTTGGCACGTCTATTTTTAGAAATATTCATTTGTATGGAACACACTAAGTGATATATATTGTGTATGGAGTGCATTTAGCTCTATACATTATATTGTGATAAATAGAATATTTTGGACAATACAGGAGTGCATTTAGATCCTTATTTTTTCAAATATCTTTTAACATCAATTCTCTGTATGCATCAACCAACAGCTGGCCACATAAAAAAAATAATGTTATAGAAAAACTACCTCTAACATCAAAGTTAGTTGCATTATTCATAAAAATCAGTTTAAAAACTTAATCATCCCAGCCCTTTAATCCGCCTCTGCCCCGACCCTCCCGCTTTAATGAATGTTCATAATATACAGATAAGCGCTAAGATTATTCATGTGTCATTAAAATAAACAGAGAACAAACAAAAAAAAGGATTTTTTTGTGGAAAAAGGAGGAGCCGGGCTAGAAAACCAATTATCCTGTCCCAAATTACCTATGACTTTTGATACTTTTTCTGAAATTCTCAAGTCACTAAATGTTTTACAAAAAAAAGAAGATGTGGTATGAATGCCAATGAGACAGCTCTCTACAAGAGACCAAAATGACACCGAAATTAACATTTAAAGGTCACCTAACGGTCTTCAACAATAAGCAAAAGCCGATACTGCATAGTCTGATATAAAAGGCCCTGAAATGACAATGTGAATCAATTCAAATGAGAAAACTAACAGCCTTATTTATGTACAAAAAATGAACGAAAAACAAATATCACTGAACCACTGAATTACAGGCTCCTGACTGGAATATTCATAATACATGTACACTTAATGACTATAAAGAGCAATAACTCCTATAGGGGTCAACTGAACATTTTGGTCATGTTGACTTATTTGTAGATCTTACTCTGCTGAACATTATTGCTTTTTTACAGTTTAAGCTCTATCTATAATAGTATCCAATATAACCACAAACGGCAAAATTTCTTTAAAATTACAAACTGGATAGGGGGAGGGGTTACCAACCCAACAACCAGTTAACCAATTCATCTGAAAATTTCAGGGCCGAAAGAAATTGACTTGATAAACAATTCAATTCTGTCAGATTTGCTCTCAATGCTTTGATTTCAGAGTTATAAGCCAAAATGTACATTTTACCTCTATGTTTTATTTTAAGCCATGGCAGCCATTTATGTTGATTGGCTGGGTCACCGTAGACACGTTTAAACTAGATAACCTAATAATGATTGTGGCTAAGATTGGTTTAATTTAGCCCAGTAGTTTCAGAGAAGAAGATTTTTGTATAGGATTACAAAAATTTACAAAAAATTATTAAAAAATATTATAAAGGGCAATAACTCCTTCAGGGGTCAACTGATCATTTCAGTCATCTTGACTTATTTGTAGATCTTACTTTGTTGAACATCATTGCTGTTTACAGATTAATTCTATCTATAATAATATTCAAGATAATAACCAAAAACGGCAAAATTTTCTTAAATTTACCAATTCAGGGGCAGCAACCGAACAACCGGTTATCCAATTCATCTGAAAATTTCAGGGCAGATAGCTCTTGATATTTCATTGTAATAAATGTCACTCATGATGTCCGGAAATTGTGTTAAAAATGGACAGACAACATATATATTATTAGTGTAACACTCTCTGTCAAATACAGTTTTTTACTATCTCTTTGACAAATATTTTAAAAAAAGGGAAATAACTCATTTTCGAAATTACATCCAGATTAGTTTGAGCATGACATTTTTAATTGCTGGACCATGTAACATTATATAATTACCCTCAATACATCTAAAAATAGTTGTTTTCATAGGAAAGGACTATTTAATCATGAAAATATTCATATGAAATATTTATTTACAAATATAACCTAAAAAAGGGGGAATTTCAAGGTAAATTACTATCAGGCTAGTATTCCTCTATTAGCAATTTTCTGCAACATTTCCCCAAGAATTTTTTTGGAGCATTTTGTTGACAAAACATCCATAATTTAATATTTTATAGTCTTTTATGTGAGGATTTCTGCGTTTTCGTTAAAATCAGTTGTAAAAAAAGACAAAAATCAGCAAAAATCATGCCGATTTTTTTGCTAAGTGGACCACCTTATGTACCAAAAAACTTTTTTTAATCGAAAAATTTGTCAGTTAGCAGTTTAAATTATTGACATCTTCTCTTTTACCCATGAAAATAACAAAAAATGATATGCTTTATCTCATTTTTACCATAAAATACAACGTTAGCCATTTTTCCTTGCTATACTAATATATACATATGATGTCACGTGGTTTCCATGGCAACCAGACTATTCAGATTTTTTTTATTGATTTTTTTTTAATTTGAATGTTAGTTTGGACCATTTCAACTCAAAAAAAAGTAATCGAAAAAAATAATCTGGCCAAATTTTTTCATATTTGGTCTATTCTTACAGAGAATTGATGTTAAGGAGGTGCATTTAGCTTCCTAGAAATAAAAAAAAATATGAAGGAGGTGCATTTAGCCTCCAAATAATTATTTATAAGGGAAATAGAGGTGCAGTTAGCTTCTATTGGCATATTATTGTTTGTTGTAAACATGGATCTCAATAGAAAAATCCCAGCTCCAAATTTTGGAAGGGGGGAAAGTATGAATAATATGATTATTGCACAGAGCGGAACCGTTGAGCCCTGTAATTTCATAGATTTGGGTATAGAAGATGATGTTAACTTAACCACCTCCAGCCCCACAGTAAGTCCTATTACCTTGGCTGTGCAGAATACTAGGACGATTGAGGAAAGTAAGACGAATTTAAATGATAACAATATTATTGCAATTCTAATGGACATTCAGAGACAATTAAAAAATCAAAATGATAGATTTTCTTAGCTCAATACGAAAATATCGGAGATAAGCACGCAAGTTAAGCTAAATAAGGAAAATATAGCTTAGCTAGTAATTATAAGGGGTAACCATGTTGCTAAAAATAACACCATTACGCAGGATTTCAGTCAAAATAGCATAGGCTTTAACAAGACCTCAAATGAACAAAATAACCAGGTATCAGTGACCCACCAATTAGCAGTTGGTCCAAGTACTGACAACACTTATACACCACGTCCAGTTAGTACAAATCATGTAAGAGAAAGTAGTCATGTTCAGCAACTACAAAGGGAAGAACCAAAACCTAAAAGCCCATTATTTAATGGTAAGGGGGATTTCAAGGCCTTCTGAACACAGTTTATGTTATTGAGTAGTAAATTCAATTGGTCCAGCGACAGACAAGTAGAGGAGCTCATTTTAAATTGTCCTAGAGATGAAGCCTTGGTATACGTAAACGAGCTTCCTGTTTCTTTGCACAAAGACATAAAATATATACATGAGGCTATGTCACAGAGATTTGGGGATCACATTTTACCAGAGACTTATAGGACCAACTTGCAGTTTATTAGACAGGACAATAAAGAAAGCATACAAGAATATGCATCTCGTGTGGAGAGACTTGTAGGTAAGGCTTACCCTGAAGTAAATGACTCGAGTTTGCTGGACCGTTTTAAAACAGAACACTTTATTAAGGGTCTGCCAGACCGGTCACTGTCATATGAAGTCATCAAACAGAAACCAGCAACATTGCAGGATGCAATAAATATAGTAACATGGCACGCAAGTTGTAGAAAAAATGTAGGCAAAAATTGTAATGTCAGACAGGTAAATACCTATGAAAATGTCACAGGTCAAGGGAAAACGGAAGACTTCGAGGTATGTAGGACAGAGAGTCCAACCCAATATGTCGCTAATGTAGAATTTAAAACGGGCATAGACGAGTTGATGGATTTTAAAGACATTAAGAAAGACCAATTTAATGCAAACAGCAGTTACCGAGTAAACACATGTTACTCATGCCACTAGGAGGGACATTACAACAGAGATTGACCTTAAGAGGATAAAGAGGGAAACCAGAAAATATGAATACTTTCGGAGGGAAGTCGCAGTTTGGATTTATAAGTCAGGGTTATCAGAAATAGTTATATAGCAGATAAGCCTACTGGCTAAATATGAGAATATTTATGTGAAGATTCGGATTTTTTATAATGTAGATATGAAACTTGTGTGATGTTTTTGGTTATTGATAAAATGTATAAGTGATTCATTTGTTTAATGTGAAGACTTGTAACATTAGTTTATACACTGAGTATGTTAAGCAAAAATATGTAGAGTATACAGTATTATAGTTTTTTGCACTTTTAAAATATATTGTGGTATTGAAATTGTTTTTGAGATTTTCAGCAAACAGGTGATTTTTTTTATCAGAATCTGGAATTTGATGGTCCTATTGAATTGTTGTTGTCTTTATGCAGTAAAGATTGTTTAATACTATTTTGGTGGGAAGCTGCTTTCGGTGGGTGTATATTGGCATTTGGGATACTTTAGGTGCCGTTTTTGTTTTGGTGCGAGAATAAGTTAAGGCTGATGATTAGTCTAGATTGCAAACTCCATTTAGGTTACACCATTGGTATGCTGTGCTATAGCCTACACCATTTTAGATATTTTCTCGGGGAATACTGATGGCTATTTTTGTTTTATTAGTTGTACCTTGTACCTATTTTTTTTCACTTATTTTTGTTTAGTGCATCAGTATCGAAGTTGTGTATATATTTATACACGGTGGTACCCTTGACTGTGGTATAGAACTTGATAGGACATATGTCGGATTATGGTTAGCCGGGTGTTTAAAAGAAGTTGAGCTTCATGATGTTTATAATTCCAGCGTCTGATTGAATGGAGAATCATATATTGAACTTTTAATGGAGTATATTAATGCTGTGCCTGGATGAAAAATTAGAACTTTGTTTTTTTTTTTATTGTTACATAAGCATAAAATAAAGTATTTATACACTGAAGGAAATTTTAGTTGAAATGTATTTAGCCTGTTAAGTATAAACAGGCGCATTAGTTTGTTAACGGATCCGGAGACATTAATTTTTATTGCATTAACAGGCGCAGTAGTTTGTTAATGTAAGTTTATGTTTTAAAATAGCTTAAATATTTGTTTGTTTTATTTGTATGATAGAGTAATATGTACATAGAAATATTGTGAAAAGAATTTTTAGATGTATTATCAGAATTGACTAGACCATATTTCTAGGACGAAATGTATTAAGGGGGAGGGGCAGTGTTGTAAATGTGTATATTGGTTATTTCCATGCAAAGGAATATTGTTATTATTGTATTAAGAGCGTTTATAAGTTGTCAGAAGTTATTTCTAGTTTTTAGTATATTGAATAAGTATTAATTGTTCAGAACGTTACCATTGGTCAATATTTTAAGCGTGAACCCAAAAGTGTACATTTATGAGTTCTTAACTGGAAGAATTAATATGTCTAGATATGTTTATTTATAAGAGTGTATGATTATAAGCATTTTGAGTCGAGGACTCCTATATTTATGTCAGCGTTTGACGTTATGTTTTTCTTCCTGCTTAGAATATTTACTTCTGGTAATTTGAAATAAATACCAGTGCAACGTCACGTTCGTGAGTCTTTGCTGTGTTTACATTTGGCTTGCAGCAAGGCTCATCCCGGGGGTTCTTAGAGGTAAGAAGCAGTGCCTTTATCTGTATGCATCGCAGTTTATATTATGAGTAAGGGTTGTAGTTTAGAGGTAAGAAGCAGCGCAGATAGCTGTATGCCTTGCATTTTATTTATATTGTCATTGTAATATTTAAGATAATCCCGTTTGGTCCGTATGAAAATACAAGTAGAAGACTATTATTTAAGTAGCTCCGCCCCGTATTTAAATCATATATTATTGTTTGAATATTGTACGTGTATGGAAATATATTGACAGTTCCAGATGTTTAATAAACGTATCATTTCTACTATTGATTATTTATTCACGCTAACAATGATGATAGAGAACAGACAACATATTTGACGGCCTTATTTACTTTTTACCCCGTGTATTTACTAGTTTTATGAGATATTCGTTTTATCTGGCTTTATAACTATATCAAAAGCATAGCAAGAAGCAGAAATTACGACAGTAATGATGACATTAACTGACGTAAAGTGTCCTTAATATTGTATAAAAGTTTACCATTTTAAATGTTACATGAATCATTACCACCGCAATGAATAAGAATTATTGAAGGTTGCCATCTCCAATTCAACAATGCAGTTATAATTGAAGGAATCATATGCCATACAATTCCTGAATGACCTATCCACACAATATAATATATCCAAGTTTATCCGGAACAAGATCAATACCAGCTGCTCTAGTTTGAGTGTGGTCAGATGCCCATTTTACCAAAGATGAACTAATGATCCAAATGTATTTTTTTGCTGAAACCAAAATTAAATATTCAAAATTCTAGTGTAGTGCTGGAATGATGACGACATAACTAGGTGGCCAACAAAGTGGAATAAAATATTCCATCCTGAAAATATTGAACGAACTGCATTTTCATAAACGTTCTTTATACTTTGAGAAATTTAACAACTCAACAATTTTGTAGCTTCTACATCAAAATATCTAAGAAGTATTGTGAAATAGTTTGTGACTGCAGGGCGGCATTGCTTGTTACTTCTCTGAACTTCTTCATCTGTCCACGAGAAAAAGCATCAGCAATAATATTGTCTTTCGAAAAAAAATATGCAATGCTTTTATTTGATAGTTAAATATGTAATGTCCACAAAACTATTTTTTCAACAAAATAAAAAACAGTTATTTTTGAAGATTTTGTATTTAAAATTGTAACAGCCATATAATAACAATGAAAAATATGGCCAAAGCAATAGGTATTATTTCTAAATAAGTTAAGTTCCGTTAATAAAACTTAATTGTCCCAATTATATGGCCATTGTAAAATTGCCCATGATCCAATAAATTAAGTTACGCAACCCAATGACCGACAACCTGCACTGTATACAATACAAATCAGCATTTGAAGAGATATATTTTAAATTAACTGGAGATGTACCTAGAGCTTAAATATTCAACTGGTCTGGATCTATTTCTGTAAATATATATACACCTGAAAAAAAGCATTGAGAAGAAAATGACATAACTGTAGAATGTGTATAATTTGCGTTTTTTACCAAATACTTTTAATCCGGTTATGGTTTGAAAATGAGTTTGTGTTATTAACTAATTACATTTCAGGAAAAATTAATACTAGAGAGACGCGTCATAAGAGCTGTACTGAAAACATGTGAAAAAGTTATTCAAGCTTTGTCTTGTCTTCTTTACAGACATTTTATAAAAGTAATATTCACAGCAAACTAAACATCTGATACAGAATTGTGTGTTAAACTAGACATTGCAAACAGTTCTGAAAAAATTTAATGCAAAAAAAAATTCTGTAATTATTGTTTTGAAAAATGAGTCCTGCAAAATTTGCATTTTTTGTGAAAAGCGCGGAAAACTATTTCCAGGCAGTTGTTATTTCCTCTCCATGTAGCATTAATATTTGATAAAAAGTAAGTTGATACCATGAATTCAATTTAAGAATATAAATGGATTAAAGGTACTTGGTAAAACCCAAATTATACACATTATACAATGATGGCATTTTACATTGTTTTCAATGGAAGTGTTGTAATACTTTTTTCAAGGTGTAAATGTAAATTATCTTTTGTCAAAACACTCCTTTCTATTAACAAACCTGCTTAGAAAATGTGCAATGTTATACCTTTCAAATCTAGATGGACCATTATCAACTTCATTGTTCCTAAAGCGACGACATCTGAAAGCAGAATGATCAAAACCACGTGTGAGACATGCATGTCTATATTGACAATTGCGTTCATTGCAAAAACCTTTAAGATTAAAATCGTAGCATTTATAACCAATATTAGCCTGTTATTTTTAGTATTGGTAGTTAAAATACGTAACCACCTAACCCATCTATGGATGACATTTGTTTTGTATGATCTCTTGATACCCTCAAACGGAAAACCACTATTGACTATTGGTTTACTTTTATAAATTGTTATTTGGATGGAGAGTTGTCTCATTGGCACTCACACCGCATCTTCCTATATCTATGAAATGATGTCGATAAAGGAAAGACGATTAAGTCCTTAAAATAAAAGATAAAACTCTAATTTACGAGACGATACTCTCAATTTATTAAATTAATTGAATGCTTAATGATTATATCTTATTAATGTGTATGCTAAAATGTTATTATCGCTGCTGGTTTTTTTTCTAGAATGTTGACAAGACAGATGTCGTTCAAAAGAACACAAAGAAAATAGGATTGTTTTATAATATCGTCTTTACTATGAACATTACTTGGTACGAAATGGAAATGGAAATGGAAATCATGCAGAGTCAATATTATTGTATATTGTGCAATGCAACGAGAAGTTTCAAGTATTCACGCTGTTTTCATTCCAAAGAACGGCCAACCAACGACAATGTAGCATCAGGTATTACCATAGTAGAATGAATGGACATTTCATGCTTTACTCTAATATAGATGATTTGACTAACTACTGTATGTGTATTTTCTGCCAACATGCTGTTAAGTTTTTTTTTTATGACAACCTTTTTTTGTTTGTTAGCAAGTCGTTCGAAAAAAGGAATTCCGATATTTTTTGTTAATATCTTGGCTGAAACCGATAAAAAATGTAGACAATGGGCGGTTCATTTCTGTCGTTGAAATTGCAATGTTCAACCGTCTTCACTAGTAAAGGTACATGCAATTCATCTACCAACCGTATTCTGACTAAGCAGTTATATGTAATGAGTACTTTGCGGTATTTCTATACACATTGAAATTGATCAACAATAAACGTGTCAAAAAATAAATCTTATTTAGTCTATAGTTTGTCAGTTTGTTTCCGACACATAATTTTAAATATCCCTTTGTTATCTTTCGCCTATCCATAATAATGCTACACCTGCAAGAAACTCATTAAGCGAAAGAGTTAAAATGCAAGGATCCAGGAGCGATAAAAATATGTCTGAGTGAATCTTTAGATGTATGAGTTCAATAAGTTCATGTCTAAATTGAACACGTACTATTTCATTAGCTCGACATGAGACATTGCCAATCACTATGTAAAGAACATTGGCCTATATAGCTAATAATTGCAATCAAACCTCAGACCTTTTGTTTGTATTTTGTTTAATTGACAATCATGTAGATGTATTTTCATACTTTTTTATGTTCAATATATTTATTAGTGCGAATCCGCACAACACTTGTTTGAACGAAATGTACGAGAAGCTGCAAACATTTCTTACCAGCATTCAGTTTCACCTGGATGGCTGCACACCATCCTTAATTTCAAACCTTATCTGCAAATATTTTAAAGAAATATAAAGACAGTATTACATTTTTCCGGAGTAAACCGTACTAGTCAATGATGATCATTATCAGTAGATTGAGATCTGCCCTAGTAACGTCATTGAATCACACAAGTCGACACAGGGTTTGGCTTAATGTTAAAGTAACCAAGATAGCAAAGTTACTGTTATTACTCACCTACAACTTCTGCTGATTTTTTTGAATTCTTATAATCAACATTACCAACCTAGCAGTGCTTTAATCTACCGGAATAAAATATCATGTATGAACCCTATTTAGGGATAGGCTGAATTAGCTCATTTAGGTCTTGTACAGTATTTACGTACATTTACCTTATTATATATATATAATGTTTGATAAAGAGGGAAGGTGATACTATGGAACGCCGGAACTCTCTATAGTGAAAATATTTAATGTGTTTTGTCGCTTTGCCTTTACGTCCTGTCATTTCGTCATTATGTTATGTGCCTGTGCCTTTATTTCTTGACACTGCATCGCTGTGTTATGTCAAATTAATTATTTATTTGGTCAAACAATTGTATAATATGTCATTGTTAAACTTTGGTGTGTGCAATTACATTTTGCTGTAACTATTTTATATTCTGTGAATACCTCCAAACTCTATGATCCACCACCTTTACATTCTTTCATATTTTCTCTGTGTTGTGTCTATTCTTCCTTCACATAAGTCAGTCAATAATTGCGTCCTGTCTCAAATATGATTGTTATGCTGAATAATTTAAACTTTTTGTTTTGATACATCTTTAATTTATGAAAACATCATGATGTTATAGTCTAATGGCTTTATGTTGTGTTTATACATATGTATCTCCAGTGAAAAACATAATACATCATAGTATAGTTCATAAACGTTTTGCCAAACAATTGATACTCTCTGTTACCATTCATTACGTCATGTGCACATGCCTTTTAAATTATGTCCAAACACCTAATACGTTATTTGCAAACAGCGTTTATGTTGTGTGAAAACACCTATTACGTTATGTGCAAACACCTTTATCATTTTGTGCAAACACCTACAACGTTATGTGCAAACACAAGTTACGTTATGTATGACACCTATTTCATTATGTGCAAGCACCTATTACGTTACGTGCCAGCACCTTTTACGTTATGTGCAAATACAGATTATATTATTTTACAATATAAAAATGAAGATGTGGTATGAATGCAATATGATTATCATAACTCTTCACAAGAGACCATATGACGCAGAAAATTAAAACGATAGGTCACCATACGGTTTTAACCAATGAGCAAAGCACAGGCAGCTGTTAAAAGGCCCTGAATTGACAAGGTTAATCAATGCAAAACAAAAAAACTAGCGGTCTAATGTATGTACCAAACAATTAACTAAATACGAATAAGTTTCACAACAACAAATGTCGCGGGGTTAAAAATTGTAATGGGTGTTAAACCCTTCCCGTAACATTGAACTGTGGTGTAACAGTACGCCATAAGAACAAACTATAAAAACATAATACATCATGGTATAGTTCATAAACGATTTGCCAAGCAATTGATACTCGCTGTTAGCATTCATTACGTCATGTGCACATGCCTTTTAAATTACTTCCAAACACCTATTACGTTATGTGCAAACATCGTTTATGTTGTGTGCAAACACCTTTTACGTTATGTGCAAACACTTTTATCATTTTGTCCAAACACCTACAACGTTATGTGCAAACACAAGTTACGTTATGTATGACACCTATTTCATTATGTGCCAGCATCTATTACGTTATGTGCAAATACATATTACATTATTTTACAATATAAAAATGAAGATGTGGTATGAATGTCAATGTGATTATCATAACTCTTCACAAGAGACCATATGACGCAGAAAATTAAAAACGATAGGTCACCATACGGTATTAATCAATGAGCGAAGCCCAGGCAGCTATTGAAAGGCCCCTAAATGACAAAGATTAATCAATGCAAACCAAAAAACTAGCGGTCTAATGTATGTACCAAACAATTAACTAAATACAAATAAGTTTCACAACAACAAATGTCGCAGGGTTAAACATTGTAATGGGTGCCAAACCCTTCCCGTAACATTGAACTGTGGTGTAACAGTACGCCATAAGAACAAACTATAAAAACTAGTAGAAAAAGGCTTAACTCATTAGTTAGATGCACATAGAAAAACATCTATCAAAAATATAGATTGAACGTGGCACAGTACTCGTATGTCCAAAACAATAAAGCATACTAAGTACAGATCTGAGATTGCTAGCAGTTATTTAAAGCCGTTAGTTCAAAGTTCCCATCGTTTCGTCCAACTGCAACGTCGAATAAGAAATATAACGGGTTTCCGGATGGTGTGTTATTACCCTCCCAGCAGGTTATTCTAGCGAGAAACGTGTACCAGTTTAATGATACCAATACAATGACGTCTCCCACGATTTATGTAGCAATAAGGAATCCAACAATTTTGTTTTATATTTTATTGTCGTTCATTTCCCGTAAGTCGTGTATATTATTCTGTATCACATATTTTGTACTGATATGTACGTTTTTGCACGGCCAATAATAGCCGGAAGTGACGGCTGGTTATCAGCCCTCGGGACCAATATCGATGTCAGCCCATGAAATCCATATCGAGCCCTCGAGTTTTAACTCCGGAAACCTGTCAATCAAAAAAACTATTTGTAAAAAAGTTGTCATACGAAGCAGATAGACAACCAGTAGAGTTTTCTCAAGGATCAAATGAAGATGCATGAAAATTCATACAAAACATTAAAAATGAGAACACAATGAAAGTTACGAATCTGCTGTTGTAGATAAAAATGTAAAAATCAACAGAAGAAATAACAAAAGTTCCCGTAAATTTTTGACGTCATAAAGAATTTAGAAAATATATGACGCCACAATGGAAAAGTGATTATTGTATGACATCAAAAGTTCAAGCGGAACATATTTCCAAATCATAGTAGCGATATGATGTATTCTATTTAGCATTTATTGGAAATGTAACACTTTCAGTCGTTTCAAGGGAAAGTCTGCAATTTTTAACTTATCATCTATTAAATATGTTCATCTTAACATAAAAAAAAACATTCACAAAGTTTTAAATTTATATTCCTTCTAATAACGGAGAAAATCAAATAATTGTAACTTTTTTGGTTGACCTACTTGTGTGGGTTGTGACGTTTTAACCCGATTTGTTGAATTCTGGGAAAAAATAAAATCTGTGAAAGTCTTATTGATTATCGACAATTTACGTAATTAAAAGCGCACAGATGACAGACGCTCGTAGTCATTACCACACTATAAGAATGACCGAAAATGAATTTGCGAGTACCGTTTTGTATTGAATAAAACATATATGAAATTATCTAAATGTAAATATTTTCGAATTAATTTTATAAATTACCGTTGAGATTTTTTCATAATTTTTACTGATATTGAACTGAAAATATTTCTGTTTTATTTACCGTTATAATTTTGATAACAATTTCAATGCAAATTATGTGTGAGCAGAGTGTGTTTATCATTTTGTAAATTCATTGTATATTTCTCGGTTTGAAGTCAATTCGTTTACCTTGGAGCAATTTAGCTACATGTGTGAATTCAAGCATACACAGGTATGATTGTTGTTATTTGGAAA
Organism: Mytilus edulis; assembly: GCA_019925275.1. Lineage (NCBI taxonomy): Eukaryota > Metazoa > Mollusca > Bivalvia > Mytilida > Mytilidae > Mytilus > Mytilus edulis. The sequence goes on along the minus strand of CM034360.1, from coordinate 119,782,458 downwards.
GGATAAACAGAAAGAGTACACCGTATTTAATGCACTAAGATTTAATACACAATGATAATAAAGATACAATAATTAAACTGTAAATTAATTTAAAAAAAAATGCAGATTCGTAATTCCGATTACTTAATTTACTGCAGTTAGCGTAAAGATTCAAATATGAAGTAAAAAATAGTACTTTTAATCTTTTGAGAAGGAATGTGTACACGCTATACTCTCGTACTAGTATATATATATATATATATATATATATATATATATTATATATATATATATCATTTAGAAACTACCCCTTTATAACGGGGGCACTTGCGGACGGGGTACCACAAATGCAGTACTACAGGATTATTGTGTCGTTTAACTGAGACACTCATCTTTTTACCAACGATTTTTAATAAAAAAAAATTAGACAGAACTAAATTAATGTCATCTTTTCCTATAATTTTTGAATATAACTATAAGTCTGTTTTAACTGGCAAGGATATCCCTAAAGCGGACAAGCAGTTTATTCTTTCTGTTATTGAATTCCAAAAAAGAAAATAAATCCAGAAATTAATTTGAAACTTTGATACTCAATAGTTTAACTGGAAAATATTCACATCCCTTGGGGATGATTAATGTACGTCCAGTGGCAAATATATTACATGCATGTCGGAACAGGACAAAGCATAAAGTACTTTCAGAACCATGTTCAAATTATTATACATTATACTCAACGGTAAACGGGCAGAAAGTCACAGGACAGAAAGTCACCCAAACAAAAAGTCACAGGACATAAAGTCACAAATTTGGTAGGACAAAAGTCACAAATAATTTGTTGACAATCGTTTGAATTTATATATAAGAGAAATATCTTGAAATATTGTCTTTTTAATACACATATTCATATTACAGTTTGGGAAATGTGCCATTGTACTTAATGAATGAAGATTTATTGATTTTTAATTATGCAAAAGACAATTATTTGATCCTCTTTGATATTTTTTTGATAAATTTTGTTAACAAAGTTGGTTTATATGCATTTTTGTAGAAATAAGCGTTTTTTATTCAAAAAATAATAATCAGAAAAAGTGAAAAAATGAATTGTGACTTTTTGTCCTGTGACTTTCAATCCTACATTCCTACCCAACAATGATGATGACGAATTTCTTCTTTTGTTTGAGAACAATCTTATTGAAATATAAATCTGTGGTTTAACTTCGATGAATCAAAGCAAGTTAGATATCGACCCGTGTCTAATTCAAATTGGTCTCTTCTTCTTCTTCTTCTTCTTCTTCTTCTTCTTCTTCTTCTTCTTCTTTTTCTTCTTCTTTTCTTCTTCTTCTTCTTCTTCTTCTTCTTCTTCTTCTTCTTCTTCTTCTTCTTCTTCTTCTTCTTCTTCTTCTTCTTCTTCTTCTTCTTCTTACCCAAAATTAAATTCTTTCTTGATATGGTCAATGTATACATGTATATATTTGAAATTGCGACTATCTATAGTTCCGTAATTTTCATTGTAGGCGTATAACCCAATGGTCGACAAATGAGTATATTTTTGTTAAATCAATATTTCTTGTATGTTTTAAACTACTTCACTATTGACAACGAGTATATATATGCTTACATGTTCCGGAATTTACTCTTGGAAAAGATGTGTAACTAATTGAGCCTCAGAATTAAGCTTTATTTTTCGGCACATCGCCATTTTCCATATGATTGCATCCATACTCAGGTCGTTATCGATAATTTAGGCAAAATTTGTTATATTGATTCCGGGTTTCTGTGACATCAATCTAGCGCGCATCAGTTTTCAACGATGGGATCAACTGGTAGAAATAATGAGCTTGACTTTTCTGAATGAATATAGTTTTATTGGATGATAAAATATTTCCTAATAGATATCCTCTTATGACACCCTATACATGACAACAAATACAGCCAAAACCGGACAATGTAAAACGGAGGTGTAGAAACATTGATTATGTTATCAAAAAATACAGAGTAACTGTTGCATTTTCAGTTGTAAAATTGAAGAATTATAGAGGTACAAATGTATAGAACATTGGGAAGTCTTTGCAGACATTCCAGCACAAAACTCTGTCAAATTTCAAACATTTGTGCTGCTTTTGTATGCAGGCGACTTGTTTTCATTTAATTTAAAATACAACTTTTCCGTTATTCACTTTTCAATTTATCAACATTACCCTTATGAAACTGAATTGTTTGCCACAAACTTGCAGCAGACTTGCCGCAAGCTTGCGGCAAATAAAAAGTTTGCAGGAACACAGAAAATAGTGTTTGCAGATGTTTGCCGCTAGCTGCAAACTTCCGGCAAACATTGCTGCAAGCTTACGGCAAGTTTGCTGAAACATCAATGTTTGCGGTAAGATTGCCAGAAAGTTTAAAATAATAAAGAATGTATGCCGCAAGATTGCAGAAAACTTTGACCATTCAATATGTTGCCGCAAGATTGCAGAAAACTTTTACCATTCTATATGTTTGCCAGAACATTGCCGGAATTACACAATATTGACTGGGCATGCCTAGTTGGCACTTTCTGGATGCTAACAATTTGAAATTGTGGCTAGGTCATGTTGGTTGTGTTTGGAAATGCATTTCACATATAAGAGATCAAGGAGGCATTTTGGTTCAATAATAAGGGATAATCAGTATGTAATTGTGTGAGTACAAATAATTCATAGAACTGCATGTTTTAATAAAATAATTAATGTTATCATCATACATAATTAAGTTAGCAACTATATACATGCAGAGACATATAATACAATTGTATTATATGTCTCTGATACATGTATGTGTGATTAAAAAACTTAAGCTATTATTAGTTTGAATTTGTTACTGATATACATTGTACTGCACCATCATGATCATGTTTATTAAGATTAAGTTAAATTCTGTAATGCAATTATAACTAGCTTTATACTCAATACATCTTGAGATTTTACCTTTTTCAGTTTTTAATACGTACAGGCATATTAATAATGTCATTTGAGAATGACTTCAGCCACTTTTTCAAAACTCAAATGCATGTATGTATTTCCTCACATCTCACGAGTTTGCAAGAATTCTTTCAATGGCTGTTTGTATAAAGACAGGAATTGACTTTTTAAAAATGTTGCTGTGTAATTTGAAAGAGATAAATTAAATGTGTCTACACACACGACATTGGTATATGTGTAGTTCCTGCAAGTTTGCCGCAAGTTTGTAACAAACAATTGCCGCAAGCTTGCAGTAAACAATTGCCGCAAGCTTGCGGCAAATCTAATTTGCATAATTATGTTTGCCGCAAGCTTGCCGCAAACTTCATTGGCATGGTAAAATGGTTGCGGCAAGTTTGAGGCAAACGTTTGCTGCAAGCTTGCGGCAATGTTTGCTGCAAACTTGCGGCAAATGTGTACCGCAGGGCTTATTTTTCGGTAAGGGTATACACTTTGAGATGGTCCCTATAGAATCATCTGTAAATGTTAACATCAATGTAAGCATAAGAGTTTTAAACAGTTGTCGAAAATATCTATTGGTAGAGCAATTCACAATTTGTTAATCAAATTATTAATATTTTATAATTGATAATCTGTCATATCAAATTGATAATCTGTTATATCAAATTGATAATCTGTTATATCAAATTGATAATCTGTTATATCAAATTGATAATCTGTTATATCAAATTGATAATCTGTTATATCAAATAATTAGTTTGTTATCTCAAATAATTAGTTTGTTATATCAAATAATTAGTTTGTTATCTCAAATAATTAGTTTGTTTTATCAAATAATTAATTTGTTATATCAAATTAGAACAAGTGAATTAACATGGTCCTAAAGGGCTTCCGTATTTATGTAAAGTTTGAAAGTCAGCAGCCAAGGTAATACATCAATAATTTCTATTCTAGTAATTCTTAATTAATTTTTGTGTGCCCCGGGTACAAAAGTAAAGGAAGTGCATCCATTCAGCGCTTATCGTACCTATCCCTGTTAGTTTTTTAAAAGTTTAAGATAAGTGGGGCGGCAACCTGATCACCACACTACCCCATCAAACACCAACCGGTCTCAACACTCTTTATCAGGGACGGAGGAAATAGTAAGTCTTATGAATGTTATTCAGAATAATATATACGACTGTTATATTATGGGAAATGAACGACACTCAAATCTAAAAAAATAATTGCAGGCGTCATATTACATTGGTAGCATTAAACTTGTACACGTTTCTTAATAGCTTACTGGGAGGGTTATAACAATCACCCTAAAACCCGTTATATTTCTAGTTTGAGGTTGCAGTCGAGAGAAACAATGGGAATTTGAACTAACGGCTGTTGATAACTGTGAGTACTCTCAAATCCTACTTGGATGTGCTTTTTCGTTGGGACGTACAAGTACTGGGTCACGTCCAATCTATGTTTTTGTTACGTGTATTTATGTTTGTATCAAACTCATGAGTTCAACTAGTTTGTATAGTCTGTTCTTATGGTGTACTGTAACCAAAAAGGGTGGTTGCTCCAAATAAAATGTTTAACACCGCCACATTCTGTATGTACCTGTCCTAAGTCAGGAGTCCGTAATTCAGCGGTTGTTGTGTGTATTAAGTTCATTTTTTGGTACATGAATAAGGCCGCTAGTTTTTTGGATTGAATTGTTTAGCAATTGTCATTTCGGGACTTTTTAATAGCTGACTGTGCGGTCCGGGCATTGCTCATTGGTAAAGACCGTACGATGACCTATCGTTTTTAATGTCTACGTCATATGGTCTCTTGTGAAGAGTTATGATAATCACATTGACATTCATATCACATCTTCATTTTTATATTGTATTTTGCTTTTCTTGGAAACTAGAGTCGTGTCTGTATATTTGTAAATGTCTTAATTTTCAACAAGTAAAGTGAACACCATTTTAAAAGCATGTGTGTATAATATACAAAAGAAGATGTGGTATGATTACCAATGAGACAACTCTCCACAAGAGACCAAATGACACAGAAAATAACAACTATAGGTCACCATACGGCCTTCACCAATGAGCAAAGACCAAACCGCATAGTCAGTTTAAAAGGCCCCGAATGCACACTATTAAATAGAACAACATAATTTCCCCTACAACCTAAATATTTTTATAGCATTTGTATATCAATCAATATCTAAAAATACCACATTTCCAATACTAAATCAACAGCTCGATGCACACAGTTTTTTAGAAAGCTCAAACTTTAATTTTATTAATGTTTAAATTGTATATTATTGACATGATTGATGCGTTGTGTTTCAATCTGTGTCATAAAAGCGTTTACCAGAACGTAATTGGTGTTTGCACATAACGTAATTATAGATGTTTACACATAACGTTATAGATGTTTGGACATAATGCAATAGGTACTTGCACATAACATGCTAGGTGTTGCACATAATGTAATAGATATTTTCACATAGCGTAATAGGTGCTTGTACATAACGTAATAGGTGCTTGCACATAACGTAAAAGGTACTTGCACATAATGAAATAGGTGTTATACATAACGTAATCGGTGTTTGCAAATAACGTTATAGGTGTTTGCACAAAATGTTATAGACATTTGCACATAACGTAAACTATGTTTGTACAAAACGTATAAGTTGCAAGCACATAACGGTATAAGTATGTGCACATAATAGTATAAGGTGTTTGAACATAATGTAAAAGGCATGTGCACATGACGTAATGAATGCTAACAGAGAGTATCAATTGTTTGGCAAAACGTTTATGAACTATACCATCATGTTTTATGTTTTTCACTGGAGATACATATGTATAAACACAACATAAAGCCATGAGGCTATAATATTTTGAGGTTTTCATAGAACAAAGATGTATCAAAACAAAACGTTTAAAATTTTCAGCATAACAATTACATTTAAGACAGGAAAGAATTATTAACTGACTTACGTAAAGGAAAAATAGACACAACATAGAGGAAATATAAAAGAATGAGAGGGTGGTTGATCATAAAGTTTTGAGATATTCACAAAATATACAGTAGTTAAAGCAAATGTAATGTCTATTGCACACAACATCGTTTAGCAATGACATATCATACAATTGTTTGACCAAACAAATAATTAATTTGACATAACACAGAGATGCAGTACCAGGAAATAAAGGAACAGGCACATAACATAAAGAAGAAATGACAGGACGTAAAGACAAAGTGACAAAACACATTGAATATTTACACTATAAGACAGTTCCGGCGTTCCATCATCCGAACTAGTTGTTAGTAATATAGCTGATCGACCCGGTCCAAACAGAAAAAAAAAAACCATATTATCCAATACAGAAAATTCACTTGAGTAAATATTCATAATCATTAAAGCAGATGGAAATGGACAATGGTTTTCTTTTTCTCGAATTGTTTTGTGCTTGCTTAATAAGAGATGAAAGATATTCCTTTTATAAAAAAATATGTTAATGTTTTTTTTTTTCTTCTATTTTATAGGATATGTAGTACCTGTCTTGACGCAGGTGTTTATTATATGGTTCACATTATCCTCATCAGTGATTATACAATGTGTGTATAATTCCAACAAAGGTATATAGTTCTCATTATGTTTACATTGTAACATGTTACTGTAGGTATTTTAATAACCTTTCATTATACTGATAAAAGGACACCGTTGTCGTAATTTTACCAAAATTTGAACTAGAAAACAAAAAAAAAACCAATTGGATATATACGATTACCGCCAGGAAAAACTGAGTGTTGAGCATTGAGTAGCAGTTTTTCAATCCCAACATAATATCTGATTCACATGTCTGGTCCTTAAAGTCATATGAAATGAGTGACTGGTGAAAATAATATTTATCCAATTTTTGATCCAATGTATGTATATATAATTTAAACTTCTTCTGTGCACGATTTTATAATTTTTTACGGAAACATGCCGTATAATCGTCATTTTTTTTCTTTGTCTGTTATGATGTAAAAAATATGGCAGCTCATTAATTGTCGTGTTTTGAAGCTGTAGTTTACCGATTGTCACCTTATAGTAAACAATCAACAAAGAAGCATGAATATTTAGCACATGTATAATATGTAAACTCAGATAATAGTTTATTTCAGCGACAGACCCATGCGTATTGCTATCCCCGGATGTTTACGAGTAGTGTCACGCTAAGGTTACTTTTCATACGGAAAATACGTCGGCGAATTGCTTCCTGGAAGCAAGCGATTAGAAAAAATTAATCTTCTTCTAAATGTTGACAAATTTAAGAATATTCTACAATAACAAGTACATGTACATAAGTTTAATAGTAAAACCTATCCATTTTGTCATAAAAACATATGCATCAGTTTGAGGTTCCATATGACTTTAAGACTCAGATCATTCACCAATAGTCGGTAAATCAAGTTCTAGGAAGACTCTCATAACATATTTTACTGTTCTTTAATTGTTTTATGGTATATATGTCTACACAAAGAAACGTTCAAGGTACAACTATGAGGATTAGGTTTATTGTACTATGTTAAAATCTGTTCAAGAATGGAAATCCTAGTATCAGTTTGTAAAACAAATACTAGTAGTTCAAAATAAAAGAAAGCAGCTTGCTGGTCGTTATTAATGTATTGTCCATGAAACCAATATCACTAGTTACCATTTTCAGTAATTAAGCAGTCATTTTAAATTTAGTTTTAACAAATCTTAAATGTTCGAAACGACTACATGGAAAAATGTTAAGAGTTTTTCTGCATTCATTCAGTACATTTCTTTTTTAATTGTTAATTTGCGTTCTGTCCAATATTTTCAAGTTAATTAATATAAAAAAGAAGATGTGGTATGATTGCCAATGAGACCACTATCCACAAAAGACCAAAATGACACAGACATTAACATTTATAGGTCACCGTACGGCCTAAGTCGGAAGATCCTTCTGTTTAATTCAATCAGTTTATTGTCAGTAGTATTCAGTGTAAGTTTATAACTTAACTTGTTTATAATATAGACCTCAATAAGATTGTGATAGATAACCATATTAATACGAAATCCAGGCTAAGCTAGGCAATTATTTGTAAACAATATGGCAGCACCAACAACTAATGGAACCTCAACCGATTTATGTAAGATATTATAAATATCAGATCCATAGCTCAGGCAAAGAACACATGACAAAAAGATTAAAATACTACAGCGAGGATTTCGTACATTCTTTATCGCACCACGGTTAAATTATCACGTTGTGATTGGTTTAAAGACGTCACGTGGTGACCCCCTATGAGACCGTAGGGGGGTAGTAAATTTCATAGGGGGTTCATGACGCGTTAATGGTGACGTCATTTATTAAAGTTGTTGTGTTTCATTGTTTATTCAGTTGGAAAGCAGGTCACCGTTTGACCCCAAGTTTATCAGCAACAATAGTCACGTGACCGTGAAAATTCAGTAAAAAAACGGACGAGACAAACCTTAATTTTACTCACTAAATACAATTGTCGTAATAAAAACTTATTAACCCAACTAATCTTGAATATCCATAGTTTATTCTCGTCAAAACTTACACATCAAATCAAAGTCCTTTATTCTTTATTTTATCTTCAAACTTGGAGTTTGGATGAAAATTGAAAGAAAACAGAAAGGTCAAATCTCTTTGGTCAAAATGTAACAAAGTTCGCATTAATGACCCAAACATTTTCCACTATAAAATACTTCTGAAAGTATTAAGGTTGCTGATATGTTCTGATAACAAGGTGTTAGGTCAAAGGTCAAGGTCAACATACACATTTGACCTTGAGGTATTTTTCAAAGTCACATGAATTGATGATGAATGGTGAAGATCCTAGGTGTCTACGACTTACGGTTTCTGAGTTTTGATGGCCAACCGACACCGGTTAATTTTAATAGGGCATAACCCTACCAACTAGTCGTTGATCAAAATGTAATGAAGAACCAGGGTCTGGTCCTGAACAAATTTCACCCTTCGTTTTTTTTTTCTACCTATTACGGTTACGGTGTTGGAACGATAACAAGGTTTTTCGGTTTCGGAGGGATTAAGGTTGCTGATATGTTCTGATAACAAGGTGTTAGGTCAAAGGTCAAGGTCAACATACACATTTGACCTTGAGGTATTTTTCAAAGTCACATGAATTGATGATGAATGGTGAAGATCCTAGGTGTCTACGACTTACGGTTTCTGAGTTTTGATGGCCAACCGACACCGGTTAATTTTAATAGGGGCATAACCCTGCCAACTAGTCGTTGATCAAAATGTAATGAAGAACCAGGGTCTGGTCCTGAACAAATTTCACCCTTCGTTTTTTTTCTACCTATTACGGTTACGGTGTTGGAACGATAACAAGGTTTTTGGGTTTCGGAGGGATCATAACTCCGAACCGACAAAATATTTCGACTCACAGGATGAGTTCCGGATAGGTATTCATGACACCGATACAAAGTGTGAACATGAAAGCGACATGGTGTACGGTTACGGAGGGAAAGTTTGTCTGAACAAGAATAATAATAATAATAATAATCAGAAGAAATACAGTAAGGTCTTTCCTTATAGAAAAAGGAAAGACCTTAATAATAATAATAATAATAAACAAGAAATACAGTAAAGTCTTTCCCTTTTGAAAAAGGAAAGACCTTAATGAAGAAATAAAAAAAAAATACCGCCTCCCTTTGCCAAATACTCCTTGGAGAAAAATACCATTTGACACATACAAAGAGAAAAGATAGAAATGTAGTGATCTTTAACATCTCAATCCTTTTTCTTTGTCTGTAAGCACGCTGATGCAGCCTACGTTTTTAATACACAATCAAGACATCTTTAAACTTCTGCAAATCATCCAAAATGACTTTTCTTAAATGAGCAACCACTTTACTTCAAAACAAAAAGGTAGGGGGGGGGGGGGGTTCAGAGTCAGATTTTTTCTCGCGTGAAAGTTTATATATTTTTTTTTTCGATGGTACCAGATCAATATTCAACACTATAACGTATGGGGAAACTTTGGATTTAGAATATTTGTTCATTCTAATCATCTGTATGACCCGATTTTTTTTTAATCAAATTATGGAAAAATCCATCCCCCCTTTTTTTTAAAGTCAAATGGTCGATCCCTAACTGCTAGAAAAGTTGTTCAAAAATTTGAATTCGGTTCTACGTAATGAACATTTAAATGACATATAGTTTACAAGTGTGAACAAATCTTATGTACAGGTAACTAAACAAGGTGTATAGATGTGAACAAATTTAATGTGAAACTAGTGTACATTACATTAAACCAAATCTAAACATGTTTACTGTACACGGCGTTTGGTGTGAACACGGCCTAAGTTTAGGGGTTGAACGCTCACACACATGTTGAATCCTGCCACATTATCATGAGCATGTAGTTGTCGTTGCCTTTTATAACTGATATACAGTATGGATATTTGTCATTTTTTAAGGCCGCACGGTTGGTTATAATTGATAAAACTACTTCATTGAACTCCAGTTGATAGTTGCCAAATTGGCAGTCATACCACATCTCCTTACTTGTTATGATATTGTATACATGAATTTTATATTCGAGTCTTGTCTTAACATGTATGAAATATTAGTCGCTTGACGTTAAAAACAAACAACTAACAATCAATCAATTTAAACTCGTGTTCAATAAGGAGAAAATCATTTGATTTGTTGGGTTAAAAGGGGGAGGTGGCAGGAGTATTTTGAATATGAATATGGTGGCCTGGTAAGAGCTGGAAACAATAGGCATGATTAGCGAAAAGTTAAATCTTTAAAATCAATAAAAAACTCCGCAAAAGATCCTCCTGCCCCATTCCCATCCTTAGAATAACAAAAGGTCGTACCCTTACTGTAATTGTCCGTGTGTTTTTATTATTTATCTAGCTAGTTATCCTTATAGTGTCCTACTAATGGGACGACTATTTAATATTCTGATTGAGGAGGATTTTGAAAATAAATAACTAAGCCTTGATAATCACAAAAATCAAAGGTTTGTTCTGTGTTAGTTTGAAAATAAATAACCTGAAGAAAAGTTTTGACTGTTACACTCTTAATTTCAACATTACTTCTCTAAATTGGTAACCACTTAAAATATTAATCCTGTACTAATCTCTCTCTTATAATTTCTGTTTTAAAGGACCGGATTATCATTTTGAAGACATACATCCACTAGACTATGATTTAATGAGGAGAACACAGTTGATTACCTACCTAACCAAATCTGGAGTGATGCCTGAACTCCCTGATTGGAGAGGTGACTATTACATTTGGAGTTTGAACTAAATAAATTTAATTTTTATTACTATGTAAATTCATTGTACATTGTCAAGAATGAAAAAAACTCACAAATCTGTAAAAATTGTGCTTAAAAAAGTTTTTAATTTCTAAACATAAAAAAATAAAACATGTTTTGGCTCTCAGCACTTCGCAATAAACATCTTTCGGCTCTTACCACTTCGCAATAAACGTGTTGCTGTGCTAAACATGTTTAGCTACTTCGTCAAGTATATGAAACTAAACGTGTTTAGAATCTAAGCACTTTCAATATTTAGACACTTTCCTAAACACGTTTAGAATTACAACACATTTAGGCCGAAGACGGCATTCATATCACGTGATAATTTTTAAGCGGGAGGACAAAACAAAGAACACAAAGTCAAAGGCCACGCTGTTTACTGCTGACCATAACTTGACTGTTTTAGAAAGGTAAGGAGTTATGATTATATTGTCTTTTTATTTTTACTGCCAATTGTACTCAACAAACACATAACAACATTAATAAATAACACCATAGAATCCAGTTAGTTTCCAAACAGACTCAAAGAAGCTCAGGTGGTACCATTACACAAAAAGAATGACCCACTGGATAAAAAGAACTATAGACCTGTGAGCATTTTACCAACAATTTCAAAAGTATATGAAATGGTTATGTCTGACCAGTTGACTGAATTTTTTTTGAGAATATATTTCATGCTTTTTTATGTGCATTCAGAAAAGGGGGGCAAGGGGTTTAACTGTTATGCTGTTATGAGGTAATTTAATTCTTTGTTATCTGTTATTCTGAAAATATATTTTCTGTTAGCTGTTATTGTCTTATTCCTTGTTATCTGTTATAGGACTATTATTTTTATTGTTATCTGTTATTGTGAGATTGTTTTGCTGTTAAATGTTATTGAAAATTGGAATGTTAGCATTTTGACAGCCAATATTAAGTAGAAATTGAAGAAAATGAACATTGTGATTTGAATGGAAAGTTGTCTCATTGGCACTCATACCACATCTTTTTACTATCACTATTGGGGTCTTTCCATTGGTGATATGGAGGTCACGTATTTGCAGAAGGATTCCAGTAACAAACATCACATAAACATATTTAAAAACAGTGGGGTCCAGGACCATTCCAGTATACATTATTATTACTCTTTGTAATAAATTCCATTGTCTGTGAACATGTTTTTAGATGTAAAATTTTGTACAAATTATAATTTTTACAAAAAATAGGTACAAATAATAGTGGTTTTTTTTTACTTTGTACACATTTTCTTATAAATTATAATTTGTATTTTGACTTTGTACACATTTTTTGTACAAATTATAAATTGTGAAAATGACAATTTGTATATAAAATTTGACTAAAAATCACTTTTAACAATGTATAACTTTTTTACAATAACTTATCATATGGATTTTTTTATATCATTTTAATTCAATGACCAAATAATAAATGTTTAACCCCGCCACATTCTGTATGTGCCTGTCCCAAGTCAGGAGCCTGCAATTCAGTGGTTGTTTTCGTTTATTATTTTTTTTAGATACATCAAGCTGTTAAATTTCTCGTTTTGATTGTTTTTCGTTTGTCAATTCAAGGCCTTTTATGTCTGACTATTCAGTATTGGTTTGTTGCTCATTGTCGAAGGTGGCATAGCTATAGTTGTTAATTTCTGTGTATTTTTGTCTCTTTTGAAGAGTTGTCTTATTGGCAATCATAACACATCCCCTTTTATACTTATTTACAAAATACAAAAATAGTATATATGTAAATGTATCATTTGTTTGAGCATGTGAGTGAAATGTTGCCTTTGGGAATTACACGATATCTTTTTCTTTAACACTTAGAAGTGCTACTCCTCCTCTTTGTATTTACATGAAAGAGAACCCTGACTATCAATTTTTTTGATAGCTTTTTAACTGGTTCACATCATGAAAAGTGAAAGCTAAGAAACTGTTGCTGCAAATAAAGATGTGTCTTTAACAGCTTCAAATATTTAATATCTCGACAAAATATCCTTAAAATAAGTGAATATATATGTCTCTGTTAAGGCCTAGCAATCCATACAACCAGTTATATCTTCAAATGTACTGACTGTACTGTATTGGTCCTGGACCGGACTGATTTTAAAATTTCATTTACTGTTATCTGTTATTGTCCCTTTTCAATTCCTTGTTATCTGTTTTAAGCCAAACCAATTTACTGTTTGGAACCCCCCTTCCACCCCCACCCCCCTCAGAAAAGGTCATGGATGTCAGACAACTTTGCTGAGACTCCTTGAAGATTAGAAAACAGCTTTGGATAATAATATGTAATTGGCAGCTATTCTTATGGATCTTTCGAAAGCTTTTGACTGTTTACCACATGATTCTTTTAAATAAATTATCTGCCTACGGTCTTTCTTCTAAATCAGTGAAATTACTTCAAAATTATCTACAGATCGTAGGCAACAAATAAAACTTCAGGGAGTACTCAGCAGTTGGGCTGACATCTAGAAAGTGATACCCCAAGGCTCAATCCTGGGGCCCCTATTATTTAATACTTTTATAAATGACATATTCTATTTTATTGAACATGGTACCCTATATAATTATGCCGATGATAACACTCTGTCATATGCAGACAACAATTTTGAAAATTTATTATGTACACTTGAAAGAGAAAGTGATGTTTTAATTGACTGGTTTAGTTTTAATTGTATGCAGGCAAATCCTGACAAATTCCAAGCCATTGCAGTTGGAAATAAAACATTTGCAAAAAAGCCTGTTCTTAATATACAGTCAGCAAAAATATCCTGTGATGAGATTGTCAAACTTTTAGGTATTTATGATATTGACTATCAACTTAATTTTAATCATCACATTAAAAATATTTGTCGTAAAGCATCACAACAACTGAATGTTTTAAAGAGCATTGGCTGCTACCTTACTAAATTGAATAAATTGACCATATTCCATACATTAATTTTATCTAATTTTGATTTTTGTCCTTTGGCATGGCATTTTTGCAACAAAAATAACACCACCAAATTTGAAAAAAAATCAGGAAAGGGCTTTAAGATTTATATATGAAGACTATGTTAAAATTGAGAATGGAAATGGGAAATGTGCCAAAGAGACAACAACCCGACCATAGAAAAATTAACAACAGAAGGTCACCAACAGGTCTTCAATGTAGCGAGAAATTCCCGCACCCGGAGGCGTCCTTCAGCTGGCCCCTAAACAAATATATACTAGTTCAGTGATAATGTTAGTTCATATGATGATGAACTACTTTTACGAGCAAAGGTTCCATCACTGAAAATAAGACGTATGCGTAACAGGGCTATGGAGTGTTTTAAAATTTTATATAAATTGTCACCACCATGCTTACATGATTTAGTTGTATTGAAAGATTGTAAATATGGTAAGAACTCTTTTAAATACACAGCTGCTGTTTTATGGAATGATCTACCTGATGATTTTAGAATATTGCTAATTTTAGTCAGTTCAAAAATATTATAAAGTCATGGAATGGAAATGATTGTAAGTGCACAGTTTGCGCAGACTTTTAGTTTATATATTATGCAAATTAATTTACCATCTAGATCATATCCCATTTTTCAAATTTTCATGCTATGCATTTTACCAGCTTTTATGCCTAGTTTACACTTATATGCTTTTAGCTTTAATACCTAGCTTATGCTTATATCCTGCTTTTAGTGCTTCATTTTTGTGCTGTGAAATTTATTGCATGTGTATTATATTATTTGTTGTATTGTTATAAATTGTTGTATCGTTAAAAATGTTTCATATGTCGGTTAAAAGCTCATTAGAGCTTATGTTTGTCTATGTTTGTATACCTTGCCGACTCTAAATAAAGCTTATTTATTATTGAAAATGATTAGTGACAATTATAAGCATTATTTACAAGTACACTACCATATAGCCAATGCAGGAGAAAAAAGGGGTGGGTTACCATCTCACGAAATCTTGAAGTGCTTGTAGGAGCTTTAAGTGTTCAAACTAAATTGTGTAAAGATATTAAGAGTTGTTTAATGTTCTATCATGCAAGATTTCGCTGATATTTAATTAATGTGCTTGGAAAAGGAGTTGGTGAGGCTAATTGTCGTTCGGTGCTCCTCGTCAGATTATATAAAGTAACAGGAAGGGTAATAGAATCTACAGATTCTCACCAGAATGAGGTGTATCATTTGTAAATACAGCGTCATTTCTAGTTCGTTGTTTTCATGAGCTTCCGAAATGGAAAATCCGCCTTTCAAAATATAAGAATTATGCTTTGTTTAACTCAATAGATAAAAAAGGTTATGCTTTTCTTATGATTTTATTTTCATGTATTATTTAATTTTAGATTTTTAGAAAAGTGCAGAGGAAATCATCATCTGTCTTGACATGCTACAAGAGGAGATAAAAACAGTGACAACTCTGATGCCAGGTAAGAATCAGAAGTGTATTTGATTTTTAAAATGTCAATATATATTTGAACAAATTATAGAAATATAAAGTATGAAAAGAAGTTTTACATTAAAGAGTATATATCAATTGATACATCACTCAGTAAATTTATGCTTTTATAATACTTTTGTCTAAACATAGTTATCTGGATCATAAATCCTGCTTTTACTTTTTGGTGATGTAGTTCTTATACTTATATTTTAAAATTTATTCTAATTAGTAAGTTGCTTATCAATTTTTTTTTCTATATTCCAGGCCAGTGACCAGCAGTTGGGTACTACGAAAGCAGAAGTTCAGTCCAGTAAAATGAAAATATGACAGTTTCAAATTGTTTTGTTGGAAGGGATTTAGTAGGAGAGTTTATTGACAATATTCTGTACATGTATCTTGTTATGAATTTATGTTTGATTGTGTTCTTTGATTAACAGAAATAAATGATAACATATATTCCTTTGTTTTATATGTTGTAATTTTTTTTTTTAAAAAGCTAGGTATGGAAACCTGAGATCTATCATAAGAGTTTGACAGTCTAGACATCTGGAAAATTAGTTAAATTAGGCCGAATGAAGTAACGGCTTCCCACACTAAAATGATAAGCATGTTTCTTCATGAACCTTTATGGTCTTAACATGTTTACATTCAAAACACTTCACAGCTAAACGTGTTTCCAGACAAAACACTTCACAGATAAACATGTTTCCAGATAAAACACTTCACAGCTAAACATGTCAACAGTCTAAGCACTTTTCAGCTTAACATGTTTCTGTTCTAAACACTTTACAGTTAAACATGTTTACAGTCTAAGCATTTTAAAGCTTGGCACGTTTAGGCTGTTAGCACATTAAATATTAAACATGTTTAGATTTAAAACATGTCAAAAATCGGTTTCATAAATGTGTTTAGGAAAGTGTTTAGGCTCTAAACACAATTTTTAGAGTGTGACTTACAATTTATTGAAAATAAATAGCTCTGCAGGTCTATCCGAAAGTATTAGATGGCACCAGATTCTTCATAATTTTTTTTTCCAAAAAGAATCGGGAAACACTCCCGTAAACTTCATATAAGGAATTATAAATATTATTTAAATATACTTGAAATGTCTGAAATTGAGATAGGCCTATATTGTGGTAGAAATACGAGTTGGTAAATATTGGGTACGAGTTTGAGAAGGTACGAGTTGACATGGCTCCACAGCGACATCGTGTGGAATATTGTGAAACTAATTTATTCTAGATTTGTAAAACTTTTAGACTTGTCAAACTTTTTGATTTGTAACATGTTGATTTGTAACTTGTATTTTTTCTTTAGAAACGCAACTTCTCTTTGGCTGGCAGCGGTAACAATTACACAGACGCGATCTCACAAAACGTGACTAAAACAAAGTGACAACATTTCAAAAATAAAGAAATGTAGAAATTCATGTAACGAATGAAGAAAACAGTTTACAAATTAAGAAATAGTGTTTACACATGTATCATGAAATTACATTTCACAAATCAAGAAATGTAGAAATTCGTGTAACGCCTAACGAATGGAAAAAATACATGTTACAAATTAAGAAATTACATTTTACAATTGCATATGTTACGAATAAGAAATTGCATGCCATTTCACAAATTAAGAATTATATAATTTTGGCGGATGTTCCCTTCCATTGTTTTGCACCCAACTAAAATACCCCAAGTTTGAACACCTTATTTGATTTCAGGACCACCATATTCAAATGTGAACTACTGTGATATATTTCTTAACTTTTTACCTTAAAGAATCCTGGTCCTGAGTAGATTTGGAAGTTGTCGTCAGCAAAAGATTAAAACACCGTTCATTGCGGGCTTCCGTTGATGTTGATTTCTATATTTTGTGCAATGTCAATTTCATCATGGAACACTTCCTCTACAATCAGGGGTTCATTAAGGGATACAACTAAATTTGATATTTATGATATTAATATATAATAGTTACGATTTAAAAATTAGTGTTTTAATTTAAGTTGCAGTATAAAAACAATATAAGGTCAATGTCATAAAGATATAAACTTTGTGGTATTCTGAATAAAACTGGGGAAGGGAAGGGCGCAGTAAAATCCCGTCCTTCCCCAGTTTCTCAGTCTCTATAATATTTTGTGTATGTGGCTGAGAAACTGGTGAAGGACGAGGTTCTACTGAGCCCTTCCCTATTTTTGCGCTGAGTACAAAGAAAAAATATTTTTCTGACATTGAAGATATATTGTTTTTAAACTGCAACTTAAATTAATAAATTGATAACTACAATGTATTCAAATCGTTACACAAATGTCAAACTTATTTTCATCCCTTAATGGACCCCTGATTGTGGAGAAAGTGTTCCATGATGAAATTGCAGAAATGACATCGTACACAATATATATAGCTGTGTTAATTTATAGATTATCGTTGATCATCTCAACGAGATTGATTTTCTCGCTTGAGCTGGTACAGCGAAAGTGAGAAAAGCAATCGAGTTGAGATGACCAATGATAATCTGTTTATCGCTATTTTACCTATGACGACGTTGTCAATTTCATGTCAGTTTCGTTAGCAACGCCACGTGGCCTCCTTAGTTTCTAGCGATAATTTTTCCATCTCAAGCGAGAAGCATGATATGAAAATTATCACAAAAAAAGATCAAAGGAAAAATGCACAAAATAGCGATAATTATAGATTATCGTTGATCATCTCAACGAGATTGGTTTTCTCGCTTGAGCCGGGACGGCGAAAGCGAGAAAGGCAATCAAGTTGAGATGACCAATGATAATCTGTTTATCGCTATTTTACCTATGACGATGTTGTCAATTTCATGTCAATTTCGTTAGCAACGCCACGTGCCTGCTTATAGTTTCTAGTGATAACTTTTCTATCTCAAGCGAGTAGCATGATATGAAAATTATCACAAGAAAAGATCAAACGAAAAATGCACAAAATAGCGATAAAACATATTATATGAAATAAACACAACTAGTTGCAGTATTAAAAAAACATTTTATATTTTTCTGACATTGACCTTATATTGTATGTTAAACATGTTAAAGATGACAAAAAGTTTAGTATTGAAAATGACTAACATTTTCAGTACTGAAAAATGACTGAAATTTTCAGTACTGAAAAGTGACTGAAATTTTCAGTACTGTAAATTGACCGAAATTTTCTGTACTGAAAACAACTTTTTCTCAATATTACTAAAATTGATATACAAATAAATGTACTGATTAGCGATGTTTCTTAAAAGTACTGTTTATATATCGGAATTTAATGTACTGATTAGTGATGTTTTCTAAAAGTACTATTTATATAGAGGCATTTAATGTACATGTAAAGTTTAGGCAAATTGTTGGTAGTGTATGTGATGCAAGTAGAAAGACAAGAAAACGACATTAAAATTATAAACCTTTCTGGAATCAGGAACTCGGACAACTATGGAACGCAATGCGTCTTAAGGAAACAGAATTTCTTAGTTTTAAAGGAAAATCATCTTCCAGAAGGAGATTTCGGGAGGAATTTGAACATGCGCAAAAAATATTTGATAGAAAATTAAGACAATGTGAACACCACAACGGACAATTTTTTTGTTTGGAAATCGATAATATGGTTACATCAAATCCTAATGATTCCTGGGACAAAATCAAAAAGATAGGACCCGAAAAGTACAAACCTTTCCCATGGAAGTATACGGTCCAAATAGTGAAATACTAACAGATTATGATTCAGTGCTAAACAGATGGAAAACAGATTTTCATAATATTTACAACATGGACAATAGTACGGCGGAGTTTAATGACAATTTTCATAGCCAAGTATTATCACATAAGTCTTCTTTAGAAGACTGTATGATTGACCCGTTATATTATGAAAACCCGGAACTGAATACAAATATAACAATCGATGAAATCAGGCGTTTAATACATGGGGCAAAAAATGGCAAGGCTTGTGGAATTGATAGCATACCGTATGAAGTCTTGAAATATAAATCTGTGATAAGCGTGCTTCATTTTTTGTTTCAACTTAAATTTAAAACTAGTATTATTCCATCAATCTGGCGATAGGTAATATTTTGTCTAATTCTTAAAGGCAAAACATCCGACGAACGAAGTCTTCTTAACTATCGTGGAATAAGTCTGCTCTCCTGTATCTCAAAACTATATAGTGCCTTTATAAATAGCCGAGTATCTGCTTATTTAGAAACAAGCGACATGTTAGCAGACGAACAGAATGGGTTCCGTGCGCATTGTTCATGTGAAGACCATATCTTCACACTAAATGCAATTGTGAGGAACTGTCCAAAAACGTTTGTAACATTTATAGATTTAAAAAAGGCATTTGACTTTGTTGATAGAGATATGCTACTGTACAAGCTTCTTTTAAATAAAATCGATGGGAAAATTTATAACTCTATCAAAATTATCTACATTTATACTACCGCTTGTATTCGTTCGAATGATACTTTGACGGATTGGTTTAGTTGTAATAATTCAGGTGTTTGACGAGGCGATATCTTTCGCCGACACTTTTCCTAATTTTCATTAATGATTTAGTACAGGTAGTTATAACAAACCTTGACCTTTGTGTTAGCATAGGAAACTCAAATGTATCGATACTGTTGTATGCTGACGATATAGTGTTAATTTCACCCAATGAAAATGACATGCAAGCGATGTTGAACAAAGTCCATGACTGGTTTTAAAGACAGTGCATATGTTAACTTGGTACAAAACAAAGCCATTCTTTGTTTCTTAGGTGTTCATAAATTCGCCCCGAAAGTTGCTACAAATGGTGATGATGGATGGCTGCCATGTAAAGAAAGACACTGGTACAATATAATAAGACTATGGAACAAGCTTATTCGAATGGAAGATTCACGCGTATGTAAACGGGTTTTCCACTGGGACCTTGAACGGTGTTTGAATAATTGGTCATCAGATATGAAACTTATTTTGTCACACATTGACTTAGAGGATTATTTCCACCAAAAACAAACTTGTGATATTTCTCTTGTATAAGACAGACTTTTCATGTTGAATGGGAAAACTCTATATCAAACTTTCTGAAATTGCGGACATAGAAAACATTCAAATCAGAATGTAAATGTGAAACATATGTTGGACTGAACCTCACTCGTGCTGAACGTTCTATACTGGCACAATTTTGATGCGGCATACATCCTTTGAGGATCGAAATTCGACGGTTCGTCGGAGAAGCAGAAGCTGACCGCATTTGCAGAATATGTGACTCACGTTATGTTGAAAATGAACGCAACTTCCTGATGTTTTTTTACCGAGATCTAAGAAATCAACTCATATTGAATATATAATACTCGTTTGAAGACATTTCTAAAAATGAACAGTTTAAAATGATTATCTGCAAATATCCTAGAAAAACTGCTCATTATTTAACAATGCATTTAATAAGAGAAAAAGCTTTTTGTATAGGAGCAATCAAACATGAATTTTAATTTTGTCCGCTGTTGAATGATTATTATTTTTTATATATAAATGTTTAAAGTGACATATAGGTCCGAAGGGTCGTGTGTTGATACATGTAATACCAACTGAAATATTGTATATTGTCATTAAACACATGTCACTATAATAAACAATTTGGTATTGGTATTATTGATCTTTAAAAAAAAGTAACTGGGTGTTAGCTGAAAGCCAATTACGACTTTTAAATGAATCTTGTGTGCCAGAATTTTACCAAAAAAAAACTGAGTTGGATATGAGTTGAATTATCACTACTTAAAAATTAAAAGAAGCATACATGTCCAAGACCAATCAAGATGTCGATATCGACGATATCGACAATGGCGACTCGATCGAAATTGACAAACGAATACACCGTGACAAAATATACTGTCAATATCGACAATTTCTAAACGATATCGAATCGATATCGACGAATGAAGATAACATGAAAATACATACTCTCGGTATCGTTGATATCGACAATAACAACACGATATCGAATCGATATCGAAAATATCTGAATTAAAAAAATTATGAACAAACAAGACGTCGATATCGGCATAGAAATTTTTTTAAACCTCTCCCCGATGATAAATGGTATATGGATATACATTAAAGGAGAAAAAACATAATCTTAAAAGAAGTGTTGACATCACAGGACTATCTAAGAAGAAGGGCAAACAGAGGACAAAATACAAACCCGGTAACAAATAAGACATACAAGGACAAACAACAACATTTGACATTGAAACTAAAAACAAATGAAAAACGCAGACCCCGAAATACTTGGGCGACCATACCATACATTCTTATTGCGTTATCATCTATGTATGGATGAATGTCAAGTTAAGATAATTTACATGATCTATTAAATGCATTGCAAACATAGACAAAAATCGTATGCAAACTGGATTTAAAAAGAAAATTTACGGATTAACCTCAAAATATGAACGCACATAGTCCACCTTTTGAATGATATAATCAATAATCAAATTACCCTCATACGTTGTCATATGATGATCTTCATAGTGTTAAATATCTTATACGATGTAATTTTATTTCATAATAATCAACATAGAAATTTATATAAAACAACATCATAGACATAATGTCAATTGTGTCAAATTGTCTATACACTTGTTTTTGTGTATATTACATATTGTTATATTCCCAATAATCGACAACCAAGACAGAGATTTCAGGTCGTTGTTAATGCTATGGAGTGTTTGTCGATATCGATTAGATATCGTCGATATCGACAACCAAGACGGAGGTTTCAGGCCATTGTTCAAGTAATGGGATGTTTTTCGATATCGATTCGATATCGACAACAAATACAGAGGTTTCAGGCAGTTGTTCAAGTTATGGGATGTTTTTCGATATCGATTCGATATCATCTATATCGTTAATATCGACAACAAAGACAGATGTATAGGGATATGTCGATATCAATTCGATATAAACATTCAAGACAGAGGATTCAGGCCATATAACATAACACCATACATACGAAAAGTCGTCTATCGATATCAAATCAACATCGTGTCTTGGACATACCTCAATAGAAGAGACACAAACCTGTGTCATTCGTGTACCTGAAGTACTTAATGGGTATTTAATCTTTGCAGAAAAGCACAGCAGTTAGGCAAAAATCACTCGTATCTGTATCTAAAACTTGTTTATTCTAAACCGTCCGTGAGTAAATAGAAAAAGCCCAATATAAACCAATTGTAAAGCAGTGATATGAATGGTTCTAACCGGCCCAATTCGACAAAAAAACTACGGTTGTTTAGTCATATTTAAGGGCTTAGCTGTATCAATCATCTTCTTTTGCCGAAGCTTTTCAAATCAGACTAAGTTTTTCCCCGACCAATTTATAACATGTATTAATAAAAGTATCATTTTGTGTTAAATAACAGTTGCTGGATTGGCATATGTTCATAAAGATACATAGTAATCATTCAAATAAATCTAACAATCATTTTGTCTTGTAATAAAGCTATTCTACAATTTTAATCGTTCTTAAAGTATTCATTCATACCACCGTTCATTTACAAAATATCTTGTATCTTGTATCCTGTATCTTTCAGGGCAGCTGTATCTTTCAGGGCAGTTTCAAAAGAGATTACTAAAACAACGCTGTGTTGATATAATCAACATTTTCATCTTAATTTGCGGAATACTCGTACGGAATTCATATGGTAGGATTGAAGGTATAGTTTTATTATATTATTATGTCTTCCTCAAATTCTTAATCATTTCAATTTCTTGTTCTTATCTGCAATGTATCGCTATTCTAGACGATCTTGTGCAGAATTAATTTGCTGCTTCGTGCCTTTTATATAAAGCTATGATCGATTTGTCTTAAGATTTCTGACTTCTTTAAACGTAATTACAATGTATCAAAATAATAATATAAAAATACGAACACACTATAAAACTCCGTTATAAAGTGCTCTTTAATTATGTATAGTTGTTAACTGCTACATGTCCTACGTCATTTGGTCTTTTGAATAAAAATGTTTCAATGACAATCACACCACATTTTTCTATATTTATATTTACTCATCAGATTATCTTTATCGTCATCCATAAACTTGTGTTTAGAGACAAAATGAGACTTTTAAAATTTGACCAAAACATTGATTGGAAAAATCTAACGATCTGTATTAAGTCATGCAATGACTAGGCATACTCTTATATTTCATACACTTAGTAATTTCGATGTCATTACCTAATAGCTTCTCATATTTTATGTTTTAGATTCACTTTTTGTACTGATTATTATAGTGATTAATATTGTTATTCTATCGATATGCATGTGTCACGTAAGTACTCTCAAATTTTCCATTTTTTTTTTATTAAATTATGTATAGTTTCTTCGAAGAAGTTAAGTGTTAGTTTGTTGAACACTGATGCATAACCACAACCGTTACAATAAAATTTAAGATTGCAAAAAGAATATCAAATCGTTATCTGTTGTCTTTAAACAAACTTCAATATCCGTTCGAAGAGTTTCGTTCGTTCGTAAGATGTTGAGAAACCTCTATTAAGTACCAAATTGGTCTAGACGGTGTATAATTGAAGCAACAGTACAGTATGCAGTACATAAATCTGTGATTTCAGTGTTAATCATTTTTCCTTTTGCTATGATTTTATGTTGACTGTGAGTTTGAATGGTGTTTGATTGTGTTTAATATTCTCGTTTTTAAGTCCCTTTGTTACGATGCCAAACAAACAAAGACTTGAAAACTTTTATTCGCTACAGATGAGTACCAACTGGTCAGGGCGTATTCAAAACGGTATTTCAGAGTAAGATAATATGTCTCCAGAAAATTATTATCTTTTCAGTTAAATAAAAATCGCTTATCGATTTGCCACTTGGCATTGTGATTATTATTCTCATATAGTATTTATGATAATCTTTGTAATGACATTTTTTTTTATAAATAAGATGATGTATATAAAGGACGATGCTCAAATTGAAGCCGACAAATTAAAGATACGCATTGCTGGTATGTATTATATCTATATATAGCCACATGTATATGTCTTTTATGTTATAGTTTGCAATAAAAACCCAGTTATAACTTCCATTGAATTAGTCTGGCACGCGTTGTTCTATTGAAGTTTAGTTTGAATATTTTCATTCGTCATCATATCATCATACAAATACACACAATAATAATTGGATTCGGAAACAAGATGTACATAGCTTATTTTTATCAGACTCCTTAAAATACCAACTCCATGAACGATTACATTAATAAAGCAAGCTATATTACAATGAAAACAAAGAAAGAAGGAGGAAAAAAAATAAACAAAAAAATAAAAATACAACATTGAAGTTACTAGCTACGAGATATATTAGAAAAAAAAATCTCAAAAAAAGATTTGTTTTTGGTTTAATCATTTATGAAAGTGAAATAGTGAAATAATAATTCACTCTTGGTAGCCAGTATGGTTCAATTTTGTCTAAATAGGCTACGTAACATTGATGATGAATTATTCACTTGCAAGTGAAGAATTTGACCTCATTGAATCCATATCCCTGTGAACTTTAAGTTGATCCCTTAGCTAGAGATTGAGAACGCATAACACTGTGCGTTATGTAAAGGAGTAAAGGAAAAACATGTCAATATTAAAAGTGAAACAAAGGTAAATCATTTGATTGACTTATATTGTTCATAAACTATCATTCTAATGCAGGTAAGGACGATGATTTACATATATTTTTAATCGATTATATGAAATTAAACAGACTTAGAAAAATCGAAATGCACGAGTTCATTTCTTTGTATATCTATGTGTATGTTTAAATCGCTTATATGACCATCGAAGGTCTTCGGAAACCAACTCGATAGTCAATTTGATGGCATTAAGACTATAATACACACAAATCGAAGTTTAATATTATCGACCCCATGCACTATATATTGTTTATTTTATACTTTTTATAAAAATGGTGAACATGAATTTGACAGCTATTGCCCCTTTAAAAGACAAACAAGCAGGTTTTTGAGCATGTATAAACCTCATTACTGGACAGTGGTATTTAAATTAGTCTTACAATGGTTATCCGACTCCACAATAAGGCACAGTTATTGATAAAGTATTCAGTGACGATGACTGTTTAGTAAAATGAGTGGGATCTTCAATTACTTGCTCCAAACTGTGATTTGTACAATATTATTGATTTTGGAAGTAGCAACATTTATCTTAGTTGATTTTAGATGAATTTGGCTATTTATTTTAGGTATTTTTGACATATAGCTCTTTAACAGTTTCGGTACTTATACATCTTCGGAATTTAAATGTTTGTCTTTGAGCGTTCCTGATGAAGGTAAATCAAGAAAAGCGCTTCAGACGCAAGAAATTATTTCACGTGTTGTTTCCAATTTTTTTTAACATCACGGGGTCGATACCTCAGCTCAGAAGTCAGTACTTCGGTACTGACATGATTTAACAAACTTTACTTAAAATTGTCCGTTTATAAAAATAGCTCTTCAACGGTTTCGGTACTTATACAACTTCGGATTTCAAATGTTTGGCGTTGAGCCTGATGAAGGTAAATCCAGAAAAGGGCTTCGGACTAAAATTGTTCATTTATAAATTTTAAAAATTATTAAGAAACTAAGGTTTCAACTCCCTCATGCAAAGTTGCCTTAAGATGAATTTAGCTATTTTTTTTTTTTTTTTTTTTTTTACATATAGCTTTTCAACGGTTTCGGTACTTATACAACTTCGGATTTCAAATGTTTGGCTGTGAGCGTTCCTGATGAAGGTAAATCTAGACAAGTGCTTCGGACTCAAATTGTCCGTTTATGAATTTTGAAATTATTAAGAAACTAAGGTTTCAAATACCTCATGCAAAGTTGGCTTTAGATGAATTTGGCTATTTATTTTAGGTATTTTTGACATATTATAGCTCTTCAACGATTAAAGTACTTATTTATCTTCGAATTTCAATTTTTTGGCTTTGAGCGTTCCTGATGAAGGTAAATCCAGAAAAGCGCTTCGGACGCAAGAAATTATTAAACGTGTTGTTTCCATTTTTTTTTTTTTATCTGTATCAAATTATCGTTGAAACATCCCGTTACATTAACACCTTTTGTCCACATATCATTGTTTTTTGTTGTTGGCACGTAGAAAGTGCCATATTCTACCTTTCTCTTATTTACTTTTACAAATTTAAGTAAATAACAATGTATCACACCTTTTGTCCTCAGTGACAATCAACTAAAGTTTTGGAAGTAAGCTTCGCACATTTAAACGTAAAAGGGAATTGAAATTGCAAACAGTTATCCTAATTTGTTACTCTCTGATACGCTTTCGAAGCTAATATTATGAAAGTCGTTATCATTGGATGATGAGGACCCGAATTGATTTAAATTCCACCTATTATTAAGAGTAATTAAAGTACAAATAACAACAATATAAGTTTAACAACGTGATCCGAAGACTGAACTCTATCGCCAACACATTGCGATTGATTTTCACTTTCGTTTATCCCATATTTGGACGAATTTTATGCTCCACCTACGATAGTAGGGAGGCATAAGGTTTTCTGGTCTAAACGTCTGTTCGATCGTTCGTCTGTTTGTCCATTTCCACTTCAGGCTAAAAATTGTGTATAAGATTGTTTTTGATGAAGTGGAAGTCCAAATAACTTGAAACTTAGTACACATGTTAAATATTATATGAGCTTTTGAATTCAATTGCCAAATTAGATTTTTAATCTCAATATCACGGTCCACTGAACACAGAAAACGACAGTGCGAGTTTCAGTTTCAAGTTTTTGGTCAAGGTAGTTTGATAAAGTTGAAATCCAATGGACTTGTTCCAATGATATGATCTTACTTATTTAAATGCAAAATTAGATTTTTAGCTCCAATTTGACGGTCAATTGAACATAGAAAATGATAGTGCAAGTGAAGAATCCATGTACTTTAGACACATTATTTTTTATACATTTGTTTTTAAACACAATTCATGAAAAATTCACCAAGTAGAAAAGATATACTTCATTCATATAGCAAAACCTTTTTTGTGTTACCACATAGATTATGTATGAACAGATTACCTCTCATTCTGTATTGATCGATTCAAATACCAAGTATGCATGTTACACTTTACGGTACACCTGACTGATTAACTAAGTAGTGATAGTGGTTATAGAAAGTTGAATCGATCAATAAAATTAACTGTTAACAAAACTTTGAATTTTTGAAAAACTAAGGCTTTTGTATCTCAGGAATAGATTACCTTAGCTGTATTTGGGAAAACTTTTATGAATTTTTGGTCCTCAATGCTTTCAACTTCGTACCTTTTATTTGGATTCGAGCGTCACTGAGGAATCTATTGTAGACGACACGCGCGTCTGGCGTAAATATATATTTTTTTATCCTGGTATCTAGAATGAGTTTATTTATATGATGATAACAATATAAAGCTAAACTATATATAAACAAATATTCTATATAATATCAGACACACAACACAATTTGCAGGTGTATACAAATAAACAATAAAAAAGGGAATTTAATGTGTATACAACAAGTGTGTATCTGGTCCAATTAAGGAACAAACAACTTTGTCATGGTGAATTTAAAACAAACTTTTGATTACTACCATGACTGACAAAAGATTGTAGTTAAACAGCATTCGTATGTGAACTACTGTTATACACAGGTTATTAAAGTTAGCCTCTTTGTTTATCAGAATCGGTGTCTAAAGATATCCAAAGTATTCTGTATGTGGTATTTATCTATTGTATTAGGATAAAAATACGATACTTGCGGACATTTCAATAATTTATCTTATAACCACAGTTATGGAAAAAAACTAATAACTCATGTGACCTGCATTATTCCATAGAACTTTAGGAAATAGTAGGTAGCAAGAGAATTTACAATTACCAAGAGAAAATGAATGGTTAATGTAACAAACAAAATTACTGAATAATGACACCATATCATCACTCCTCTCTAATTTCATGTTCTTAATTTTAGAATTGGAAACTATATTTTTGATAAGAAGGGATTTTGTATAGTTATCAAAATAAGACAAAAGTCAATAAATACAGATTCTACAACTGCAACAAGTGTATTACGATATTTATCCACTCGAGACAGTTCAATTTTTATATTTAAAGCGTGAGGCTTGCAAAATTTTCCCATTCATTGGACAAATGTAGAGAATTACCTTTCTTAGTCGGTTCTTATTTTAACAAAGTAAATAGAAAAGCTTAATTATTCGGATGTGCTCAATATTAAAAAGATCGGCATAGGTATGCTTTCAACCATATTTCGTTGACCTTTAATAAACAAGAAAATTGCTATTAACCATGTTAACGATATCCATTTTGGAAGACAAAGACGAAGTTCATCCTTCATAACTGATGAAACAGTGTTATATCAATTGTTTATCATTTTATCATTTTTCAGGTGTTGATTCAATGATTATTGGATTTATAACAGTTATGCTTGTGTTATTTTATGCGAACCTTATATTGGTTAAACGTAAGTAATTGTCTTATTAAGTTCTGATAAAACAAACTTCTTCCCTGTATTCATTTTCGACATTGGTTATCTATTTATTAAATAGAGATTATGTTTACTGTTACCGACAGATTGGAGAAAGAAGTACACTTATGTAAACCCTTTTTGATTGATTGATTGACGGTGTATAATTTCGCATGAGGTGCTCAATCATGGTGGTAGTTTATGCAAAATAAGGTTGGTGAACGGGACAAACCAACGACCTTAGACAGACAAACTGTTAACACCAGTACATTAATCATAGTGGGAGGCAGGTTTCCAAAACTCATAATTGATTATGGGCTTATATATTTGTATTATAAGCTTCGTACTATACTTAGTATTGTTTTCAATTTTTTTTATTCTCGCCTCAGAGACGATTCTTTCGTCAAAGAAACGTAACCATGACGAACACATTTGTAATCCTAAATCTTTCCTTGTAATTCTAGTTGCTTGTTAAGGTCACATTGAAATGTTACAAACCTGGTACACGGCTGAACGGTCATTTTGCTATGCGAGGTGGTCGTTCCACTCCCAATGGATCCGACCGGGGTACCTTACTTATTACAATGTCCCAGGCGGCTTATAAAACACGACAATCGACATCAAAATTAACAGGAAATCTGTTGCAATAGACGGAAACGTCTGTCCGTAACCTTTGCTTCTCCGGATTATCTAGACGGAAACTGAATGCTAGAAACTGCGATTTCTGTAACTTTTTTATCAACTGGCACTATTAAATGAGAAAGCCAAATCAATAGTAAAACAATAAAAGAATAATGATATTGTATACTTATTGACTGAGTATGAGTGGAACAGTAAGTTTATTGTACCCGAGGTGCGACTATTGTCATAAGGCGTAGCCGAGGACAATAGTTGTATCCGAGGGGACAAACAAACTTACTATTCCACAAATATCCTCTGTTATACTGACAATAAGGAAAAGTGCACATGTTTTGAAGATTTACTTTTGAATAGCATGACAGTGATAAATCATAAATATATGTGATGCTTAAATAGAAAAAGTGATGATATGTTTCCGGATTTCGATGACCCGCAAACTTAGAAGGCTTGGATTTGTCACTTTATACCAATACCAAAACTCACACTGTTTCGATATCTTCAATAAAACAAAGAGGGGATGTGGGAATGGCATATCGTGAGGTAATTATAGGTCACAAAAATTACTAGGGATTTGTAATTTCGGATCTCGTTTTGAGTTGTAAGCTGCAAATTTCAGGCTATATGGAGTGATGAGAAAACCAATACCATATAATCGGCTAATAAGGCCATTACAAGAACAACGTGTTCCCATTCAATAGATATAGGAATATGTGGTATGAGTGCCAATGAGACAACTCTCCATCCAAGTCACAATTTATAAAAGTAATCCATTATAGATCAATGTACGGTCTTTAACACGGTGCATGTGAAAACATGAAAACCAGCGACCTATTGAATAACAAAACAATTTCAGGAACAAATATGACAGACAATTGAACCAACCACAACCATTTAACTACAGTGCTGACTAGGAACAGGCTCATACCGATTTGACATTGTGACATGGTTAACACCTTTGCAATCACTCAGCCCTCCCCATTATGTGAACATGGCAGTAATTGCACAATATAAGAACAACCAGTTCAAACAGTAACAATAAGCTTTACTAAAAAGATCGGTACAAGGTAGAAAAAACCCTGCCATAGACACAAAGCAGAATAAAACATCACACATAAAAATATATCAGCTTAAATATTTGAACATATTTTGAATTATTTTTCAGATTTAATGGTATTGACTGAATTTAACGTTTTTGCGATGTTCGAGCGGTATTGTTTTGTTGGGTTCATGTTAGTCAAACTTGTTGTAAGTATATATGACTGATGTATCACTGAACATAAGAAATATTTATTTTTTGCTAACGTCATGTAACTATATTTTGTTAACTGATGATTAATAAATGTTACGTTAAATGGAATCAAAATCAGAATTATGATCTATTTAAAAAAATATAAAAAGGACGATAAAGATATTCTTTGCATCAAATTCTCTTCAAATAAATATGATATATAAACAAGGTTCAAAATTATAAAATGTGGACACATAAACGAGTTTCAATGTTGTTGTTATTTTGTAAATTCAATAAACTGTATGTTCTTTGGGATCATTTAAAACATATTTAAATTGGAAACTATAGAAACAAGTTTCAAGGGACATTTTAAATAGTCAATGATTTTCAAATCATAGAGCAATAATAACTCAACCTTACTTTCCTCATGTTCTTTAAGTGTTCTTATTTGCTATTTCAAATTCTGCAGATAAAGGAATTTGGAAGATGTTATTGAAATTGCTGATAAAGCAATAGCTTGATAACATAGTAATGGATATGAAAAGTGGTTCTTTGTAAGGTAGACAAAACAAAGACAAGATATACCCAGAATCATCTATTGTTATACACTTTATCTCATCTCTTTTTCCTTCTTAAATGTTTAGTATGTCTGCACATAGCAAATAAAAAAGATAAAGAGACAACGTATCTCCCTGTGTCGCGCATCTCTTCACACGAAAACAGTCTGAAAGACAACAGGTATATGTAAAATGTTTTAATCCAGTGTATAATGGAATCTTTAAAAAAAAAGTAAATACCAGGTCTATTATTTTCTTTTGTAAAGTGATCAGAATCAATAATGTTGTTAAAAAATGACTGTATTCCCTCAGCCATTCAACTACAAGCTAGTTTGTATGTTGAGTTCCAAAAATGTAATGGGACATCAATTTATTAAAAAAAATATGTTTTGACTTGCCTACTACTGCATTGTATGCATAATGTATTGACATCAAGACAAATTGTCCAATATCTATCTAACATACCATGTTAAATCATGCAGTAAACCATCTGACTGAATACTTTAATTTAGTTTCATCCTTTTCAATGCTTTCAATACTAGTGTTAATTCAGTAAAGGACATGTTACCTTTTAATGTTTCGTTTTTGTTATCTTTTAATTTAGATGAGAACAATTGTAATTTAATTTCAAAGATTTTTCTAAAGACAACTCACACATTTCAATATCTCCTTATAACATAAATCTCAGGATATACATTATTATACATTCTTGGCTATCAAATATTCAGAAAAAAAAAAAGTTTTTGAAGAATGCAATTGATCATTTTTTTGTAACGGATACCCCTTGTATTGATATTCAATAAAGCACTTTCTGCAGACAATCCCCAAGTTGACACAAAAGATAAACAAATATAGCCTGTTAGAGATGGATAGATACTTGCCATTTTTAGTCTGTGTATTTGTTAGATGTGTTTCTGTTTTGTTCTGATCTGGTGAGTGAAAACATTTTCAACTAAATTTTATAGTTTGTTCTTAATTTGTGCTGTAAAAACTGTGCTTTGGGTTAGGGGAGGGTAGAGGACTCACACACATGTTCATCCAAGATGCATGCTTTTTGTGCCTAGTTCAAGTCAGGAGCCTGTAGTTCAGTGGTTGTCGTTATTTCATGTTGGTCATATTTGTATATGATAGAAATATATGGTCGGTAGTTTTATCAAATGAATAATTTCCTATTTTTTCTGGTCAAGGCTTGCCATAGCCGACGGCGGTATGTTTTTTTTTTCGTACGATTGCGTGTTATTGCTCATCTCAACTTGATTTGAGTGTTTGGGGATAGTAGTCTCATTGACAATTATTGCCACATCTCCTTGTTTTTAAATTCTAATAAACCAATTTAAAACTTTCACCTTCTATAAAAGAAAGAAATGCAATTATATTGCTTAAGATTACTTTGCATTTCAGATAGCTGCATATTGGTTTAAATAGGTAACCTGCCATACCAGCATTGGTTTCTTTTTATCCAACAGCTGGACATTTAAACTCCGTTTGCTATTTCTGTGGTTTTAGTATTGCATGACAAATTTGACAGCAGTTGTGTATTGTCTTGGATCCCCTTATTTATCTATATATTTGTTTAATTATATTCACGATTAGTTTATATATTTCCGGAATTTGATCTGGACTTCACCGTACAATATTCTATTGTTACCGTAGCCTTACATCCGACATTTGAAATTAACCTTCACACGTCACATCACTGGACAAAGGACTGTCGCAGGATTCCTTCTTGATCACAGCGTGAGTAACATTTGAAATAGTTTAATTGATGCCTTCAAATTGCGCGTGATACATTTAACTGTGCAACAAAAGTAAAATTTATCTATTTTTATATTGGAAGTAATTCATATCTACATTCTCAACTACGCCGTTTCGGAGCTTTGAATTGCTACATCCCGAACTACGCCGCTACTCCATACCGGACGAATCATTAACTTTAATAATTGTTTAACACATTGTAAAATCGTACTTTATTTTGTTTTTTCAGTTGAATTGGTACTAGAATAAAAGTCAGCACCTGATTCTTTATCTCTTGTTTAACCCAATCACCTGGTTTACACTGTCTGATCGAGCCAGCACAGTAAATAAGCTACAACTTGTCTGTTATGTATCACAGAACACTCCACCTTGCGGCAGTGAAAACGTCTACAACCAGACACCAGCTGTGCATTCCTGAAACACTGTAAATTGACGAAAACCTGTCTTTACATATCCAGACATGGAACGACCACGTAACTACATAACTTGTTTGTACTAGGCAGTAACCCAACAACATTGAGTCATCATGGATCCCAGTCAAGACGAAATTCAGCACCCAGAGGAAGACGCTCCTGAACTATTAGAAAGTCCGTCTAATACAGCACATACAGATGAAAATCCCGAGACTAGGCGAGGGTGTGACCTCACGGAAAAAAATAAAGGAGCTTACACAGAAAACGTGACAGGTTCAGTCTGGAACTAGAGGCCATTTGATCAGAGATAGCATCCCAGTTACTGGAAACCACCACGCCTCATAATGAACTTCAGCAACGATTAACAATTCAGGACAATCTTGTAAAAGCCTGTACAAATTAACGTTGGCTCACAGAGTAATATCTGGACTTACTAAAAAGGACCAGAACGTTGGACAGTCAAAAAGACATAGACGCATGTAACATCACATTGGATCTTCGTCTGTTCAAATTGGAACTGGCCATGGAATCTTTACACGAGAATCGCCTTGCCCTCACTAAGGCTAAATCAACTAAAACAAGGACCTCAGGCTTAAAGGGTAAGAAAACCTCTCACAGTGGTAGCTCTAACGTATCGGACATGTCAAGCCTAGCACGGAGGAAGCGTGCTAAAGCAGAGGCCGCTAAATCAAAAATAACCTTTGTTGAACGACATTCAATTATCCTACAACAAGAGGCAATGTTAGAGGATCAAGCCCTGGTCAGACAATTTGAAATGGAACAGGAAGCAGCACGCAAAAAGGCTGAAATGGATCAAGAAGCCGCGCGTTCAAAGGCTAAAATGGAACATGAGGCAGAACAAGAGGCCATACGCAGAAAAGCACAAATCAAACAAGATGCTTCACGTGTAAGCCGAAAAAAGCCGAGCTGAAGGCCAAGTTAAACCTTCTATAAGCACGCAGAGAGGCTGCAGACGCAGAAGCATAGGCTTGCATCATAGAATATGACGACAGTCAAGAGTTAGATGATCTTTCTAAAGAAACAGAAGACCCGCTCCAACGTGTGCAATATTTCGTAAACAAACATCCTGTACCAACTGCCAAACTCTTCTCTTAACTGGAAGAGATCTTATGGCACACAACGTCCTTGAACAACGCCTATGACCATCAAGAACTCCTTTTACTCAAAAGTTGAAACTAGGTTGGGTCATAATTGGAAATACATATATTGACAAGCAAACTGTTAAACTCGAAGTCAACACGAAGATAAGTAACATTTCAATCATGAAACCAGATCCGCGTCTTTCCTCAAGACAGGAAATATCCTTGAAGGACGAAATTCCAATTGTCGTTCAGGATAACGTCCAATGCTTTAATTCGAACGCCAAGGTTGCAAAATCGCACTCCCAGTGAGTGTGCTGGATCTAGTGCTAAATCTAGTTAACTCACGAATTTCTCTAAAGGGACAGCACACGTGTCACTAGAAGCAAAATCTGAGACTTCTATAGAGAATTATATGGATAAAGAAAATTTCATTCCGAAATACGTCAGGAAGTTCATGGAGAGGAAATATGTCGCATTCACAAACCTATTCCGAAAGAAGAACCGTCAACGTCTACTCCGAGTAGGAAGCAGTATCGTCAAGTCTGACTCGAATCTCAGTGAAAAGGATATAGTGATCTTATCTGGACATCATCACAAAATAACGCATTTTGTCAGATATGACTCCGACAAAATCAAATACCAAGATCATCATATAATATACAGAACAACTAGACCCACCGGATTAAACGTTAAGCCTCGGTCACACCTTACCGGATAGCACGAACGGACGCATAACGGATAAAAATAAAAGTTGTCCGTTGACAAAATTGTTTTCCGTTGGGATTCCGTTGATGCACTGACCGAATAAAACGGGCGTGAAACGAATGCATAACGGACACACACCGGATATGCAACGTACGAGAAACAGAAACTTACCGGACAGAACGGATGTCGAACGTACACCCAACGGACGAGTACCGCATAAAACGTACACCTAACGGAAGCGTACCGGATAAAACGGATGAACAAGATATACGGAAAAAATTTAAGGCGACAATAATAATACATGTAAATCGCATAAATATTAAAAATGTTTCTGTGTAACTGGTTTTGTTTTTTTCGTCAAAATGCCGCCAAAGGGCAGTGTCTGGCCTAAATAAGAGGTGATTGATTGTGAAGACGTGTCTTAACTCTTAAGATCGATTATGTATAATAAGAATTCATGAACCTATAGAAATCTGACATACCAATAATTGGCATTTCTGACGCGAAATTTTCAATTGGCATTTATCCGTTTCAGATCCGTTCATCATCCGTTTTATCCGTTATACGTCGGGTAGAAGTCCGTTTCTCATTCGTTCAACATCCGTTTTATCAGTTAAACGTCCGGTAGAATTCCGTTGGTGACTTTATCTTCCACACCTCCAACGGATGTATAACGGACACGTAACGGATACACAACGGAACAGACGAGTACCGTACAAAACGGCCGCCTAACAGACGTTCAACGGACATTTTATCCGTTGGACGTCCGTTCAAAGTTTTGAACATGCTCAAAATACGCTTAACAGACATGCAACGGATATGGACGGATGTCTAACGGAT
The DNA here is from genome assembly GCA_019925275.1 of Mytilus edulis. Lineage (NCBI taxonomy): Eukaryota > Metazoa > Mollusca > Bivalvia > Mytilida > Mytilidae > Mytilus > Mytilus edulis. Next base: position 119,746,033 of record CM034360.1, on the reverse strand, counting down.
AAGAACGGACGTCTAACGGACATGAACGAATTGAAAAAAAGTTATCCGTTAGGCGTCCGTTCGAGCTATCGGTAAATTGTAACCGAGGCTTAAAGGCGAAACAATTTAGTTCGCCTGAGACTCACCAATATGTGTCTACGGAAAAGTCAGAAGAGGACCCTCTCCGATCGCCATCACCGTCTTTCAACGTCGGAAAAAAATGTCCTTACCGTTGCAACAACAACACTGGAAAATGTAATCAAATGACTATCTTATCGTCGGAAACTTCCTTCTAAATAACGGGAAACTATGTCGTACCCAAATGGGATTTATGTATTGTATATTCGAATGTGATTTAATCATGAAATAGTGATATCAATTTATAAGACGGGGAATGTGTTGCCTTGGATCCCCTAACTTATCTATATATTTGTGTAATTATATTCACGATTAGTTTATTTATTTCCGGAACTTGATCTTGACTTCACTGTACAATAGTGTGACCGTAGCCTTGCATCCGTCTTTTGCAAATCAACCTTGACACGTCACATCACTGGGCAAAGGACTATCGCAGGATTCCGTCTTGATCACAATTTGTGGCTAACCAAAGCGTGAGTTACATTTGAAATAGTTTAATGGATGCCTTCAAATTGCCCGTGATACATTTAACTGTGCAACAAAAGTATAATATATCTATTTTTACATTGGAAGTAATTCATGTCTACATTCAAGACTACGCCGTTTCGGAGCTTTGAATTGCTTCATCCCGGACTACGCCGCTACTCCATAGCGGATGAATTATTAACTTTAATAATTGTTTAACACATTGTAAAATTGTACTTTATTTTGTATTTTCAGTTATTTACCACTTTTTGATTGGTACTGGAATAAAAGACAGCACCTGATTCTTTATCTCTTCTAAAACCCAATCACCTGTTTTACACTGACTGGTCGACCCAGAGAACAAACTTCATTAACCGCTATTATCTATTTTATCATTTCTTCTTTCTGTTATATTATATAAATTCGATATTATATAGATTTGTCTTTTTTTTTAATCCAGCATGAGTTAATACAACCGTTCTGTTAGTCTTTCTTGTTAAAATTTTCTGATCCTAAATAATACTAGTCAGAAACTCCAACCAAAATGTCGCTAATGCAACATGTATAATGCAACAAGAATGCACACACTTACATGTATCACCTTCTTCTTAAATTATTTTATGATGTTAGTCCTAAAGTTAAAGTTTAAAAGTACACATGACACAAAACTTAAAATTATTAATGATCCACAAACATGATGTTAAGGTCAGATAAACTAAGCCATCAAGACATGTAAAGCTGAAACCAAAAACATACACCTAATAAAGTGTTGCTTTTGCTTATACAATACAAGAAATTGAAACAAAACAAGAAAATTTAATATTGACCCATGAACCATGAACAAAGAGGTCAAGGTCATATGAACCGTGCCAGACAGACAAATTCACCTTAAAAATCAGACCCATAAAATTACCCCACATTTAGTAATGAACAGTGAAAATAGTCAAGGTCATATGAAACCGTTCAGACGGACAATCATACCTAACTATCACTCTATACACCTAATTAAGATACATTGTAACATACCGCTAAAAGTATCTGATAAATTGACCTAATAATGTAACCTTGATTATTGATCAGTGAAATGAGGTAGAGATTATTTCCTACTGGTAATAAGTGAGAAATTCACATAATAATAAACATATTTGCAAGCAGTCGCTGAACCATGAAAATAAGACAAAGGCCAACAGTGACAGTGACAACAAAACATTTGTGAGAGTCACCTCTTTCGTGTCTTTGATTTGTTTGACCTGGATTTTGTGTGTCAATGAAAATTATCGACAAAAAGCATTGGTCGAAATCCTTTGCCAGCGTCCTTCTAATCATTACAATCTACATCTCAGAAGCAAGATGTAGAATTTACAGAACGCTTCGCGATGAACTTGTTTTATTCTTTTCACATGCTTTTGACTTATTCTTGAAGACAAGAAGATATTTATATATAGAAGTACTGGAAAAGTTAGTAATGACAAATGACTAACACGTTTAAAGTAGTTCAGGGGTATAGAAAAAAATGACAGAATTTTCTTATACATTGACAAAATGAAGATTTTACGATGCTTTTTTCAAAAAAATGATAAAAAATATGGGTCACCGCGCTATTTTTCAAGGTACGAGTCTTTGAAAATTGCCAAAATTTGCTTAGATTGTTGCATAAAAACTATGAGACAGAATTTGAAATAAAATATAAGAAGATAGGTTTTATAATATATTTTAAAATAATTAAAAGAAAAAATGGTGCCGAACTTGTTTTCTTGCTACAAGTAAAAAAAAGAAAATTTTCCTATATGTCCAGTATAATTTGTGTACTAAAAGAGTTATCTCCCCTTGAATGGCTTATTTGAAAAATTAATTCTAAAAGCACAAATATTTGGTATTGGTTTAGACATTTTCGATAATGCAATGAATAACTAAGTTTTCTTTATATAAATTAACAGTGTAACCAATAAATTGCATATCTGTCTCCAAATTTGCAGATTTGGGCAAAGAACTATCCGATTATTTACTGTGATTGTACAATTCAAGATGGCGGTATACCCCTGAACTACCTTAAGTACTGAAAAATGACCAAACAGATTCAGTAATGTATTTTAAAACTACTGCAACTTTCTGAACTGAAAATTTATTGATATTCTCATTAAAGTAAAATGGCTGAAATTTTCAGCACAAAAAGAAAACTTTTTTCGATAAGACTAAAATAAGAAATGAATAACTATATGTAAGAAATGTACCTTTACCAGTACTATATACATGTACGTAGTGTAATAAGCGTACATCTAAAGCTATGCAATATCTTGGTAGTGTAAGATCAAGATATATTCCTTTAGATGAGTAGATAAGATTCTTATGTATTTTTAATTCAAAACAATGTTCTGTTAATTTGTCATAGAAGTAACATTTGGCTCATAATCATAATTCAGAGTAAATGTAGTGTCTTCTATATAAACATTTTATCTCACCAGATTGCCATCTTTTTTAGATTTGATTTTCCAGGTTAAATTATTTTATAATAGATTAGCGACTCCTCGTTAACTTGAGGCAAATTGATTACAAAACACAATGACCTTTCCATTTGTTTTAAATCTGAGCTTCATTTTTTTGTATTTTATTTGGCTTTTCATCTTTTTTATTATTCCAGCGTCACTGATTGAGTCTTTTGCAGACGAAACGCGCGTCGGGCGCAAATACAAAATTCAAATCCTGGAATCTGTGATGACTTTATTCATACCTTTTGAGTGCATATATTCAAAAATTTTCCCCCTTTTTCATATGACGTCCTTGATAGTTGTAGGATATTATTTTAATGGTTTTCCAACCATCATACAAATTGACCTTCAACATGTTCAACTGTGAGGAAAAATATATGTAAATACAAAGAAAAAAATACCGGGACTGCTTTCATAACTTTCTACTTCATCTCCAAACTATTGACTTGATTTGCAAGGTATTCTATTATTTTATTGTTACGTTTATACTCTATGATAAACACGTGGGTGAAGATTTCACTGCATCGTTTGTCTTTTTGAAGATTGTTCCAATATTTGTTTTAAGCGGGGGAAAACGGATGCAGATATTTGATTAAAGGTTAAGTTAGAAACAAATGTAGTGTTTGTACTAACAATCGATGAATGACAAACTGTAGACGTATTTTTAACGAGTGCATTGTTTGTTAATGTTAATGTAAACTTTGCAAACGTATGTTAGAAACAAATGAACAAAACCTGCTCGCGCTTAGTCGTTTGCATCGTTTGTGTTAGAAAGAAATTCACTCTTTATAGACTTCGTGGCACGGTCAACTCATTTCACAAAAACTACTTCATAAGGAATAACAATTATTGTAACATGAATGGTAAATTTTCCTTTGATCTTCTGGCGAGTTAACTCGGTTATTTTTAGCAAATTTAAAGTGCGTTAACTGACTGAATTTTTAGTTATTACACTCTCCAATCCCGCCGTAGAGAACTTCTCGTTTGAAAAGCAATGAATGGGAGGGGCTTAAACCAGGACAATACCTTCACTCTCAAAAGTTGTTAATGCACAGACTCGCTCCGCCTCCTTAGGGTACGTAGTAATTAGGGAGCAACCATCTAAACTTCAAGGGGGCTATGTTTTTTTTTGTCTCAGTCGGAAATTTGATTTCGCACAAAGCGCGATCAATCTTATTTAGTTTTTCAACGCTATCAATCAATTTTTTTCCCCCAATATTAAACACTATAAGGTATGATGGGGAAAATCTGGATTAAGAATTTATTTGTTTGTCATCTGCTTGACCAGAATAAAAAAAAAAATTTCATCAAATTGGGGATCAGAATATCTTTTTAGAAGAATAGAAAACATACCCCTTACATAAAGTTCTATTTTCGTGTATTGAACAAGCTTCAAACATGTGTCCCTGTACCTTACATGAATTCAATTAACCGATCTTCCTCAGTTTTGGGGAACGAAAGAACATTTTGATTAACCTTCATAATTGGTGTTTCCTTTTCATCACAACGTCGATTGAAACTACAAGTATTTTTTTACGTTTTAAAGGCAAATAATCATAGAATAAATGTTTGCATTACAACCCCCCCCCCCCCCTGCCCCCTTTTCTTTCACAACCACACCCCCTTTTGCAAGAAGTTTTGGGAAGAAAAAATAAATGACTATCGAGTATTAATCAAACGGCAGCTGTTCTTTGAATTTAAATCGTACCTTCATCGGACAAACAAATCCAACTGACATTAATTTTCTGAAATCAGATATAGTATCACGCCACTATTTGATTGACGAATTTAAAGTGCAAAAATGTTTTATTGGTTAGGTTTAACCTTATACATGTGTCATAGACCATTAATGTTTCAAATCATATATAGACACGCCTTAACATATTTAATCCACTCAAAGCTACCTTTTTCGTGAATTAAATAAGTTAATTCGTAAAAGGCGTGCTATATATATATAACATATCGACACTACTAAAGTTTTATTGTCATTTATATTGAATTTTTTACTGTAACGGTTTGATTTTTCTCAGATCAATTGCGACACAAACCCGATAAATTGGCAGTCTTACATCTTAAAATACCTGAATATAGTTGTTTGATTTGTAATGTAGTTTTGTTATGAAAATTAATTTCATATATAAAATATATTTTTTAATTTTAAACTTATTTTTCTTTATTATAGTGTGTGCATATTGTACATGAGCTACATGAGAAGAAATTGGGTAATACTTATATCTTTATTGTTAATTGCTTAACATATTAATTTAAGAACTAGTCTTGTACATACTTATTTGACTAAATTCGACGTTACTTCTTAAAAATCAAATGAAACCTTAATTTGATTATATATAGGAAGATGTGGTATGAGTGTCAATAAGACAACTCTCAATCCAAGTCTCAATGTATAAAAAATAACGATTATAAGTAAATGTCGAACAGTAAGCTATATATATCCCCAAAATGACAAGTTAGAATAGTTGTCAAGGTACCAGACTGATAATTTGATACAATTTAAATATGAATCCAACGGTTTAATCTACATAAAAAACGAGAAACAAAAAAACACTCATAAACCACACCAACAAACGACAGGCTCCTTAATTACGGTAGGTCCATACACCTATATGGGGTTGAAACGTTTTAACAAAGTAGAAACCTTCAACCTTACCGGCGAAAGTTATGTACCGCAACAACACAAAAAGACACACTATAAAGTATCAATTGAACTGGTTTAACAATCAGTTTGTTCTATGACACAATATATCAACAGTATTTAAAAGGTGTAGTTGGGACAAAAAGGCGTTAAATAAAGCGTCGTACACTAGTTCAAAAGGCATTCCACAGGGAAACAAATGTGCCTGTCTTCTTGCAGACATATTAATTTTTTCTAATGAGGCTGGCTTCATACGGGAACTTTTTGAGTGAAAAAAAAGAAGTTAGCAGTGTCCTTTAACAATACTTTCCGCTATTTATCATTAAATAATTCAAAATTTGGTGACTATTTTGAACGGATCTATCCCTTCGTACTAGAGATACAGAATATAACAGGTACAGTTAATAAAATTGAGAATGGAAATGTCAAAGAGACATTAGACCGAGTATGGGACAGATAACAGCCTCAACTGGCTACCCATATCATATAAGTCTGCTTCGTATCTTGACTTACATTAAGAAATTGATAATGAGGGACGGGTGAAAACAAAACTTTACGACAAAAGCAATTAATTCAGCTTCCAAATTGTGAACTTTTCATTTCAATGTAGTAACATTCCAGTAGCTCCTGTATATATCTCTCAATTGATACGACATTCCCGATAATACATTTCCTTGATAAAGCGGTGCTGCTCACAAGGAAGCTATTAAACCACGAGTTCGAAATAATGAAGTTTAAAGCATCCTTTTGTAAATTATACGGACGCCATCACGAGTTGGTTGACAATTATGGAATATCCATTTCACAGATGATAGCTGATTTATTCCTTATGTCGTCACTTCAATCCGGTTCCCTTTTCACGAATGTGGTCTACTGAGTAATACTTATAACTGGGTTTGTAATATCATGAGCAAGACGACGGGTGCCACATCTGAAGTAGGATCTACTTACCATTCCGGAGCAGCTGAAATCACCAAGTTTTCATGAGTTAACACGCACTGCATAATGATTTCTGCTGTTTTAGTCAAATACGGTTTAAAAATGTACGATATAGAATACCGTTTTCTATCATTTTTCAGCTATATTTACTTATCCAATTATTGTATCTTTTAAAGAATTTAGAATTTTTTTTCATAATACATTAGAACAAAATCCTTGACTCTAACGTTTACCCGTGATGCATTCTTTTATGTTTTTTTTATTTCCCACTTAGAAGGGATACACTTGAATGTGTTGCTGTCTGCCTCACGCCCGGGGTTATACCAAGAACAAATCCTTGACTCTAGAATTTACCCGTGATGCATTGATTACATACGTTAAAATCTTTGACATAACAAAACACAGGGGCATAACGAATGAGTTGGGATATATAAAATCCTTATACTGGAACCAACGAAATATCACCGTTTAAAATAGGAAAATAAGCAATAGGGAATAAAAAATTGTCTCTATTGTCATAAACTTTAGTGTCGCTCTTCTGAATTATAATATATTAATCTAGAAAAGGACAACTAAATTAAATGCTTTGGATGCTAGATTTATTCAAAGTTAATTACTTTGGATAATTTTCTGTGGTATATTTATGGAACTCTGTGTTATTTAACGAAAAAACTATCATCAAGATAAAAGAAGGTATTGTTGCAGTGTCAACCAAATGCTGATGTATTGCAATAAAGAAATAGCTATTAAAGGGGCAGACTTAGTGCCTATAGATTAATCAACTACCTGTCGACACACTTTATCGCCGAAACGTATATGTATGTTGTCCCAGAGAAAATGTAATGCATCAATCTTATCTTTACATTTCCAGTAAGTGCATCAAACATTCTTTCCCTTTTCGTTACAGAAAAGGCTTTAAGCGAGTAACAGCAAATGCATTTGAAATAACATTCTTCAAACATTGTCAAAAGACCATTTGATTAACTATAAAAACTTTTTCATGGTTAGTTTAGTGAAGAGAACAAGAAAAAATAATAACTGTCAACATAATAAAAAGGACTATTAAAAGCACGTACTTTATCTTAAATCTCTAAATAATTTAAAACATTTCAAACACATGTGTAATCCCGATGTCCCTGTCCTATATTAATCTTGGGTGTTGTGTTCCAGATTTTAGAAAAGTGTTGAAATTGCAACAAAGGCATTCCTAAACATCACTCAAACTCTTAGAAACACTTGAAGTGTTGATATTCAGACTTTAAGGAGAAGTTAAGAATACAGTTTCTATAAAAAGTAGTCCACATGTTTGATTCATGTTATAGTGAATGTTTTTTCTCGATTACCTCTTAGATATCGAGAAAACAAACATTATTTCGAATCAAAACGTGCCTTTATCAATGTTTATAACTAAGAAAAAAGCACAATACACAGTATAAGTCAAACAATTGCAGTTATTCAACTGATTCGTCATATAATCAAATAAAATTTACAATTTCTGATGGTTAGTTCCGCGAAAAAGCATGGCCTACAATTCCATTATGCAACAAATTCAGCAGAGGTACATAAATGCAAAACATGCCAGAATATACCTTAACTTGAAATCTAGCTATGGATGTGCAATGCGATCGGTGGCACGATATCTCAGTAGCATGAAGTCGAATCCCGGCGAGGGAAGAACAAAAAATTTGCTAACGCAAATTTACAGATTTAACATTCTATTGCTGATGTTTAGATGAATTATGTATATATACCAGTAATCATTAAAAACAAGATAACAGTTTGGGAATTTTGTTATAAATTTTTTTTTACAAAACGTATTTACAATTAGTTTAGTTCGAAACGTTGAAATGAAAGTACATGAATGGAATTTTCCGATGTTAGAGAAAATTATATCCAAGAATAAAATCCATCGTTATCCCTTTCGACACTTGCAAAACAAATATCTAAGTTCAATGTAGAGCTGTAGTTTCAGAATTCAGAACTTATTGGGTGCATTCATTATTTTGATTTGTCAAGAATGGAATCAAATGTGAGATTAAGTATTGCGATTTCAATCAAATCTGCATACCGATATATTTATCAAATGTCAGAATGCGTGAATGCGTGAATTGCAATATTCAACATAATTTGCAATTGCACCAATAAAAACTTCGCAAAAACATACCAAATACCGTTACTGTCAACTCTGGTAAATAAAACTGAAAAACCAAAAGACATGTTTGCGGTTTTATACAATAATCAACAAAAATTCATGTTGTAAGTCAGTTTTATTCTTAAAAGATCAGTGTTACCTTATCATGATCTTAAACATATAAACATTCCAATTTTTTATTTTTGCTTTCAAGTTCAAGTTTTTTTTCTGAAATGTATTTTTTGTTTATATAAATTCAGTATCTTTCATAAATGTAGTTAGCAGTCTATTGACAATTTAGACATTTCAGTATGCTGCTTTTGGAACAGATACATTACTTAAACTGACTTGTTTAAACAGCGATTGTAAAAATCTGAATTGACAGCAGCAAAACTTTTGAACAGTATAAAATTAACCGCCTGTATGCACAAAGTTACCTTATTGTAAGATGTGTTCCGAATTGAAGTATTTCCTACATTTCCTACAATAAATTAGTATTATAATTAGATATTTTCAATGAGATGATTTTATGTGTATCATACCAGTATTTGAAAAACTATTGAAGTTTAAAATGTTTTTCGAACGGACGTTTTTTTTTTACATGTCCTACGATAAATAGTATAACCATTGGATATCTTAACTGTTCGAATTGTTTAACTAGTGTTCACAATAATCAGTTTTTAAGAATACTGATAAAATTAAATACTATGTACATTGTAGTCAAAGTACCCCTAAGCAGAGTAAATTATAATCTAGTGTTTTTTTAATATCCTTTTGAATGTATTACGAAAAGTCACACACATGATTTTTTTTTAATTTTTAACAGAAGTATATGAAAAAGAACATCAGGCAACGATCAAAGAAGAATGGTATAGACATCCTATTACCTCTGGTAGGAAAGTATAATTATGATATCGTTTTACAAATTATTTCATCATCAGTTCCTATTTCGACATCGTCAGGCTTTAAGACACTGTTTCTGTTAACCAACTATCAATTAAATAGAAATAAAGACATTGCTACTAATAGAGGTCGGTCATTAAAAGATATATCAACCGTATCGTTAACGTTGACGTATCCGCATCTGCAGATTTATCAAAAATCAGTATGTGATCTCGAGGTTTAATTTGATGTACTTTCAATAATGCAAATGAGGAACTGATTAATTTCTAATGTAAAAATTAACAAAACAATTAGAAAATATAAAGTTTTTGTTGAACATGTAATCCGACTTTTAAAGATATTCCAGATGGTTGAAACAGTTTACAGGCATGATAGGAGTGAATACGGTAAAATCGTTTATTTGTGTGCTAACTTGTGCTCATGTAGAACCAAATTGTTATTGTTAGGGTGATACTCAGTACTGTTTTATTAAATGTACATCTGAAGACAACTCGTGTTTCTATTACCTCTTATGATAACATCGCAAATGAACAATATCCAAAGTTCCTTACATGTATATATTACATTTGATTTTTTGTGTGTGTTTATTCATGTAAGATCTTGAAATATTTTTTAACTAGATTATTAAAGGATTGTGTACCATATTCATTGATATTCGTGTACCTGCCTTACATTGGCTCCTTTTTAAGGGCATGTAAAAATTAAAGTAATTGATAGACCCCCCTTATTATCATTTTTGCAAAACACCACTATTGCAAATTTTGAAAGTGAACGTTTGATTGTTCCGAACGCAAAGTGTTCTTAAGGTCGGAATCACATATTATTATTTGATAAATCTGCAGATGCAGATACGTCAACAGGGGTGTGGAAATATTTGTTGTGAGCACTTGTCCCTGGGCAAGTAAAACTAAAAATTTAACTTGTCCGGAAATGTTTTTACTTGCCCTGATGATCCCAATAAATATTGAAGTATTTCTTGTTAGCTAATATATAATTCTTACTTACTGTTACACTATTGTGCATCACAAACACATGAAATCCATTTGTTTATATGTGTCAAAAATTTAGAAAAGTAGGAAATGGGTAAATTAACATCAATGGGACAGAAACATAACAGCAAACATACCAATGAAAGGACAATTTTGCAGCAGTTTTGGAATAAAAATTGTACCCAGTAGGTACATAATAATTATACTAAATTTGAGGACAGTGATTGAAGAAATGTAAACTAAATAATAGATTAACTATTGATTTTGTGGTGTTTCTCTCAACTGAAACACTTGTTTTTTCTTGATTATTTATTATTGTCTTGCTTTTCAATTAAAGCGTCCCTTCTATTTACCAGTTTGACAACATATTATGTTGACCTTTCATCTATAAATAAGACAAAAAACTTTTATTTTCCGAATTTCCATCTATAGATATCCAGGGGCAATCTGATATCCACGATGTCTGAAATTCTAGCTTCCGTTTTTTTTTTTTTTAATACTCTGTGTCCTCCGTTTGCATTTAAGGTTTTCTACTTGACCCATGATTCTTTTTGCCTTGCTTGCCCAGCTTTTTATTAAGTATTTGTCAATCTGAATCTCAATACAAAATTAAAAGAAATGACACTTCAAGTAAATGATGGATGAAACTTAATCGACGATCCCGGGTCAATGGACAAAGCCAATGCAATATTACGCGACTCGGGTTCGCATACTTATTTTTATTTATTTTGGTAATCGATCTATTTCCGGTATCATGTGCAATATTTATGTCACGAACATTGATGTTTTTACTTGCTGAATATTGGTTTATTTTACATAAATGAAACATCTTTATACGTTTAGAAATTAATTTTATGTTTTTGTTGGATTTGAACTTTTTCTTGTATATTTTTTTACTTGTCCACGGGCAACCAAGACAAAAATAATTACTTGTCCGGTTGTTCAAATGTACGAGTCGGGCGAGTCGGGCATAGCATTTCCACACCCCTGGTCAACGTATATGATACGGTTGATACGTTTTTAAATGACCAACCTCTATTGAATAAGAGTTAAATCTAGATGTAATCGTTAAGTACTTTTTCTACTTTTTCTGCTGTTATTGTTTTGAAATTAATTTTTTATGTGTACGTTCGGAGATTCGATTCGTAAAGCTACAACCGACTAGCAAGCGTTTTTGGTGTTATTTTTAAAGTTAGACATTTATTACTGGATGCAGTTGAACACGTTGTTTTGTATTTACCTAAACTCACAGTTCGAAAGTCAGTAACCTAGTTGAATTTTGACTACAGCAGATCTGTTTCAGAGTACAATGTTATATTAACCTTTCTGAATTTTGAATCCTCAAAGCGCCTCAACCTTATAATGCATTTGTCGATAAATAGTCAGACTTTGTTTACGAATCGCTCGTCTTGCGTACACAATTATAAATATGATATCATTGATGAGTATTTTTTCTAATTACTACATTGTAAATTATTATCCTTTTATCTTTGATAATTATTTCTAGTAAACTTCCTGTAACGAGCATCAGTTCCTTTAACCAGTCAATGTTCCAGTTTATATTATAAACATGTTTAGGAAACGGTGTAACTATAAGTAACACGATTATTTGTTTTGCTATTTCCTGTTACGGTTTAAATATTCACTGTGACTTGATCAAATCATCAAACATTTCTGTTTTCAATAATCAATAACGTTTAATTGTTCGGCTTCTTCTTAAGGCAGTTTAGTTTACGTGAAAAGTGCTGTATTATAAAGATCTTGTTGGTGCCTGAATTGAATAAAACACATAAGCGACAGCTCAGCTGTAGGTCCTACAACGTTTGAAAAGTGTGTTCAGTTCACTTTTGTCCCAGTATTAATCATAAGATTTACTATAGTTGCCGTTTATTGTGAATTGACATATTTATAACTGTGACCAACTTTGTTGACCTCTGTTAAAATATTATTCCTTTTTCGATTGGTTTCATTGGGTGTACAACCTCTAAACTATATAATTTGTAGACCAATTTTTTTTTAGCCGGTTTGACTCCGAGCCGACGACCGTGTCATACAGACACAGAACTCGCACCACTCGGAAAAAAAACCTTACATAGTCGCACCACTGACAAAATCTGTTTAACATTCAGAGAGTTCTAGATTGTCTTCTCTCAGTTATTTCCGTCGTTCTTGGAACACCTGCGTTACAAAGAGACGAAACCTGACTCGCACCTTTAAAAAAAATGGAAATACTACACACTAGCACCACAGAGAAATGTTTCAATCATCGGTGTTCTAGGTTGTCGTTTTCTCTGAGTTATTTCCTCCGTTCCAAGAGCACATGTAAAACACCGAGACAGAAGCTACTAGTTGGACATTTAAGCTCCTATGGAAAGAGACATGACGCCCTTATCAAAGCTACCAACATAATGCACCAGTTTGAGAAACACAAACTCAAGCTGTGTATCAACATAAACATTTGAAGTAGCCTTCAAGCCACGCTCGAGTGTTTTTTTTTCTAGTGTTAAGTATGTTTATGTGTTTTGTTATTGTATTATTTCAGTTTGAATTTTGACTAGCAATGAATAAAGTTATACATTACATTGCTTGTTCTAATTACAGTCCTAAAGAGCAAGAGAAGAAGCGCAAGACTACAATTCAGAAAGCTAACACGATAAACATTTGAAATAGCCTTCAAGCCACGCTCGAGTGTTTTTTTTTTTTCTAGTGTTAAGTACGTTTATGTGTTTTGATATTGTATTATTTCAGTTTGAATTTTGACTAGCAATGAATAAAGTTGTACATTACATTGCTTGTTCTAATTACAGTCCTAAAGAGTAGGAGAAGCAGCTTAAGACTAAAACTAAACAGAATACCCATCCCTATATCCAATTGTCGTTAACCACAAGTTCACCTACAAAACTGTATTCACATTGCTTCTTCTGGGTCGATACCTCTGATTGGTGGATTTACTAACAAATATATAATTTTTCCCGGACCCAAATGATTTAAGTTTGTACAATTTGCATAAATTATGTGTTGTTGTTGATGTATATGTTTTATTGTCCCTTGCGAGCTACTGCTCTTATTGTAATACAATACAAAACTTACTTTAGATTAAATTTATCTGATTTTATCATGTTAGACTTATTAAATATATTTAAAGGGAAAACGGTACTATTTATCCTGCCATAGGCGACAATATTAACATTTTCTAAATTTACCACTTATTATGATAAAAACCTGGATAAAACCGTTTTATGTGGTGCTAGTATTTTATTATTCCGTTTTAAAAATTAAAGCTAAATAGTATCATGACCAATTTCCAACGAAGCTTGTTTATGTTATCCATGCACACCGTCATTTTGCACCAAATTTATGAGATTTTTGAAGTCATCAGTGACGCTCAGATCAAAATAGTTAAAAAAACAAACAAGTTGAAGAGCATTGGGGACCCAAAATTCCAAAAAGTTGTGCCAAATACAGCTAAGGTATTCTACTCCTGGGGTAAGAAAATCCTTAGTTTTTCGATATATTCAAAGTTTTGTAAACAGAAAATTTATAAAAATCAATTGCTTCAGTATAAAAGAATTGAAGTCTGATTGACTTTGCTATCTTAAGTATAGGAAGAACGATACTATTTATTCTGCCATAGGCGACAATATTAACATTTTCTAAATTTCCTACTTATTATGATAAAAACCTGGATAAAAAAGTTAAATGTGGTGTTAGTACTTTATTATTCCGTTTTAAAAATTAAAGCCAAATAGTATCATGACCAACTTCCAATGGAGCTTGTTTATGTTATCCATGCCCACCGTCATTTTGCACCAAATGAGTAGGTTCAGTAAGACTCCTTTTTGGCCCCAAAATATAGCAGTTTTACAAAATTGGGAAAATGTAATCTTTAAGCTATATTTTGGAAAGTAATATGCTTCTGCTACATAAATATTGGCTGTTTTGACAATACAATGCACCAATATTGCGTACTAGCATCATTTAGTCATGGTAAATTACTGAAATCTTTCAAATTTTAGCATTTTGGTTAATTTTTAGACGGTTTCCGTCTAAAATGAAAGTAGCCGCATTCGTGTTCATTCATAATATTGAAATGTAAGTTGTATTTTGTGATAATACAAAACCTATATATAAAGGTTGAGGATGAACACGGATGCGGCCACTTTCATTTTTGACAAAAACCATCTTAAAAGTGACGTTTTTTGGCATACTTGATAGATTTTTCATATTTAAGCTTGAATCCGAGCGTTTTTAATGACTAAATCAGTTAAAATCTTTCACATAAACTAATCGAATCAATTGAAATAGACATTTAAGTGTTTAAAAAGTGTCCAAAAACTTTTGTTAGATGAACTTGAAATTTGAGGCCAAAATCGGCCCTTACCAGACCTATTCCTTTATGACATTTTGGAAGTCTTTTCGGATAATTCTCTAGAAAATATTTCAATAGGTTCCACAATTTATATTGTTAATATACACACTGCAGTTATTCATAGATAAATAAAAAATATATTGTACCCTTACATCCAATCACAGCGCTCCTGATTTGATTTCCTTCACCTGCCTTGGGTACACAAAAGGCCAACCTAATGCTAGGAAAATGTAACAGTACCGTTATCCCTTAAGGATGGTTCTGTCTAATAATATTAAATGGTTCAAAACCGGAACTAAGCTATATCTCCTGTGGATGAAGCTTGATATGATATCGAATATTTATCCACTTTAACTCTAGTTCGATGAAATAGATGCATTCAACATAGTCCCCTAATTTTAAATATTTAATGAGAGAACACAATCTATATAGCGGATAGTAAAGTAAAGTTTCTGTATGACTTCAGCCTCATAGGAATAAATGAACGCAAGTCGGCAAGAAGATGGTCAAAGTTGGTTCCAATGTGTATGCCTTTAGTTTGTTGAAAAACATGTTCTCCAAACGTAACAAATATGTTGTCAATCAAGAAATCAAGCATCATGATACTGTCATTTCCATTTTTTGTTTGAATCAGAGTGTTTTTTTCCAAAGTAGGATTTATCCCTCCCTAAGACAAGATACTCGTATCTACGTTGGCCATTCTTTTTTATGAAACTCTTTAAATAATATATGAAACCTAGGTATAAAACGATTAGTAAAAGAACGCTTCCTTGAAATGCATTCGTTTTCTTGGTGTAATCAGAGGTGACTGCGCGGCATTTTGAACAACGGTGTAAAGTTCCGTACACGCCTGATTACATCGAAATAGCAAATATCATCACCAAATATGTATTGAAACGTTATTTTTTCAGACTATAAAATGCCTTACACGTTCCCGTTTCTGTTTAAAGTTCTACCCATTTATATGCCCCCTTTTTACAAAGTAATTGTCAGTTACTAAACAGGGCGAAAAAAGTAGCAACTAATTCAAGATAAAGGTTTTATAGCGTATTTAAAATGTGAATTAGTAAAAGAAAACATTACATAAATGGCCTTGGTCGTTGTACACATTGGGATGAACCCTTACCTTTCGAAATAGGCATTTGTGTAATCGTCGGTATCGAATAGTTTTCGAAATTGTCGAGTTCTAACCATGCTAACCTTGTTGTACCTTGCTTCAGCAATTGACGTTTCTTCATTTTGTCAGATAGTTTGTTAATTACACGCACAAAAGAAGCATAAAACTACCGTTTTATCCAAGTGATTCAAATTCTATGTATTAGCTTTCCAAGAGCATGATAAGAACTGAATATAGTGAACTTGACAGTTACATTTGAAGTTGGCAATTATGTACCAATATGGCTTGTCCCTGTTACAATCAAGCACCATTACCTAACTGTGTTGCTGATCGATCACCTGAATACTGTCTCGATTGAAAATATAACTGTGATATTTGATTTTGAAGAGTTGATTCATAAAACAAAATGGGTAGATTCTCCTGTTACTAGAAATGTCAGTACTGTATCACAGCTTAAATAAATAATTGTCATGCAGGATCAATGTACCTCAAATGCATAATTTCTTCGTACTACTTATAAAATATCGTACAATGATCAATTGAATAGATATGAACTGATTCGAACAAATTGTCTAAACAGTATTTAAATTTTCGTTGTGGAAGTCTGAAAGAACCCGACTTAACAAATTATTGCTCAGTCGTAGAAGAGATGTTCAGATCAGAATTGACGTATACGTTTAAATTGGTGTAATGTCTTAACAATTATCACTTCATCTTGATGCAGGTGATCTAAAAAAATAAATGTATTCCTTAGTTTTAAAAAATATGGGTTTTTTGTATCGCATAGAACTATCATGAACACGTAGTTGTTGTAAAAGGAGCTGCAGAGAGACTCGACCCCACAAGGGAAAAAAGTAAAATAACAAAAAAAAACGAACTCCGAGGAATATTCAAACGGAAAATCCGTTGTCAAATGGCTATATCAAATGCTCAAACACAACAAACGAAGGTATAACAACTGTCAAATACCTCTTTTGGTACAGGCATTTTCATATGTAGAAACGTACCTCGATGAAGACAATTCTTATAGTTCAAGTAAGAAAGCGTTAACGATGATATTCACAAAGACTTTACTGTCATTTGCTTCATCTTGCTTTCAGACACTGTTTCTACTTGTAAATGCCTACAAAGTAGAAAAACTCATTGCCAATGAACACATAAAGTTATATGTCGATCAACGTGTCATTTTGGCTGAATAATCACTGTAGACACTGCGGTTTTGATTTCGAATATTGCAGATGCCTGGTGTGCTCGATTCCAATTTAAACTAAGTAGAATTATAAATTTTCCTCCGAAATTCGATGGTTCTCATATGGCACTTCGGCTTTTGCTGCAAATAAAAACTAACCACCACGAAGAACAATGGTCCATTAGATGGCGTTAACAAAATCAACTTATCAATAAATCCAGGCTTGTGAATTGGTTCAAGAGACGCATCTTTTGTAATCTTAAGACTCACCAGGGACACTCAAACCAAACATTTTAAAAGTTAAAATTAAAAATTAATTTCTATACCATTTAAACCAATAAAAATCCCAAAACTGTGTGCCAAAAACAATAATGGGTAAAACAACTATGTGTTTCATATAATTCGACATTTTATGAACAAAAAATTGACAGTGAAAGTCCAGCTGATTCTTATACATTTTTAGAAGAATTGTATATGATAAAAGAATAAAACTTTGCACAATTGTAAACATATATATTTTGTAGTCCATTAAGCTGTGAATCCACCTATAATATAAATCCAATATGACGGCTGTTTTCAAGATTTTTGCCAACAATCTATCAACATTTCACAATCAAAAATAAATTATATTCAAACCAAATCTTTAAAAAAATTCCAAAGTTTATAATGTACTTCAGTGTGCACTAATTCGAAACCCTAAGAAAGACACAAATCAAATGTCGAGAGATCAAATATTACAACGCAAAAACAGATGTGTAAATAAAGGTTGAGAGGCCCCCTAAATAAATTCCTGTTAAGTAATATGCCCAGGACCGAAAATTAAATCTTACTCCACTTAATGCTGCTGACAAGTTAATTGTCGTAAATTTGGAGAAGGTATGATAAGGGACGTTTTTGGCCCCCTCTCCAAAGAAGCCTTTATTCGTACCATTGCTAGCCTTAGTATAGAAACTTAGAAAAAAAATGATTTTTTTATGTTCCGGTAAAAAGAAGGTTGCCTAGCAACCGTTTTAATTATATAATAAAATAAGCAGATATGAATTGCTGTATCTATACAAATAACCATATTTCCAGATAAGATGGTTGGTTTGAGAATAACTTGAAGTTACAAATGAATAGTCACTTCAATTTGAGTTTACAGGATGCTTAGCAACAACCTAACAACAGAAATATTCCCTAGCAACGGTTAATTAAAGGTGATTTTTGTCCTTTTAAGAATGCATCTAGCATTGTTTGTGTTCATATAATGGTGTTTCATTATAATACCATGTGTGAGTAATCCATATCTTTTTTTACTAGGTTTATATTGAGCCTAGCAACACAAATTGTTGCTTAGCAACAGCATCAAATATTAAATTAAAGCTAACTGCAAATGAAGTAGTCATTTTATTGTACTAGTACTAATAAATGCGAAAACGGAATGCATGTTCAAGAATAACAATTGGTAAGAAATGAAAATGTCAGTTTAATTGTAGCTCTATTGTATAAATGCTTGACAACAACGTAGCAACAGAAATGGTGCATAGCAACGATTAACAATTTATAAGATACTAGTATGTTACAGGTCTTTTTAGTCACTCTCTTTACATATAACTGCATAAAAGTTCATTAGAATATCTTTTCATAGAGCAATTTTTCTCACAAGAACAGTTTATTGCCTAGCAACAGATTTTACTAAATACCATAAAATATCCTTAATTGGTGAACTATCTCTTTGAAATGGTTTTGAAATATCTAAAATACTTTAGGTGGTGTCAAATGCTTAAAATTATCGAGATGCATATTTAGTATGCGTTGCGTTACAGTAATAGCTTCAATCTAGTAATGGCCATGATCTCTGGAAACCACTGAGGACTTTATTAGGCAATATTAAAATCTTGAGTAACGGCTTGCGTTTGCTTTTTGCAGTTCTAGTTATCAACATCATGTATATATTTATTAGTATTTCCTTAGCAACTAAAGCAAGTCAGAAGGGAAAGTGTTTTAACAAACATATTAAGATACTTTTCAAGAGTATTATAATTCTAGTTTGTACCATCTTATATTCTAAACTTTAAAATCAATAAAATCAACAAAAATAATTTTCCATTGCTCCAAACAGGTAAGGTTTTCGACTTATGTTAGACTTATAAATTCAGTGGGTATCATGGAAACAAAATATATTTAATACGTGACTATTACATAATCATGATAACAGCGTTCTACTTTTTTTATGTTACTACATTCTAATTGAAAAGTCTTTTCTTATACAAAATACAACAATCTCATGTAAGTTAAATGTATATGAACAGCAATTTGTTTAATAGCCTGTGTACTCCTTATCGTCTGAGATTTGGATATTCCAATTTTGAGTACACTGAAAATTATATGAAAATATTGTTTTAATACTAACATTCGCATTGACGATAAAATTTACTAACATGAATTTGTTATGACCATTTCATTATAGAAAAGTAATTTAACCTCAATATAATGACTAAATCAGCATGATTTGGTAAATAATGAGAGTAAGACATTAGCTATTTGTAAATGCTCATAAAATATGTGAATACATGACTTATTTAAACATTTTCTTGAAAAACAGAATTTTAATTAAAGTTATGCCCTAAGTGAAGAGTAGCTGTCACATACACACAGTTTGTATTAGTTATTTTACTCCTCTGGCAAAGAATCACAGTCACGTTCATCAGAACTCGGTATGTGAGATGCATCTAAAACAGATGTTTTAAAGTCTCTCCTTGATCCAGACTGCTGTTCAAGTCTTTGATACCCCAGATACCATAGCACACTTGCAACATGTGCACAACAACCAACTACTCGTGCTCCCGATTTGCAGGTACAATACCATCCTTCTATATCTCCTTCATCACTGTAACTTATGAAGACAGTATGGGAAAGTTTGTTACTATGCCTAGATTATATTTTAATTTTGAGCAGGTTTGATTTGATTTTGCACACATACAGTTCAAATTTTCCGTCTTCACCCTCGTGTTCTCTGACATAGTTAGGGGCCTGTTTAAGCTGATATACCCCCATGGTTATTTCTCGTAGTTTATCCATACTCAGAACTGGAAAATCAGCTAGTTCATCTAAAACATTTGATGCATCAACTAATTTGTAAATGGTACGTTTGGTCAATAAGCCTTCTTCCGTCACCATCTTTTGGATTGCATTTCCCTTTTTGCATTTTTCAAGCATTGCTTCGGCAATACTTTTATCCTCAGGGTGTGTACCAGCAAGTGGTGACCGAAACTTGTTGCAAACAGCGCATACAATCCGTAATAAATCACCAATGATTGGAATGAAATGGTTAGAAACTACCTTGTCGAAGAACCTCCATTGTTTAACTCGTGCATTCACACTTTCAACGACCCATCTCACTTTGGTTACTAGTCTGCTGGCGTTGGCTTCTTCTACCGGGTGCTGTTTTGATCCTTTCTTCAGGTAAACGGGCATTTCTACGTTATACCCTTGTTCTCTTAAGAAGTCTACCACGTCTCTAAATCCCCTGTCGACCACACAAACATCGCAAGTCTCTAGCCACTCATTCATGCCTTCGGCATTGACTGAAATCATGTGCTTTGTTATTGCCGAGTCATTATTTTTTCCGTTTGCAAAATAGGGACCCAGTACTGACAGGATATATCCATCTGTTCCTACTATGACCATTGGTTTAAATAGCGGTCTGCTTTTATGCAGGCTGTATGATAACCTCTGGAATTCATAATCAGCGCTTTTCTGGAGGTAGATATAAGTACCGTCCATGACAATAATTGCAGCATCTTCAGAATCATTGGCAAACAGAGTTTTTGCTATTTGAGTGGTGTGGTTCCGAACAAAATCTTCGTGGCTTATATGCTGAAACCCAATGAAATGTGGTACAAAATCCTGCATAAGGGAAACTCTGGCACTATGAATACATCTTTGCACTTGGCTTTTGGCTAACGAAAATATTGTTCCAAGTATATGATTTGGAAGTCCTGTCCTTAGTTTTGTTAACAAGACAGCTATACATGTGCGTACAGACCTAACATTGGTTTTGACGTGCTGATACAATATATGAGGAGAGTTCATTGAATTGCTGCTTTGATAATCCAGTTAGATTGTAATAGTCACCATCAGATAATGATAATGGATTGTCAAAATTTCAGGATATTAGAGGTTGCCAAGGTTTTTCTCACATTTTCTAATAATGAGGTTATATCAGAACGATTCATATATGTTGTAGTGTATTTTGCAGTTGATGCTTGAAGTGATGTGTCGTCTAAAAGTTGGTCAGATAAATGATGTTTGCAACAGCATGTATTTCCATCTATAAAAACGGCATTTTTTATAAAGGCTTGGGTTCTTGCCTGTAAAGGAACTTTGCATAACTTATTTCTACTGGTACCTTCCTTCTTGCATACAATGCAGAATCTATGTGATGTGTGAGTGGAAGAAATATTCAGTTCAATTTGTTTCGGACTTAATATTTTCGTGGATACGGCTTCTTCTGTATTTATAACAAACCCAGAGTCATTGTCATCTGTAATACACTCGGAAAGACAGTTTGAAACTTTCTGTTCATTGTTTACTTTTTTTAGTGTTTTCCTGTATATTGATCTACACTTCTCACATATCACATCATTGTCTTCAAGGTTTCGCTCAATTCTTTTTCTAACAAACTGTTTCAGTGCTTTAGTTGTTATCTTACGGCTGGATTTTAGATGACATCTACCACAAACCACACACTTGAACTCTTTAGTCATCAGTCACCTGGAAAAATGTAAACAAATATTATTGATTAATGTAAAAAAATAAAAAAATATCAGCATGTAAGATAAGATCAATTTTATTTCCTATAGAGGACCCATAATTGGCATAATCAGTACAGTGATATTCATATTAAAAAATACAATATAGATAATACAAAAAAAAAACATAACGTGAAATATACATGAGTTAATAATATATGTAGTCATATAACCCGTAATGTTTAGTGTTTCTTGACCATGCACCAGAAGCAGCATTAAATTCTTTATAAAATAGCTTTTATTTATATTCTAGCACTTTTAATCACAACATGCACACATGAAAATCAAAAAGGGTTATTAAAGTATCCTTCTCGAGGATAGTGCTCACGAACAAGATTGTTAAGCAGTTATCAAAATGCAGAAGTCACCTGGGGCATGTGCGTAAAGGATATAGTAACATGTTTGTTATATAGATGAGACCGTTGGTTTTCGCGTTTGAATGGGTTTACACTAGTTATTTGGGGCCCTTTATATAGCTTATTGTTTTGTGTGAGCCAAGGCTCCGTGTTGAAGGGCGTACATTGACCTAAAATGGTTTACTTTTATAAATTATTATTTGGATGGAGAGCTGTCACACTGGCGCTCACACCACATCTTCCTATATCTATTGGTAAAGTTTTTGTGCAATGAGAATATTCCGAATTAGATACAGCCTCTAGCGCAACTTGTCCCAATGCTCACTCTGATAAAAAAAAAAAAAAAACAGACAAAATTACACATAAAACACAAACAATTGTATAATCGAAAAAAAAATTGAACCCCCTTTTTGTTTACCTCCCCCCTTTGGAGAAATTACCCTTAAGTAAATCCCAGCCTACTCCTTTAAGGTATGATATCTTGTATTACAATTTCAATGCGATCCGTACACTTTAACACAAGCTTTTGTCTGAAACTGAAATATAATTCTTGCATGTATTTGGTCATTTTTGGGCCCCTGACTTCCTAAATGTATTACCCCCAAACTTAATCCCTACCTTTCTTTTATAGTATTGAACCATCTGCTAAAATTTTAAAGCGAATCATTCACATAAACTTAAGTTATTGTTTGGAAACCAAATGTGTCTAGGACAACGACATGATAGCAATATAACTAAAAAATGTTGCGGTCGTATCAAAAGTCTTTAACAAACAGTTTACGATGCATGGACTTGATAATATGTACTAGTATTTGATTTTCGTACATGTATTTATTTTATTACATATATGGTACATAATGCCCCTTTCAAGTATAATCAATAACACTGAATAATTTTGCAACTTACATTTAAGTTTAATACATGTTTTCAATACCACCGCCATCTTTTAATGTCTAGGACAATCCATGCGTGAATAAACCAAGCCATGGGTATTGCTGCGACGTACAACGTATCTCGAATCTAAAAAAAGAAAAAAAAAGTTATGTTGATTAAAAATGTATCATAGATTTTCGCTGTGTTTGGCATGGTTTGGGTGTGGGGTTGGGTAACTGACTATCCTTTATGGCATAACTGTGCCGACAGCACTTGCCGAATCATATCCTGTTCTAACCAGAAAATATTGAAAAACATATATCCTGTTCTAAACAAAAATATTGAAAAAACATACCCTGTTCTATACACGCTCAAAAAATGTATACCCTGTTCTAGACCATATAAAATAGATGCAGTTCTAGACCTGGGCTCTATACTGTATCTTAAACAGTTATATACGCGATCCTGTTCTAGACAAATACTTTGTTTAAAAAATACCTTGTTCTCACCAGCAAGGCATGAAAGGACGACCCTGTTCTAACCAGCAGGACATGAAAAAGGGAGACTGTTCTAACAAACAGGGCATGAAAAAGTTACCCTGTTTTGCGGCACACTCACACCACTAAAAAGATAGGAAGTAACCCCCCTTGCAACAACACCGACAAGGACACATAAGAATTGACTATAAAAATCATTCGAAAATGGCGTAACTCAGCAGATGGATGGATACAAAGCAGAAATATTTTTTGAAAATACACAGAGTTGGCGTGACAGGGAAGCATAGCCTTTAATTGTTTGCTTGTTGGTTTTTTAATCATTTAAGCTGAGAAGTCACTTTCAATAAAATCATGAAAGGAAATAACAGTAATATTCATTATCTACAATTCCCGCATGATATAGGTCTAGTGAACATCTTTGTGCCTTATAAGTGTTTGTTATGTTTGTTATTTCCTTAAAGAACCGATTATTACATTCAGGTGATATTATTTATATATTTAAAAAAAAAAAAATTGTCTGAGATACGATCTACGATAGAGCAGAGCAGCGATGTGTACCATTGAGCCACGGCGGCTGATCAATTAAACAATGTAATTTCAATGTACTTAAATGTTTTGTCAAAATCAGTGATGGATACTCCCCCCCTCTAATTCAGTTGATAAAATAAATAAATCTTGCTGGGTTGATTAGTTTTTACAAATATCGAAGTTGAAACAAGAATACATGTATTTTACCGCATAGTATTTTCTACAGAAATATTTTTGTCATTGGCATTGCTCATGATCGTCTGCCGCTTCCCTGTCATAACATTATCTCAAGTTTATCGGCGATTTGTTGCTCTGTTTACAAAATGTTTTATAACAGATTTCTAATCAAATCATTTTTCAATTTATATAAAAAATATTGAAGTGCATACCTTTGTTTTACGGCTCTCTGGGTTGCCAATGTAATCTATCGTGTCAGTTCCTTCCGACAGAAACAGAGTCACAAAATAAGTCTTACAATCCGGCATTTCAACATGAACTATTAATTGTTCATTAAATAAAATTCGTTGTTGATTTCCATGTATTTATATCACTGGAAAAGTCAACATAAGTCTTTTAACTTAATCTACGTGTATGAAAATGAGCTTGGAAACATGTACGTAAATTCGGGAAATAAAACGAGTTCATTCCGTCAACCGGTAAAAAAATAAGTTTTTCGGTCAAAATTCCGACAGTTTTTTTTAAATTTCAATATGAGCGGACGCTCGCCCCAAAAAGTCCTTTTGTAAGGTGACACAAAATTACATTTTTGGCAATATTTAAAAATATCTTCTTGGGGCGAGCATCCGCTCCTATTTAATTCATTTGATATTACTGTTAGGTACCGACCATTTTGTTGTTTTTGCGTTACTAGGCAAAGAAAAACGTGTCGTTTCTATTGTTAAAAGTTAAAAATATTCGAACTTCACTGGTGTTTTTATTAGTTCGATATTTATGGAAGTTAAAAAACAGATATTTCAGAAAAACAATTGTCTTTAATTTTTCACTAAAATAGGGGGCCAATTAGATAGCTTCTCCTTTGTTGCAGTAAATACAAATGCAGAAGATAGCAGTGAAGCATTATCGCAATTAACATGTGTTCAATTCATATCTCAAATTGTAATATCTTTTTATTTTTTTATCTAAAATTGAAATACTGTTAGTTGCTATGAATACAGACGATAATATTAAGTAGTTGTATTAAAATATGACAAATTGTTTGCAGATAACTTTGGTAACATTAAGACAAAACATACAGTACAGTTGGAAAGCAGGTCACGGTTTGACCCCAAGTTTATCAGCAACAATAGAGTCACGTTGTCACGGAACAGAAATTCCTTCATAATATAATTTCCAAATGGAACAAATATTCTGGAATATTATTTCCACAGGAATAAATATTACAGTACATGTTCCTAACGGAATAAATAGTATAGAATATTTGTTCCATCAGGTACAGGTATTATGACATTGTTTATAACAAAGTTTCCACTGGAACTTTTGTTAGGTGGAACAAATATATGTTGACACCGTGACCGTGAAAATTCAGTAAAAAAACGGACGATACAAACCTCATATTAACTCACTAAATACAATTGTCGTAATAAAAACCTATTGACCTAAGTAATCTTGAGTATCCATAGTTTATTCTCGTCAAAGTTCACGCATCAAATCAAAGTCCTTTACTCTTTATTTTATCTGCAAAACTTGGAGTTTGGGTTAAAATTGTCAAGTCTCCTGATCGAAAAATCTAAATATCTACGAGGAAACTAAAAATGATGGGCTGAATTTAAATTTGATAAAGCATCTTATTAAGACAAACACTCGATATGAATATCTCGTCAATAGAATGTTGGATACGCAAACGTCAAATTGATTTCAAAACGAAGCGGTGTTTTTATGCCGATTTGTGCAAGTGGTTATCTCCCCTTACTGTCACCAGTCAAATAAAAAAAAACCAGGAAAATGCATAAAAATTAAGAAAGGAGTTTACTCTACAAAAATTAGAAAGAAAAAAAACGAAACTCGATTTATAACTATGTTATGATAATATAAAGAAGAGATACTTCCCTATTTTTCAGAGAAGGACTAAATGTAAAAAATTAAAAGACAAAATATAAGTAAAAAAAAACCAATTCAGAAATGTGGATAATGACACCTAACTTTTACATGTAAATAAAAAAACACAGCTATATTGAAAGAAATAAGTTCTGGCGGATGAAATATACTACATGTAATTTTTATATGTGGGATCATTCCTAGCAGAATCTTTTGAATCACTTCTGATAATATTTAATGCAATAAAACATGATAGTTTTTTACAATTTGAATAATCTTTCTGAAAATTGATATAATTATTAAATAAATAGTACTGACCATATATATTTAAAAGTGTGACCAAGAGTCACAACAAATTTCTTCAAATCAAGAGAGCCTTTAAACTCAAGCCTATGTTTCTTAGTAAAATACAAAAAAGGGATTTATAAGTTTTATACCAAAAATATTGTCAGAAATTCCTTTTCTGTTTTTACTAAGAAACATAGACTTGAGTTAAATCATAAGTGAAAGTAACACAATTTTGAATTTTAGAATCATTATTATTATAAAATTAACTTATTAGCTAGATTAGCTTGTACAGTAGCCCTTTGTCTTATTTCTCAGGGTATTTTATAGTCCAAATAATTATGACGTCTTGAAAGGCTATTATATTATACATCGATGTAAGGCGTCAAAGAAAAAAAATATAATAGCCTTTCAAGACGTCATAATTATTTGGACTAGGTATTTTATAGATTATGAAAGTAAACTTTTTTGAAAAAATGGGGCTTCTTCTCTTGCACAGGTTGCTGTATCAGCTGCTTTAATTACATATTTATAAACAAAGTATTGTATATATTCTTTACCTGAATACTAGTAATAGGAAATGAAATGAAACTGGTGGGACAAATGTTGTGCATTTTACTTCAATGATCAATGATGCTTAAATTTGACAAGAATTTGCCATATATTCCATTTTGTAAGAACATATCTCTATGAATTAACTTCTTGTTTTGCTGACTTGGCTTGATAAGCTAGTTTTTGCTCTTATTACTATAGCTTACTAAGCAAAGAGATAATAATCTAAGCAAGATTTTATTAACTGACCTTCATTTCCTTTTTTCATATGTTTTTTTCCTACAGAATTTTCTTTGCAATGTATTTTCTATTGCTATTGTTGTGCTTTTGTCCATCCATACAGTACAGTAGGCTACCAATAATTTGTCAGATCTGTCAGAATTTTCCAAGACGTTTAGTTTCAAACGCAATAAAGAAGATCTTTGTTTGTTGTTTCACTTTTCCAATGTGTCAATTTTTACTATGCACATGACCCTGACACATATTTTGTTATAAACGTTACATGACGTATGTTGAAAAAAGAAAACAATGTCACCGTCAATTTATGTAGGGGATCAATAGGGGTTTTAGTTACTTTAAAATACAAGTATCGTATGGAATTGTGAAAATCCACAACTTTTAATCAAAATTTCATTCGTGTCTTTAATAGAATCAGTATTTTAGAGCACTTTGAAACAGGTACAATGAAAATAAGCTAAACTTCACTGTTTTGAAGTAGAAACGTAGCTAAAACCAGATACAAATTGACATGGCTGTTGGTCACCAAAATTGATGTATACAAGTAAAAAATGATGGCTTCAAAATGGTGTAGAAATTTGAAATAGGTTTCCCGGTTTCATTTAAGGTTCTAACCGTTCTTTTCTGTATTTGGATACGCAAACGTCAAATTAGGAAAAATCGATTTTTTTGGCGAACAAAAAAGATGGCTATTTTTTTCAGAACGGACAGGATAAAGGAATAGCAATAAAAAGCTATTGTTTGTAATGTTTGTATGTCGTAAAGAAATTATATTGATCACAAAACCTACAAATTTTAAAATTTAATTATAATAAAAGCATGACAAGTTGAAGAAAATACTTTAAACGTCAATCTTTCAGCCGATTGATTTGGCGGACTTTTTGACGTTACGGACGACTGTAGCGCCACCTAATTATTTCCCCATGCTATTGTTGCTGATAGAGCTTGACGACAACGGCCGTATCGAAGGACTTGCTTCCCAACTGAAAAGGCAAGTGTTTTCTTGAAATTTGAACCCCCCCCCTTTTTTTAAATAATACAATATCTTTAACTGTTTAGTGTTAGAATAAGAAAATTATGTTTTTCTTTGATTTGTTGTTTGTTGTTGTTCATATAATATGCTGTTTCACGACAACGTCTTTAATTTATTTTTTTATAAGAAACGATAAATATCAGCATATAAGGAGGCAATCTACATCTCATAAAGCAGGCAAACATTGAAATCAGAATGCCTTTCTATGAAATTTACATTTCATTTTTTTTTTTGTTTAACTGTTTTTGCATTCTATTTATTAAGCGATATTAAGAGACAAAGATGATTAATAAATCAACATATTTAAATAAAGGTTTAAACAGGTTTTAGAATATAGATCACAGATGAGATAAAGGATTACAAAATGCAAACAAGTAAACAATTGAAATTAGCTAGTATAGGCAGTAGTTGCAAAATATATTTCTTACTTTTTTACAAAAACGAATATAAATGATAACTGATCCATTGTATATTCCTTAGTACGCATTATACAAAGTAAACACATGTTTAGAATTATAACTTTGTACATGTTAACTCTTTACTGAAAAGGTACAGCTTATTATATCTTGAATATAAAAGTCAAACCACTGTTCTAACAAATGATGTATATTCCAACATGTCCAAAAAATGGCAGTGCAATGGTAGATTCAAAAAGAAAAGAACAAACTTCAATCTACAAAGCAAGTCATTTAAAGCTTTGCACTATACGTGGATGTCGGTTATTCAAAACGTGTATATACATGTATGACGTTCATTATCACTGAACTAGTATATATTTGTTTAAGGGCCAGTTGAATTTCTCGCTACATTGAAGACCTGTTGGTGACCTTCTGCTGTTGTTTTTTTCTATGGTCGGGTTGTTGTCTCTTTGGCACATTCCCCATTTCCATTCTCAATTTTATTTAAGTAATTTATATAGTTCCATATGTCAATATTATTTTATCTGATTCCTGGTTTTTTTCTTTACGTTTAAGAACTGTGCAAATGGCATTTTTTCTTTCAATTTATTTAACGTTTGAAAACAAAATATGGCAAACCATTTACTTATAAAAAATATCACAAATGTAAAACAAATATATCTTGTTTGCTATGACTTAACAAAAGTAACCGAAGGAAGAGGAGCTATAATGGCCTAAAATGGCCCAAGATTTACAAAATGATAAAAAAATTAAACAGAATAGATTTTTCTCCAAAAATGATTAAAAAAATATGTATTTAACACAAAAAGATTGATGACGTCACAACGGTAGATGCAAATGACGTCATAATCGGGAAAATAAGCAAAGAACACAGAAACAAGTATGATTTCCCCACCGCTTTCACCAATTTGAAATTTTAACATTTTAACAAGTTCAAACAATTCAAACTTAACAGAATAGTCAAAACATTAACTTTTTATCATCGGTACAAGGACATCATTCGGAATATAATTCAACATGAAGACATTTTATACGTTCAGGTATTCCACATCCACTGTTTTATGGTAATATCTTTACAAAGCCCAAAAATGTCGGCATTCATCCCAAAAGCTAACAAAACTTTTAAACAGACTTATTTAGAAGGGATATATAATTACGATACTTTTTCAGGTCATTAAAGGTTGCATATTTAGGTTTTGATATTGATGCATTCATAAGGTCTTTGCATCGGAAATAAACACATTTATTCTAAAACCAGCTGTTGGCATGATCTGAACCCCGAACGGGAGGAATTGTACTTGATATGCATATGATGAAGACATTATCTTTCAACCAGTTTAATTGAGGTATGGAGCTGACATGTCAGTAACTGTTAGTAGTCCTCTGTTAATTTATGCATCATTGTCATTTTGAATAGATTCTTTTGTTACCTATTCTGACATCGGACTCGGACTTCTTTTGAACTGATTTTTGATGTGCGTATTGTTATGTGATTATTTTTTCTACATTTTCTAGAGGTATAGGGGAGGATTGAGATCTAAAAAAAAACAAGTTTCACCTCGCCACTTGTTTTCGCCTGTCTCAATTCAGGAGCCTCTGGCCTTTGTTTAGTCTTGTATGAATTTTAATTTTAGTTTCTTGCGTATATTTCGAGTTAAGTATGACGTCCATTATCATTGAACTAGAGGGCTACCTGAAGCACGCCTACGGATGCAGGAGTTTCACGCTGCATTTAAGACCCATTGGTGGGCTTCATCTGTTGTCTGTTCTTCAAACAGAAATAGGTATACGCTGTATATTTAGCATATTTAAAGAGTTTATCTCCACCATTTTGCTGGTTGCTAGGCAAAATATTACACGAGAGAAACCCAAAATGCCACCATTAACAGAGGGTCTGTGGTATAGAGATACAACATGACAAATTAAATGAAGTTTGGGAATGGGTCCAATAACGGCCCTTGTAGTCCCTTGTCCTTTTAAAGACATTTCCATTTATATAAGACACAAGCTAAATTGTACAGCGCAACAAATTATGAAACACAAATCTGCCTAAATGTCTAATGAAAACATGTATATGTTACAGTGAATTTGTATAATCAGTGATTGAGTAGAATCCCTGATATTTTCAGGGATAATATATCCCTGGTTAGTTTCGGGATTGCATTGTATACATAATCAATGAAATGTTCAGGAATTATTTAAAATCACCAGAAAAAACGTCAGGGATTTTACATAATAACTGAAAAGAAGAATCAGTTTTATAAATAATTTATTCCATTTAAGCATATCAACACATCATTATAAACATTGAAGGCCGTACGTTGACCTATATATTATGTTAATTTTTGTGTCATTTTGTCTCTAGTGGAGAGTTGTCTCATTGGCAATCAAAACATATCTTCTTTTTTATATGAATTGTAAAATGTTTAGCGTATCAAAATGCTAGGAACAGTATATAAAAATGCTGAGCACGATTTCTTAAAAGGTTAAGCACACTATTTTAAATGATAAGCACAATATATTAAAATATAAGGCAACATACATTTTCGAATGTAATATAAGCACAATATTTTAAAAACAATCATTTGTATTTACAAAATAAATTTGGATGGTACCATTATTGCACATTTGCCCTGCTTTTCCACAGGCTCATCTATTTGTTTCACATCTGTTTTAGCAGAACAATTTACATTTTCATAAACCTTATCCTTCACAAATTGAATCAGATTTGACTGCACGTCTAAGAAAAATAAAATTTTCTGTACAAAGATATTACGGTACCAAAAAAGGGAATCAATAGCTGCCAAGAAATCAATTAACCTGTACATATAGAAGTCTTACATGAACCTTATCCTTCACAAATTGAATCAGATTTGACTGCACGTCTAAGTAAAATAAAGTTTTCTGTACAAAGATATTAAGGCACCAAAAAAGGGAATCAGCAACATCGAATTGATTCCATGTACATTTATAAGATCAAGGAAGGACACCATGTTTTGTGGCCAGACAATATCCTTTTTCAGTCTTTACGTGAACAATTGCCATTATGTTTTTTCGGATCTCCCTTTCCTCTATCAACATGTGAAATTGGTTTGAGAACATTATACCCAATTGCGACCTCCTCTAAAATTTTACTCGATCTGTCAATTATTCGTTCTGTCTGTTTTTCTATACATTGAGTTGCGTTCGTACTCTTGATGTTAACTTGTAGTTAACTTACTGTAGTAGATCAGTAATGAAAACATGTATGTATGTCATTTCTTATATTATATGTATCCCCAAAACAGAAAAACTACTAACTTAGTTGGTATTCTGAATATTTCATATTAATGTTTTGAATAAGCTACATAGGCATTAAGAAATTATTATGTGATTATTTATAAGTACGTTGATATGTGACTTTCCGTGTTGAATTTTCCACGGAGTTCGGCCGGATTTGTGTGATTTTACTTTTTATACAATATAGAACATTTCAGATACGTGCCCAAAACAATTCCGTAGTAATGAATTAGATATAAGATATATGCACGCACCTTTTATTTTAAAATCAGTTATTGTTTTTGTATGAAATTTAGATTGGAAAAAGGGGAATGTGAATTATTTCATAAAGGTCATCTAGTCATAGATTCAGATATGGGAATGTGTAAAAGTTGTGCGGAATTAATACAAGCAATTTCAAAAGCTGCCAAGAAATCAATTAACCTATACATATGGACGTCTTACATTTAACTCGAATTTTTTTTTAAGTTGACGTATTGGTATATGCTTGTTTATTCCTTTTGTCTAAATAGAGGGAGTGTCGAGATCTCACAAAACGTGGTTGACGATGCTGCATTTTTGCACGAGTCGTATAACAAAAATTTTTTTGAAACATTTGTCATTCTTTGTGTGCCTTTTTTTTATTTTTTTATTTTTTATATATCGGAGGTTCCTGTGACATGTGTGACGTCAATTTCGTCAATTTCGTTGAAGTAGTGTACACTATTGTTGAGGGGCAAGCTGGGGATTTTTTTTCGCTGCGTTGAAGTTTTGTTGGTGACCATTGACTGTTGTCTTTTTGATACATTCCTCGTTTCTATTCTGTATCTAAAAATACACTGAATCACTACGAGGTTAAGTTTAAAAAAAAATCATTATTAGTATCATGTTTTACACATGTCTGTAACAATTCAGAAGTATGACAGTTGTTTTCCATTTCTAAGATGTGTTTGAGATTTTGATTTGCAATTTTATCAAGGACTTTCCGTTTTATATTTCCATTGGAGTTCGGTATCTTGTTTTTTTTAAATTTTGAATAGCTTCATGTGTTGTTATACCAGATTTGTTTATATGTTGCACATCTGATTTTACAATTTTTAATTGCTCAATACACAAATACATGTATATACGTGATATATGTCTTATGGTTCATCTATACACTTTAACAAAATTGGCTCTGTTTACACAATGAAATTTTCTCTGAGTACAGACAAAACTGTGCAATCTTAAAAGTTTAAATGCCTGGCAGCTTTTATCTAAATTAAATTTTAAATCCAATTTATGTTTTAAAAAGTTAAAACACTTTATTGATTTTGATGTTCTTTCCTTGCCACAGAATATGGTTAATTAAACAAACACCTGAGTTTTCTTCGATACAGTCCACTCATTTACACTATTTAAATCACCTTTGTTGTGAGTAAATTCATACTGTCCCTCTATTGTTCATATCAATCAATATGATACAATACAGTCATTACCTTAGGGGACCATTTCAAAGATTTTACATGACTATGGTTTTTTTTACACCACCTGTGGCAAGGACAGAAAATGTGTAGCAAAGTTTTTGTTCTTTATAACACAAAATGAATACAACTTTTACATATTTAGGTGCTGCCAGGATTTAAAACCATTAGAACTATACGGTTTTGTTGGTACTTTTCATAAGAAATTTCATAGCTATTTTTGTTGAAGTGTATAGATGAACCTTAATCCATGTCTTTGAACTTATTTGGTAATTGCCTCATTTGCAATCATATCAAATGTCCGAATATGGGAACATGTTTTCGGAACTGGATTCATTAGAAAAGGTGCTACGATCAAAAGTAAAATAACGAAACAAAAAACACAACTCCAAGGAATGTTCCAAGTAAGCAAAAGGCAAAATGAAAAGCGCAAACACATCAATCTAATACATAACAACTTATATCTGCCGACCAATCGCAGTATCGGTTTAACATCGATCAATAGCTGATTGTGGTTAAAAACTATTGAAAATAAAAGAGAACAAAATAAAAAACAAACAAGCAAACACACAAATCAGCTTAAAACGTTTATTCAGCAACCATTTTTCTTTTAAGTGATTAAAAGTTTCAGAAACTGAATATTAAAATTTTGATAAAACCTAAATAAGTATAAGCAGAAGTGTATTTTTCCATATCATATCATGGAGCACTAAGAGCTTTTCAAACGCCTTTTGTGTATTCCATATCAAATTATTGAACACTAAGAACTATTGAAGATGTGGTTTTCATATAAAATAATTTAGTGTCAGACATGTGTTGGTAGACCCCAATTAAGGTGTATTCTTATTTATAAATGTCATTGAGAGTAATGAAAACTCAAGGTGGATTTTACTCCATGAAGATTAAGAGATATCGAAACTCGGTTTGATTTTTCTGTATAAAATTTTTGAGCACTAAAAAGTATTTAAATTCAGTGTTTGTATTGATCACTGCTTGTTCATGGAACGCAAAGTGAATCTCAATCTGAAAACGTCTTCAGCCCAAAAAAAAGTCAAATGAAAATTGTATGAAACTCTATAAGTTTATTTTAAAAAAATATATAATAGATGTACTTAACATGCTTAATCTAATACAACGTATTAGATTTTAACGAGAGAAATTTATGTATTACTGAACAATTATTACACCATTGTTTTCGATATCATGAACTAGTCACATTTACTAAATTTTATCAATGGTATAAGGACATAATTCGTAAATATAACTCAACATGCCGACATCTTAAACGTTCAGGTATTTTACATGTGCATCCAATCTTTCAATGGTAATTTTCTTTACAAAGCACAAAAATGTCAGTGTTCAGCTCAAAAGATAACAAAACCTTTAAACAGACTCATAAAGAAGGGATATAGTTATGATACTGTTGTCAGGTCATTAAAGATTGCATATTTTGGCTTTAATATTGATTCACTTATGGGGTCTTTGCATCGGAATTAAACACATTTATTCTAAAACCAGTTGTTGGCATGACACGGGTTATGCTCTTCTCATATAGTTTATGATGGTATAATACTAAACCCCTAACAGGAGGGATTGTGCCTGATATTCATATGATGAAGACATGATATGTCAATCAGTTTAATTGAGGTCTGGAGCTGGCATGTCAGTAACTGCTAGTAGTCTGTTATTTATGTATTATTGTCATTTTGTTCATTTTCTTTTGTTTCATATTCTGACATCGGACTCGGACTTCTCTTGAACTGAGTTTTACTGTACGTATCAGTGCGTTTGTTTTTCTACATTGGCTAGAGGTATAGGGGGGTTGGGATCCCACAAACATGTTTAACCACGCCGCAAGTTTGCGCCTGTCCCAAGTCAGGAGCCTCTGGCCTTTGTTGGTCTTGTATGATTTTTTTTTTTAATTTTAGTTTCTTGTGTATAATTCGGAGCTTAGTATGACGTCCATTATCACCGAACTAGTATACATATTTGTTTAGGGGCCAGCTGAAGGACGCCGCCGGGTGTGGCAGTTTCTGGCTACATTGAAAACCCATTGGTAGCCTGCGGCTGTTGTCTGCTCTATGGTCGGGTTGTTGTTGCTTTGACACATTCCCTATTTCCTTTCTCAATTTTATTCAGGTGTATAGTTCTAAAAATCTTAATAAAACAATTACAGTAACTGAAAGTAAAAGTATAACTGTAGTCTGATATTATTGAAATTTCGAAGGGGTACTTTAGCTTTCCTATAAGAAGTGTCCATTTCAATTTGTACTTGACACACACTTATTTCCGCTCATGTATCAAAGTGTGTCAGGTTCTTACTCAAATGTTATACTTGTTATAGTCCATCATCTTTTTCTTTTGCATTTTTATCTTTTATATTGTTTATATAAATCTATAAAAAGAAATGTGGTTTAAGTGCCAATTTCTATTTTCTACTGTACAAATCTTTGAAGACACGACCATCTAAATGATGTCTAATCCCCGTACCTTCACATTCTCAATAAAACCAATCCCAAAATAGTCACTTAATAGGAATAAATATTCCAAAAGTCGTAATAAACATTGAGAACAAAATTAATCTTGTTTTTGGTTATTCTAAAATGCATTTCTGCTTTGGCTGAAATTACAAAAAATAGTAATTATCTGGTTTGACTTTGAAACACGGATTTCAGATTTACATTGTGCAGAAAATATTATAAAATATTTGATGTCCTAGTTTTAGGAATGAGAAACATTTTCTATTTCATATTTTGAAACCAAATCGTTTTAATCGTTTTAAATCTCGGAACACTCAGTGATATTTTTAAAATTTATGGAATAACATCCCTTTCAAAATCCAGAACCCGCCCCTAAAATTAAGAGTACTTTTTAACTGCAATACACATGGTAGAGAGTTAATGCGTACCTAAGCTGCATGTGCATTATCAAGATTATAGCACAGTAAGCACAAAGATATTATATCTATATGTCATGTGTTAATCTTGCTCCTTAAATCTTACAATTTTTGTTGTTGACATAACCCAGACAAATGTTTGTAAACAATATATAACGTAAAAGTGATATGGTACCTTATGATTTAATGAGACACATACGCGCCTGCACATACTTATTTATCTGAAAGACACAAAACAAATCATCTTTGTTGAAGACCGTAAGTTAACGTATAAAGGAGGGACTCATAGATTGAAAATAAGTTGACAGCGCAATGGCTAAAATAAAAAGACAAACAGACAAATAATAGTACTGAAGACAAAACATAGAAAACTAATTAAAAGTCTAAACAGCACGAACATTACCAAAAACTGGGGTCGATATCAGGGGCCCTGGAAGGGTAACCATATCTTGCCCGACATGTGGCACTCGTCGTGTTGTTTATGTTATTACAAATCCGGTAAAAAGTCATATTCAGCAGGTCACAATTGTGAAAACGGAAGGGTGTTGTAGTTACGACATAATGAACACATCCGATATCATCTGTGAAACGGTTAGTCAATCATGATCAACAACCTCGTGATGGCGTCCGTCAAATTTTCGAAGGGATGATTTCAACTTCACCATTTGGAACTCTTGGTCTAAGAGCATCCATGTGAGCAGCAATCCTCTATTACGGAAATTATGATAGGAAATACAAAAACTATAATAGATTACTATACAAATTGTGACTTCGATGAGAGGTTGTCTTATTAACACTCATTACACATCTTCTTAGATCTATATAGTAACAATGTATATACATACATCTGCACATACAGAATCACATGAAAAAATTTTTACGAAATTTTTTTTTTTCCAAAACTTACACACACATTCTTCTACCAGAGCACATATACATATAAACTTACATTTTACATTTATAGAAAAGACAAATCACAATGACGCAGACAGCATCTGTTTTACGACATGTATTTCATGTAGCCTAATTAATATGTATATCATAACATGACATCACTATTTTCATTCAAAACTTTCAAAACAGCTTTGTTAATACAGAGCTGATCTCTATATTTGTTATACTATATAATTCGACTATTAGTTAGGCAGCTTACCACACAAATCATGCAAATGGTGATACAAGCATGAAACTTTGTAAGAACATGCCTTTAGGTGTTTGTAATCATATTAGGGGGGTAGCCACGAAAAAAAATCATCCGATCATGGCGGCCATCTTGGATTTTTGAAATGACGTCTTCACAGCGAAAAGACATTATATTTATGGTCAGTTTTAGTTGTATTGTATCCAAAATGTTTCAAAATGGAGTAAATCATTGTTTTATAAGATAAGGTATCACTTTCGGTAAATTATCGGTCGATAATCCACTCCTGGTTTTATGAATATCCTGAATGTGACTGTTTTATAACCAGAATAATGTCAGTTGTTATATTCCACAAATCTTTGACTTATCTTCGATTGCTACATTAGGTTCGATAGGTTATAGGACAATAGAGGGCGCAATTTTATCCTAGTAAACCTTTTTGAGAGTGTGTGTCCTCATTGTTATAAGACGTGGCTCGGTACTTGTCTATCCGAAGTTCATATTTTTAGTTACGAAGTTTTTTTTTGCAATTCTGATCGGATACTGATTTGAAGGAGTTCTGTCCTTATTATAAACACAATTCTATAATGATAATGTTGTTAATACATAAATTAACATAGTTAGACATGTAATCTTGAATTTTATACAATTTCTAGAATTTTACCTGTGAGGTTTCTATATGAAGCGTATTTTTTTCAGACACCCCCTCCTCGTGCACTTCTCTAAAAGTTGATTAGTTTCACTCGGTTCTTGTTTGCTGTTGCATTTATTTATTGCTCAGATAATATTTGCGTTATAGTTCTATAAGTTCATTGTTGATTACTTTTGTTAACATAATAGTTTCTAAGTCTTTGAAATGGCGAAAAGAATTCGCTTATCAGCTTCTTCAGCAGATAGTTGTGAAACTGATTGGACAAAATGTTGTTTGTGCCAGGAGGTCACAACAGACCTACTAAAATCGTCAGACGAAGGATATGCAATGTTAGGCAAAAGTATCCCTCTCTTTCATGAACTAAATGCCCTCCCTATCCCTCTTGATATTCGGCGATTAAACCACGGAGAGGGTATTGAAAGCACAATGAAAAATGAAAATGCCAAGTACCATAATTTGTGTAGGATAAAGTTCAATAACACTAAACTTGAGAGAGCCCAGAAACGCAATATGTCACCGATACCATCTGGAAGTTCTAGTGATTGTACGTCTCCTAAACTTTTTAGGTGTACTCCTCGTTCTAAAGATCAACAACAAAATCCAGTTAAAAATGTGCATAAATGTTTCATTTGTGATAAAGTGTCAGCTTTATCTGTCTTAAGAGAGGCAATGACAATGAAACTAAACCAACGACTAGTGGATTGTGCAACAGCTCTTCAGGATAAACAACTGTTGGCAAAGCTGAGTAGTGGTGATGTTATAGCACAAGAGATGAAGTATCACCCGTCTTGTCTCGCAGCTGTATATAATAGAGAGAGATCAAAGAAGAGACAAACAGAGATCGAAAGCAGTTGTACACAGGAGGAAACTATAATGAAAGAACCTGCATTAGCTGAGCTGGTCACATACATTTTTGAAACTCAAAGAAACTCTGAAGAGTCGGTTGTGTTTCGATTAGCAGACCTGGCAAACCTGTACGAGGAAAGATTGGCACAGCTTGGTTCTTCTACTGAACAGGTACATTCTACTCGACTTAAGGACAAGCTATTGCAAAAGATGCCAGAATTAGAAGCACACACAAAGAGCAGAGATGTACTTTTGATGTTTGAAAAAGATATAGGACCAGCTATAGTCTTTGCTTGTGATTATAATGACACCATGCATATGGCAAAGACGGCCGAAATGATTCGCTGTCAATTAGCTACAACGAAGACAACTTTTTCTGGATCCTTGGTCTCTGAAGATATCGATGATAGCATACCACCTCCATTGTTACAGTTGGTGAAAATGATAGAACATGGACCTGATATCAAATCACAGTTAGACAACGTTTCTACAAAGTCTGACTTAGCCTTGGCCCAACTTTT
The DNA here is from genome assembly GCA_019925275.1 of Mytilus edulis. NCBI lineage: Eukaryota > Metazoa > Mollusca > Bivalvia > Mytilida > Mytilidae > Mytilus > Mytilus edulis. The sequence continues at coordinate 119,706,270 of CM034360.1, read as the reverse complement.
AATGTTCAATTATCACCCAAACAGCCAAAAGGTTACAGTACAACAAAGACATTCAGCTGATCGTGAGACACCATTTTGTGTGTATCTTGGACTGTTACTCTTTGCAAAAACCAGGAAAAGACAGCTAATAGACACATTATTTCAACATGGGTTATGTATCTCTTACGATCGGGTACTAGAAATATCAACGCAATTAGGTGAGGCTGTTGTTGAACGTTATTTGAATGAAGGTGTGGTATGCCCGCCTTTATTAAAGGGCAAAGTGTTTACCACAGCTGCAGTCGACAATATAGATCACAATCCAAGCTCAACAACATCAAAATCATCATTTCATGGGACCGGAATCTCTATTTTTCAACATCCAATGAAAGATAATATCGGCGTTAGAAGAGATGAGTTAATATTACCCACACATAAACCAAAATCTAAAAAGGTACCTGAACTTCCTGCTGCTTATATGAATATGAAACCGGCATATCTTAAAACAAAACCAGAACCTCTCATTTTGCCTGACGATATTACTAATATACTTAACCACGATTATCTGTTCATGAGTTTGCAAAATGAGTATGAGTGGTTAAATACGGTGAGATTAACAGGTGAAGATCTTACGTCCGAAAATATTTCATGGTCATCATTTCATTCCTCAGAGAGACGTGGACCAACTGTTGAAGTGAGTCTAAGCTGCTTAATGCCATTATTTCAAGAACAAGCTCACTCAGTTGCTACCATAAAACATTCGATGGATAAGGTCAGGGATGTTGTGTCGTTTTTGAATCCTGGCCAAACTCCAGTGATTACAGCAGACCAACCGCTATTTGTTTTGGCAAAGCAAATTCAATGGGTATGGCCAAATGAATACGGTGAAAACAAATTCGTTGTTATGTTCGGTGGATTACATATTGAGATGGCATGTTTTAAGGTTTTGGGTGATCTATTGCGAGATAGTGGTTGGATAGAGGCTTTATCAGAAGCAGATGTTGCATCCTCTGGGACTGCAGAATCGTTCTTGTCAAGTTCTAATACTCCTAAAACTAGACTAGCACATCAAGTTAACGCATGTGTATTGTTTGATTTACTTATGTCTGCTTATGAATCTTCTATTAACGAAGATCCTAATGAATCAATAGAATTTGACAATTTTATACAATGAAGTGAAGAAAGAAAAGTAGGTAGACCTCATTTTGAGTTTTGGTATTCGGTTCTTGAATTTCATCTGTTGGTTTGTTCGTACATTCGATCATTACGAGAAGCGGATTTTGAGCTTTATAAACAAACGTTGTCGTCCTTGATTCCATACTTTTTTGGACTTGATCATATCAACTATGCTAGATGGCTCCCTATTCATCTTCGCGATATGGCATCATTAGAAACAAAAACCCCAGACATATACAGAGAATTTATAAAAGGGGCATTTCACTGTTAAAAAATCAAATCGTGTTTTCTCAAACATGGCGATAGACCAGGCTCATGAACAGAACAACGCTATTGTTAAAGGTGATGGTGGTGCTGTAGGGCTGACCGAGGATCCCGCCGCTTTGAGACGGTGGATGGTAGCCGGGCCAGAAATCAGTAGACTGATAAGCCAGTTCGAGGAATATTCGTCTAGAAGAAAGAACACAGATGATAGACATCATGACAATTCTATGTCTATGCAAAAAGATTTCATTGACAAAGTGAGAAGTCTTAAGACTGTCATGAATGATTATGGAAATCCATTTCTTGAGGATTCTGAAGATATTTACAAGATAGACAGTAAAGATATTGTACAAGCAGGCACAGGGAAACTGTCACAAATTAAAAAAGCTGGATGCAATCAGTACGCTGACTTCAGAAACAGAATGCAGAACACGGCAAGCATCTATGAGCCTATTAAGAAAAATAAGTTTCTGTTGTTCAGTCGCCAACCAAAGAAAAGTTCATGTGAAACAAAAAGCAAGCTTGACCTCGCCCGAGAAGACTGCAGATTGTTTTCAAGGCTTTTCATATCCTGTCAAAGCAGACAATGTGATTTGGAAGAGTCAAATCAGAAATTTCCGCCATCTTTGTCTCAAAGTGGAAAAATCAATATTGGCGTCAAATCACAGCTTATGGAAATCCTAGAAGCTAAGGGAAATTTACCAAGAGAGGAACCTGTAACAGACATGGTAGTTGTTGATGGTGCGGCTATGATCAATTCAAGACCACCGCGTGGAACATACACTTTTGATGAATACGCAAAAGATGTGATTTTGCCGTACATTATCAACCTTGCTTCAAAACATGCCAGAGTAGATGTTATCTATGATATTTACATAGAAAACAGTCTTAAAGCACAAACACGTAAAGCGAGGGGTGCTGGATCCAGGAGGAAAGTTGTCGGCACCAGTAAGACTCCGAAAGCTTGGTCAAGCTTCCTTCGAGTGGACGAAAACAAAACGGAATTGTTTTATTTCCTTTCCGACAAAATTTGCTCGATTCAATCTGACAAAATTATTTTTGTGACTAAAGGCGAAATTGTTATGACAAATTCTAATGATGACCATGATGATCTGAGTCCGTGTAATCACGAGGAAGCAGACACAAGGATATTTGTTCATATCAAAAGTGCAGCTGAAAAAGGGTGTAAGTCATCACTGATAATCAGCTCAGACACTGATGTAGTGGTTTTGGCGGTGTCTCTTTTCAAAACACTACAAATAGAAAAACTTTGGGTTGCCTTTGGAAAAGGAAAAGACCTGAGATGGCTTCCGATTCACGAAATTAATCATGCCCTTGGTCCTAAATCAGAAGCTTTGCCATTTTTTCATGCTTTTACTGGATGTGACACAGTCTCTGCTTTTCGTGGAAAGGGTAAGAAATCGGCATGGCAGACGTGGGAAATATTTGATGATGTAACCGAGGTCTTTGAAAGATTAAGTAAGAAACCTGAATTGGTCAGTGACGCTGATATAGAGTTGATAGAGGCATTTGTTGTGGTTATGTACGATAGGACTACAACAACATTTGACATCAACGAATCCAGATTTGAACTGTTTGCACGCAAACAAAGACAGTATGACACCATTCCACCAACTAAAGCTGCACTGCTTGAACATACCAAACGAGCTACATACCAAGGTGGCCATGTATGGGGACAGGCAGTCATACATGATCAACATCTACCGATTCCTGGTGATTGGGGATGGGTTAAGGAGAACGCAGATGGAATGTGGATTCCTCATTGGACACAATTAGCAGCAATTGCAGCATCTTGTCAGGAGTTACACAAATGTGGCTGCAAAAAAACTTGTTCTGGTAGATGTAAGTGTTACAAAGGTGGCTTGACCTGTACAACTTTGTGTTCATGCAGTTGTTAAAACTAAACAGAATACATCGGAAAATATCGTAGAATATTACACTGATCAATCCTCCACATGTCTAACATATTTATCGATAGACCAAACGGAAATTTTTATCATATATCTATACCACTATTATTTCACTTGAGTGTACGAACTTTTTCGACCAAAACCGGAAGTGGTGCTTTTTTTTTTACAATTGTTGTATGTTTGACATATTTTCATATCATTTTATTGTATTTCAAATAGTTTTCTTGACATATATAGCGTTTAAAATGGTTAGGACAGTTTTTCAATGTCAAAGATTGAGCAAAATGATGTCTATTTTGAATTCAAGATGGCCGCCGTGAAAAAAATCGAAAACATGTTGGCTACCCCTCTAATATGATAAAGTAATACCTAATGAACGTCTATGCCAAATCCCTTGCTTGTATCACAATTTGCATGATTTTGTCAAATTTCGGTACTAAGCCGCCCCACTATATATTTTGTTCTTTATATTTAACAATTTTTATTGCGTCTGCTGTTGAAGTTGTTTTTTTTTATACATAATGAGCTTTATATATCTTATAGTGTGTCTTTCAATGTTCTGATGTTACACTATTGTTTCAGATAAGGGTGCGGTTTGGTACCATTTAAACGTTTAAACTCGCTGCAATTAATGGATAGGCCAAATTGGTTTGACGCTTAAAGTAATAAATAATATTTTCCAAAATCGTGTGTTATGAACTCTGAACCTGGAATCATGCGTAAATTTTTTTTGTCTCGAAATTTTTTCCAGACAAAATAAATATTAAAGGACAAAAAAAAATATAGTTTTTTTTAATCATGCAATGTACAAAATATCCTTAGTCTTGCAGACTGAACATCTACAAAGCAACATGCATGTTGCACATACATTTTTAAACACTGTATTGTATTTAATTTAACAAAACTTGTATATCATATGTATATCACATATCAACAGTTGTAATCTACACGTCGATCGTATATGTTTATTTCATTCCTTGTGTTGGGATTCAGATCTTCGTATATACGAAGAGCTATTGTATTTATATAGTGACTGTTATCTCTGACGTCACTATCAGAATTAGCATAACCACGATTGATGTACGATTGGTCAGAGTCTGACGATGAAATACTTTCAACATCTTCATAATCATGAACAGATGGTACTGATTGTGGTCTTGCATCTTGTAACGCAACATCACGAGCGACACTTGAATACAAAAAGAATTAAAAAAAATATCACATTTAAAAAGAAACTTTTATTAGAACGAGAAGGAATAGTTGTACTTATCACTCAAACTCACAGGTATATATGCACCAATATTCAGACCCCTCATGTACACAGATATATAAAATAGATAATAAGTTTGTTGAATAGAAAGTTGTAAAATTTGTTGGTAACTGGCACAATACAATATTATCATTCAACGGAAAATTCAGTAATTTTAACTATTGAATCCCTGAACATTTTTTTGGCTTATATAACAGAAATAATTGTCGAAGTTTTGAATGTGCCCTTGACATCGTCTGTATATTTTGAACACTACCGGAATATTCCATCAAAACTGTATTCGTAAGATGTTAAAAACTGCTACAAACATATAAAAGTGGTTTTGGTTTGCGATGGTGAATAATGTGTCGTAATATTGGTTTATAAGAAGATTTTTTTCATTTGACAATTATTGTCCCCATTTCAAGATGATTTGAAAATATAAATATGTACAGTATATAACAAGGCTTATATTACTATATAGTATAAATGCTATTCAACAATAAAAAGATATGATATGAACGGCAATGACAACTCTCCGCCAGCGACCAAATGACGTGCATGTCAATGGTGTGTAACTGTATGTCCCCACACGACCATTGACAATGAATAAAACCCCAACCGTACAGCAAACTATAACAGGCTAAGCAATGAACTAGTTTATATCGAATGAGAATTTGAAAAGTTTGAATATTCAACTCACGGTTGTTCAAAAGGTATCTGTTTTAAATCCCGTTGATAAGTCACTATTGTGTTGGTGTATTTGCACACAAATCTAATCTATTTCTTTTACTACTTTAACTACGATTACATAATCAAACGGACTTGGACATCACCATTATCAAATTTGAGGACAAAGTTAACAAATAAAAGAACGTACACAGACTAAATACTAAGACTTTATATTGTCTTTTTATAAATACCTACACTATATATAAAAAAGAAGATATTGTATGATCGGTAATGAGACAAATTTCCACCAGAGACTAAATGTCTCTTTTATAATTGGTTGTTAAAGTCCCTTTATATTGTTTCTGCGGCGTTTTTGTTGAAAAATAAACAATGAAACACAACAACCTTAATAGATGACGTCGACATTAACGCGTCATGAACCCCATATGAAACTTACTAACCCCATACGGTCTCATAGGGGGTCACCACGTGACGGCGTTTAACCAATCACAACGTGATAATTCATCTGCGGTCCGATAATTATGTTTGGTATATGTTATGTGTTGATTCTTACCTCGCTCTGTTTTCATGAAGATTGGTAACGTTTGCTTTTCCTTAAACGAAATTTTAAACCATTATCAATGTCTCAGAAAATTCAAACTGGAAATTCTATTATACAATGGCGAAATCAAAGGCTCAGACACATCAAACGAATGGATATTCCTGACTTGGTACAGGCATTTTCTCATGTAGAAAAAGATTGATTAAACCGGAGTTTATAGCTAGCTAAACCTTTTACGTGAATGACAGTTACATTAAACTCCATTATATTGACAACGATGTGTTATTAAAGTAAACCGACATAATAATTAAACATAGGGGTATAGCAGTCACCATTCATGAGTTATTTACTAAGATAAGTAAAAAGTTTGTACTTTTGTCTTTAATGTTTGCTAATATGCTTTGTCTATACGCCTTTGTGTTCATCTTTGTTATATATTGGGTTGTTTTTATGGTGATTAAAACATAACACATTATTGACTGTTGTACCAATATTTTGACAGTTTTATCTTTTATTAAAAAAAAAAACCATTAAGACAAAAATACAAAAATTACCACAGCACAATAACACTATGACGGGGTGTATGAGTAAAGCATGTACAGAGACACCGTATGTGTATCAAAGAAACACAAAAAGGCAGAAAGACAAAACACATTAGCCAAAATGAAAGACAAGCTCAGTCATGGTTTTAAATAGCACAAGAAAACAATGACGGGATGCATAAGTATAAATCCATGTGATATGGATCGTTATAATATTTCTAACATCGTTACCGTAAAAGTTCTTTTTTACCAGGAGAAAGACGGTGTTTATTTTTCATAACGTTATGCTGCATTTCCTTATTATCCCTTTTATAATACTTCCAAAATAGCCTGTCAAGGCTTTTTCAAATTTATATAGGTTCATTTGGTTTTATCTGAATAATTTGGATCAAATTTCAAAATGACGTTTTATTGACTTAATTTGCCATGACATCGATTTAAACTACCCTAACTAGCAGGATCAGCTAACATTCCTGAGTCCCTGAGATCACCCCAAGTGTGTAGTGATATTCGTGTTGCTCAGTCTTTCGTTTTCTATGATGTGTTATTTTTAGTGTTCTTTGTCGGTTTTTTCCATTTTAGCCTTTGCATTGTCAGTAACTTTCGACATATGATATTGAAAGTCCCTTTGGTATCTGTTGCCACTCTCAATTAATTGTGTTGTACCGTATATTGGGGTTTTTTCGCATTGTCTTTTTTTTTGCGATTTGATGACAAATTAGCCAGGTTTAACTTTCGCTGTGTATAGTTTTTGCTCAACTGTGAAAATACACGCGAGAAAAAACAACGTATTGTATTTAGCGGGTGAAACATAAATATAAATGACTGATAAATAATCGAATACATAAATATACTTGTACTACAAACTAAAATTCACATATTCGGAGATCTTCAAATAATCGTATATATCATGTCCATGTTTGCATGGTGAAAAATGAAAATTTTAATCAAGTTTGTGTTAGTATAACAGATCATTTTGAAATCATTTCAATCTGTGATTATATTCGTTAAAAAGTTTATTTTATTTACATTTTTACATTAAATGCAAAATGCTCGTGTGATGACAACAATCAATAGACGTCGGTAATTTGCATTTTTTTATATGTAACTGACCTGTGTTGTCAAAAGATATGACATGTATGATTAGCAAGTTAAATTATTGTAAAAACAAATCTCATTAAATTATACACACTCTTTTGAACTACCAATCTACACAAAAGACTGGTTTTAAATAAAAATGTAACTTTACCTTTAGGGTTAAATGAGTGTACATATAAATTTTATTTTAACTTGATGATTAGCATTTTATATTGTTAAGATAACAGCTGTAAATTTATGAATAGACATGGACATTCACGCGAGTAAAATTTTCGCATTTCTGTAGCTGCCGCGAACTAAGTTTATATTAAACACACGTGAAAACAAACCGATATAAGGTATTATAAAAAAAAATGAAGACTAATTTAGTTTACATTAACTGAATATGACAATAAATAAACTTGCACGACACGAATTTTAATTTATTTAAATTCAAAGTGCTTTGCTTTTGTGTTTTGCTGCTAAACACAAATGGACAAATGAAAACGATGAAAGTTGAAAGGATAATTCAATGTGTATGTATAATTTTTGGATATTTTTTTCCTTTAAATTATTGTGTATTTTATGTATAGAAATGAAAATATTTATACATACCAGTCCTTTTGTCTGCTCATTTTTGTAAACGAAAAGGAGAATATGATTTAATTTTAGTTTTCTGATTCTGTTTAAAATATTTAAGATAATCTATGTGAGACTTTGTTTTTTTTTCGGTTTAAAGTTAACATTTCTTTGTTGTATCGGGGTAAATGTGTTTATGGTAGTTACACAATTTATGTATATATTCCTTTGTTACAAAATAAAACAAAAAATGACAAATGATCTAGCTATTCCTTTATTTTCCTCTTATAGTTGATGGTTTTGGTTTGTAACCCGGATTGTTTTTACTTTTCTCGATCGATTTATGACATTTGAAAGCCGGTATACTACTGTTGCCTTTATTTATATACTACTATCCTTGGTAATAAGAGAGTTGAGTTGTCAGTAAGATTTTTTAACTCACAGCATTATGTGTGTGCTTGTCATTAGTTTACAATATCGTTGGTCGGTCTCTATCACAATTGTATTCAGTTTATTGGGTTGTTACGTAAATCAGACCGTTCTTTTTGTCTTTTGGCTGGATCTTTTTTAGACATGGCGTTGTCAGTTTATTTCGATCTATGAGTTTGAAAGTTACTCTGGTATCTTTCGCCTCTCTTTTCAATTTATAGCTGACTATAAAGTATAGGTTCTGCGCATTGTTCAAGGCTATACTTTGACAACTTGTTGCTAACATCTACATCCTTTGATCTGTGATGTGTGAAATCTCATTGGTTATCATGCCAGATATTCTTATTCTAATATAGCACTAACACATATATGCAGAACATTTTTAATAAATAAATAATGAAATCGAGATGGTAAAGTTCTACTCAGATATAATGTTGTTCTTGTTTACTTATGCATGTTTTTATAAAATTAACATTTGCAAAGTTGTTTGAAAAGAAATGAAGTAGTAAAATAGTTCAATTTATGGGGTAAAAGATAGTTTTACAGTACTAAGCAATGGATTACAAATATAGAAAGACATATCATCAATGCATTAGAAATAACTAAGCACAGTTTATATACCTTTTTTCTCTTTAATTGACTTCTTTCTCAAAACAATGAGCACTGCTGTTAGTAATAAACAGACCAACATAACACAACTAGCAACAGGAATGTATATTTGTAAACTGTCTGTTAAGCCTGGATGATGTTTAAACAATTTCATTTATGAATACATTAAACAAGACCACGTTCTTAACCTTATAAGATGAGTGCAAAGAATTAAAGTTACATTGTTGAGAATATAAAAATCTTTTAATGAAACGTAACTGTAAGCATTTTTAGAGAAGTTTTCGATATCTAAATTTGTTAACTCGAGACTCATCAGTTTGGTATTTCAGATTTTACATGTCAGTTTTATTGATTTTTTGAATGTGAAAGTAAAACAAAGAAGCAGTAGTATGTCATTGCTGATTTGAACTAAAAAATCATCCATATCTGTCCATTACAAGAAACACGGTGGATGAAACTAATGGAGAAGTAAAAGTTGGCAAGTCATGAGAACAAGAAATGACCACATGTTTTGATTCGATTCCGTGAGTTGTCTGTGTGCTATTTTGTAACTGTTGTTTGTCTTTCGTCCTTTTTCATTTGTCAATGATTATTTGATAGTTGATTATCTCGATTATTTCTTGATACACAGTGAAAGAAATCACAATATTAGTCATTACAGTGAAATATTGATATGACACATGCAGTTATTTCTCTCTATTTGTTGAGCTTAATTCATGTGTACTGGAGTTTTGCGTTTAGTGATGTGTTTTGTTCAATAGTTTTTTTCTGTGTTTGTCCTTTTTTTTTCTAGTGTCGATTTAATTTATGACTCTTTTTATAATTAATGTGTTTTGATTGACCTCTTAGTAAGTTTCATTTTTTCTGAAAAAGTTAGGGTTTTGAATAAACCATTAACGAAACGTTATTTATCAATTCAAATCAGGTCAGGCCACAGCCTTTCATTACAAACGACTTTGTTGTTGATAACTGTTGAATGCCGTACGGAGGGGAATATCTACCACATTGTCATTCCAAATTCATAGCGAAGAACTATATACCCAAAATGGACTAAAATTGTTTGCATTCGTGATAATACTCCAACTCGAATCTATCACAATCCGTCAAAATAATGATAGATGTTTGGTACTAGTATTTATAATTGTGAGTGTTGCATTTAAAAAGATGATATCATTTAAACCTGCACGAAAGCTCGCACGTGTCATTTTAGTGAAAAAAAAATAAGTGAATACGTATGATATTGAAAAAACACTTAACTATTGGCAATTAACAATATACTTTTACATACTTGACTCCGTTTTTATGCTCGGAATTTCCATTGTTGATTTTGTATGCATATCACTCTTGAATTCTGGAGTGTTCAAATCATTAAACTCAACATTTATGAAGCCTAAATTATTTTCAATGTGGCACTTGTAATAAGTTGAGCTCGACAAAGGCACATGTTTTGTTTGAAGGAAAACATAATAACCGGTAACATTTACGTTTGTACCATAAACAGAAATTACAACAGCAGTTTCCAGGAATGTACTATTTACTACAATCAGTCCATTTAAAGGCTGGTCATTGTCATACCACTTCATTAAAAATGGTTTAGGATTTGAGTAGAGTAATATTTTAAATATTACAAATCCGATTCCATCTGTTATATCTACAGTTTTATCGACTAAAACAGGCTTTGCTGAAAGACAAATAAGTTGTTGAATTTATTGTTGACAGTTTCATATCATTGAAATTATAAATCATTGTTAAAAGATTGTGGTGTAACGAATTATCAGGTCGAAACGCTCTTTCTATCTACACAGTCTTTTCGTAATTGTCTTAATTAAAAAAACGGCTTACTGGTCCATTGGATTTCCTTTGTCTTTTGTATTTTGGTATGTTATATCGTTTTATAGTATGGGTTTGCAATCCTTGTTGAAATCGGTAGCATATTGTTGCTTACGTCTTAGATAGTAGGACTATAATAGGTAATTGTCTATATCTAAACCGGTATCACAGTAGAAAGTGACCACCTAACGATTCCAAAGCACATTATGTCACTCAATGTGTATTGTTTGGTTTATGTTGTTGAATCTTAAAGTTATAATTGTCTGCTTTGTTATCTGTGGTTTTCCATTTTTCTTTATTTCTATTTGACATAAGTGTTGTTTGTCAATGTTCAGATTTGAGTGTATAATGTGTAGTAGTTTCTTTTTAAAGATTTTTTTAGACGCAAATGTTTATAAATCAATTAAAAAAACTTTCTTCAATGTAAAAAGTAAAACAAAAAATATACCGAGCTTAGAGGCAAATTCAGGAGAAAAGTCTGTAATCAAAAGGCAAAATTAAAAGTCCAAACAAATTAAATTGTCATTTTTATTGTTCTCTCTCGTAGAAAGTATTAAAACTTAAATAGTTTGTGATTAAAATTTATTAACTGGAATAAACTTATAGTCAAGTTTCAGTTTTGAAATAAACATACTTACAAAATACATCAACAGAAACAGAGGAATTATGCTGAGCAAAGTCAGAACACCAATTGCAGGTATAAATACCAATATCTTGGAATGAGCATGCCTCTATTGTTAAGGTAGAAATCAACCCACGAACTGAAAAAACTGGATGACGAATGAGATGTCCTTTGTATTCATGGGTCCATGTGCTTTTCCAAGTTGAAGCATTTTTCTCTTTCATAGTGCAATGAATTACAATTTCAGATGAGTTAGTGCACATTATTTCAGACGGTTTTATCTCTATTGTACTTGTATCTATACAAAAAGGAAAGTACGAGTTCCCCTTTTACTAATGTTTTTTTTTCTATATATGAAATCAAAAAGTAAACTTAAACTTGATAAAAGTACAATACAATGTATTGTCAAGTAAACCAATAATGTCTGTTTGGGTTGAATAATATGTATATTTTTTTCAAAACCTGTTGTACAATCTGAAGGAACAATTGACTGTACAACTAGGTTTAACTCATCAGAAAATGTCTGTACTTAGTCAGGAATCATACAAGTGATTTGCCCGTTTTTTGTGCACCTTATCTGTATGGATTTTGGTACCTTTTTTATTTTATTTATATACATAAAGTACATTTCGCTTCATTATTTATACAAAATTAAACACATTGAAAATAAATAAATTTGCAAATCATATTAATGATGAACTGGAAATAAATTAATACCTTTTAAAAACAAGTTAAACCGATGTCGAAATGCAACTCCATTTTCTGTTGTTTCACACAAATATTGACCAATATGCAGCGAAGCAAATTTTTTAATTACTAATATATATTCTCCTGACATAAAGTTGCCTGTTAGCTGGAGGTCATTTGACTCGAAGATTTTCGAATTCATATGGGTGTTTATGCTATAAGGATAAAGATGTGGTGGTCCTCTCCATGTCATGCGATCATTTCTAGCATTAAATGGACAAACCAAACTGACTGAAGAGTTCTCAGTAACATATCTCCTTTCTGTTGTTACAACTAAAAATATCACATTATATAATTGATTAAACAAAGTAAAGAAACGACATTAATCGCAACGTGTATACATGAGCCAACAACTTACATATATTAATAGAGGTCGAGTACTAAAGTATGAATAATAAACGGTCCCGCCGCTCTGGAGGCATTTTGTAATTTTCGAAAGTCATTGCATTATAGTTTTCGGTGAAACAATATACGACATCTAAACATTGGCAAATACTTATAAACACATCATATTACGTGGGTCCGAGGAACTTTATCCAAACTTTTCAAATTAAAACAAACTACCTTTATCTTTTGATCATGACATATTCATTTTTCCGTAAGAATGTACAAAAAAATTGTGAGGCAATAAAGGTGAGTGTTCTGTAAATAAATGAAAACAAAATATATCTGCATTTACATGTACATTATGTTAACCTTATAAAATCTTCAATCACCTACCTTATGGCCGATCGGAGTTGTAATATTGTCTACAATGCTTGATACGACAATCAAGTTAAAACATTTTTCGTGTCACATTTAAGGAGTGAGATACGAGAAAAAATATCTTCAACTGTGAAATAGATGACAGGTCACATTCATACGGAAATAAGTATCTCAACATGGTTGCCATTTAACAGTTGCTAGAACAGGAATAACAGTATAGCTTATAATGAGATGGGATGGACTATCAAACACATCGGTTTCATTGGCTTGGCTAAGCGTCATCATTTAAACTGAATTTGGAATATAAAAATCTAAGTTCTCGGTGAAACCGTATAAATACAGTTCTATTATTTTTTGTTTTGATCTTGTTTAGAGGTTGACTTGAGATAACGATAAACAAACTTTGGGTCGTGCGATGGTATGTATTGTGTATTGTGTATTGTGTTACATCCTTGTCATTATTTCTTGTAGGTAGTTTTCGTTTTCGCAATAAGAGTATTATACTGGACTTTATTTATTACATATGGCATACTATTTAAATTGTATTTATCACATAATAGTAAATAACAAGCACTACATACTAACCTTCTGCAAATATAACACTCGGCATGCTCAGCAGGATCAACGTATGCAACATGTAGAAATAAATCATTACCTGGTAATATAAAACATAGTCTCTACTACTATAAGGACTTTAACCTTCTATGGCAGGCATTTTTCTGTCTGAACATTCCAGGTAATGACAATGCATGCTACAAAAGTATGCATTGTATAGAATTTGCAAATCTTGACTATATTTTAGAATGCCGTTATATGCTGTCATCTGGTTTGTACTGACCAACTGTTTGAACAAAGTTAATCATCAACATACATGTAGTACAGAAATAATAATTTTATTTTATAAAAATTATATGCCGCCTGATACTGTTGGATATTCTAATGTTTCAAAAATTATTATAAAACTATATTTCTGAAACATAGTTTGGCAGATTCCTTATAATTATTTTCATTAATTGTGATGGTTCTAAAAAGAACTTCACTAAAGCAAAAGCAACAGTTGAAATATATATTCGCTCAGAAACTTATTTTGTAGTGTTTCCATTTCACAGCTTCAACATGTCAACAGCAGCGTCCATGTTGAAAAAAATTAAAATTTCATTTGAAATCTAGCTGACCATAAAAATGAAATGAAAAACAAGATTGTCTTTCATGAATAGTGGAATCACTAACAGCTAAAACTAATGGCCGATTTATAAAAGAGCACTGAATGGGAAAATATATCGTCATAATAAAACGTATTGTAATAAGCATGAAAACGGTTCCTAATCAATCTTGATAGCCAATTTATTTCGATAACTGATTTGTACTATAATTATTATTATTATACTTCTGTATGTTTTTTCTATAAAAAAATTAATGAAATAATTGTGCTATTTTATTCCACAGACTATGTGTCAGTCAATAGTTTCAAAAAACTATTACGCCGGTTAATAGTTTTATAATCATATTTCCCATACTTTTTCCCCATTCAGTTAAATTATGTCTCTGTAGTAAATCGATTTAGCTTTATTGTACTTCTCAGGGTCAGAAAATCAAATAAATTAATGTCATCTGCATGGAAAATAAATAAACTATTTAATATTGCTGATATACAATCAAAATCACATTCTTTGTCCAAAACAATGTCTTGTATATGTAAAAAAAACCTAATGCTATTTTTATTTCATCTAAATATGAGAGCTAATTAAATGAATAAGTAAGGACCTCTTAACAACTTTCTGGTTCCAAAGAAGCTCTTTATTGGTGTCATCTTACCTCAGAACTACAAATTAAACCTGAAGAAAACAAGTATAACTGTACTTGTGTGGCAAAAAACTATAAGAAAAACTATGCACTTTATTTATTACGATGAAAATTATAGGACGTACAGGAAACTAAAATATGTGACGTCTAACATTCCAGTTGTTGCACAAGTGTCAGACACTGCGAAAAGTAAAAGCGAAACTTTATAATTAAAAATGTATTTGATGTTACTTAAAAGGGTAAATTTTAACATTATTACCCCTAGATCATGCAGTTTGCTGTATAAGCAATTTTCACTCCCATTTTTATTAATCAACTTACAAATGGCATAGGTAAAAAAAAAATTATTGATTGTGTGTGAACAAATATATCCCAGTTAAGGTGGCACGGTAGTAATTTTTTAGGATTTTCACCACTTTCTAGCACTGCGAAAAAAAAAACAGTTAACTTTAGTACTTTCATTGTACTTATCAGAAACAAATTGAATATGTATCATTACCGTTTACTTTAAAAACCTAAGACCATTAGTGCTTTTAGGTCTTTTATCATGCATGCAGTGAATACAAAATTCTTACAACTTCTCAAAATTTCATTTTCACCTGTATGTAAAATTATTTCATATTTTTATACACCTGACTCATCCCTAAAGTTTGGGAAAATATGTTCAGTTAATACTGTATTTTAAGTCCAGTCACACTGTTCAGATACATTGACCAAAGTAGGGTACACAAAAGAGCAACCTAAATTCCGTGCCACCTAGAGCTTCTTACAATTCCTGTCTCGAACCAAAATATTTTGCTGTCTTTTGAAATAAAGCAAAATAGTGGAAACATAGAACTAAGACGTCCGTGTCATCACTTGATGTCCGTCTTCCGTCTTCCGTCGTCTTCGTCATCATCATTGTCGTCGTTGTCGTCTGTTAACTTTTGCAAAGATATTCTCCTCTGAAACTACTTTTCCAAAACAAACCAAACTTGCACTAAATCATCCTCATTGGTATCTTGTTTAAAAAAAATATCCGATGACCCCGCCAATCGTCCAGGATGGCCGACACTGCTCAAAATAGAACATGGCTGTAAATGCAAATGTTGACTTAAAGCTTTGAGTCTGAAGCATTTAGAGCAAATCTGACACGTTGTAAAAATGTCCATCAGGTAAAGATTTATCTGTCGTAAAAATACAGACGCACCAGGCAACCCCCTGTACGGTTGCTGCCTCCGAATTTTAAGGATTTTTTGTTTTGTTTTCGGTTATGATCTTGAATATTATTATAGAAAAAGATATACTGTAAACAACAAAATTGTTCGGCAAAGTTAGCATTACAATTATCAACTGACTCCTTTAGCAGTTATTGTCTTCTTCTTTTTTTTGGGTAAATTTCTGTTATCTTTAAAAAAATCTTCTCGCCTAAAACTACTGGGCCAAATCAGTATTGATAGAGATGACTGTAAACCAGAAGAATATTCAGTAAATTAAGATCTACAAATAAGTACGCATGACCAAAATTGTCAATTGACCCCAAAAAAACACAGAAACAGAAAATTTTGTCATACATTCTATTTTTGTTTTTGATTGTATAGTGTCCTGTGTTTAATACGTACTGCAGCACATAGACCAAGGTGAGCGACACATGCTCTTTTAAGAGCATTTAGTTTAAACCTACCACTTACAAACCGCTAAACGGCATACATTGCGTGCAAAAACATTTTACGAAATTCTTACGATAGGGTGGAAAGTTTGTCTTTAAGTTTAATCCATTTTAGTTTTGTGTTATTTTGGGAGATTATACTAGAACAGAAGATGTCCTTTAACACTTCTGTCGCCGCACTATACAGGGAAAGCACAACTACCACAAAACTACCGTTGCATTTTTCTACTAAAAGTCATATTTGAACAATTATTTATAACTTTTGTTTGAACTGTGTTCCTTCCATTAAGTTTAGATTGTTTAAGCGTTATTGCATTGCACATCCATCATCCAGCATTCAATAAGCAAATATAATCTTTGGTTCGAATTCCCAAATGCCCAGCAGAATTGCTCCAGCTACAGTACACAGGCAAATTTCACTAATATCAATTTCACGTGAATTTAAATTCATGTGAATCTCACGTGAAATTCACATCAATTTCACCTCAAACGAGCTTATACGTGAAACTCACGTGAAATCAGTTTTTGTGAGTTTCACATGAAATTCATGTGGACGTCATATAAATTTCACATGAAAATCACGTAAATATTTTTCATGTGAAATTCACATGATTTTTTAAAATAGAGTATTTCAAAATATATATAACAAATTTAATTTTCAAATTGAATTACAATCATGAAAAATATCATTTTTTTTGTAAATTTCACGTGAAATTCATGTGAAAAAAACACATCAGATTCGTGTGAATCTCAATTTACCTGAAATTCACATGAAGAGTTTCACGTGAGTTTCATGTATAAGCTCGTTTGGGGTGAATCTCACATGAAGTTTTTCATGTGAATATCACGTGAGATTCATGTGAATTTCACGTTAGATTCATGTGAAATTCATGTGAGCTAATTTTGCCTGTGTATAATTATGTTGATTTAATGAAAGTTCAAATAATACTTTCATTTCCATGATCGTGTTTATGGCATTGATAACGATAGTCATTACGACAATAGTCACAGTAAGGAGTTCAAATCCTGTAATCGGAATGAAATTATTTTTTTCTCGTGCTAAATATTGTTTTAATTTTAATGGAATTTTATATATCTTATTTTATATTGGAGATGCATTTGTCTGCATTTTTTGCTGTCAAAGAAGTAGTTCTATCCTCGTGGCTTTTATATCTCACTTTATTCAAATAAGAATCGGACTGTTCAATGTTGATGTGATGCATTTTTGGACCATTTATAATCAAAACCCAATCAAAATTGATTATTAGAAAGATAATATTTTAAAATAAAACATATAATTTGCTATGATAAAAAAGCAAATGTTGACGGATGTAATAATCATATGGATGATTTTTTTATAAATAACTTGTACAATGTCTAAAGTTTTATAGTATTGACAACTATTGTGTATTAGCTACAATTTTATAAAGGTTCAGGTCATTTTAAAATTAGACTAATGTTAAATCTGACATCCGGAATAAAGTCTTCCCAAATGATTTTAGAGGAAATGTATTGATCATTTTCTCTTGTTTTTTTTATATTGATGTTGTTATGTAATTTTATAAAGAACGTTACAATGTAGAACATTATATTAATAACCAAAAAAAAAAAACACACACAAAACAACCTAATCAAAATAGTTATATTTTATAGATTACAGTGTGTAATTATCGATGTGACAGAAATCCAATGTGTTGACATATATTGACAATTGAAAGCTTTTAAAGTATAATTTACATTTTGATTCATCTAAGCACTCGTGGTATAGTGTCATCATGCATAGATGTTTAAATTTCATGATGTACGAAATAAATAAATAAAAAAATCGAACCCTTCATATAAAACTCGTTTGTTGAGAGGATAACAGATCGTAAGTTAAAATATTACAGTTATGATATAGTTTATCAGACGTTAACACAGTTGTCAGTGGAATCTTAAAACATAATCTAAAGTTAGAACATTGACTGATGTCAGCAAAATGGGGTAACAGACCTTAATCAATCTGGCAATAAAATACCTCATTGAGTCTCTAGTCCACATATGGATATATTTCATAGTAATTACCAACCCTCTTTAAAATTGACGAATTGACAATCATATGATTACCATCACCACCTGAGTTTGATTATATTTCAGTTTTACCCTGAAGTTTCATCTCACCGAGTCTACTTTTTCCATATTTAAATTTGAATTGAATTGATTTATTCATATGGTTAAAAATAAATAAGAGTCTGTTCTCCTGGGAAGAATGTATTGCATTGTATCGTTTACAGCTTTCTTTATTGTTATATATGTCATTGATTATGTGTTTACGGTCTAGGTTTTCGTAATGTTTTCTGCTGTTTGGGATGTTCCCAGCTTTTTTCTTAGATCATATGATATCATTGAAGTATTGCAATATAATTGCTATTAGTCAAATAAGTATAAGTATTTATTGAGCATAGAAGATATTCTAGTATTCTACTGATTTTGTTTTTGTTTTGTCTCTCAATTAATGATTTAAAACGTTTAAAAAGAACATAGTCATTTTTCTATTTTTGATCTGTGATTATACAGTAAACCAATTTTTTTCTAAAGTTGGGTTTTTCCCTTATGTTGCTGTATTATTTTCTGAAGATTATATAACATAAATGTGTTGCAATACTATGAAAGTTTTTATCGTTTATAAAACAAATGGAAAACTAATTACAAAAAAGGACGAAAACAATCTTTTTATTTATAAAGGGTTAACTGTTTTATTTCACCTGTAAGTACAAAATCAAGACAGCTGTAGTGCACTGTTCAAAAGTCATAAATCGAGAAAACAAACCCGGGTTCCAAACTTTATTCGACGGAAACACATCAACTATAAGAGAAATACAACGGAACAACAAAAGAACGGAACTGAAGAAAAACGTACATATAGAAATAAATAATTTGATATCAACTGCCATATTCCTGACGTGTTATAAGCATTTAAAAAAAAGGTGGGTTTAACATTTATTTTTGAAAAAAAAAAAAAAAAAAATGATCAGTATATTTTAAGTTATGTTATATTGAATACAACGAAATACGTCTTGGTGTCATTGCTTTAAGTACCACAATTATGATTTAGATTTTGTAATTATTTGGACCTCGAGCATCACCGAAAAACATTTATTGTCAAAATGCGCATCTGGTGCGGAAAAATTGGTACTTTTTATGAATTATTATAAGTTGATACCATATCTCCTTTTCTACATTAAATTTTGTAGTTTATAGAAAGGAAGAACAATTCGAACAAATTCTAATATGCATCTTATGACATCGAATGAACATGTTGTGGCTTCACTGAATCTTTAATAAAGTCAACCTATTCACATAGAGAAAATGAATTTTTACTTACGTTTTATTTTTTGGTTGAATACTACTTTTACATAAGCTCTACAACAATTTCATTATCTTTATAACATGAACTGCGGAAAACCCTTGTTTGATAATCAGAATATTATCAATACGGCCTTTGTAATAAATAGTGGGTTTATTTCTAAATTTAGCACATAGTCATAATTGGTTGTATGCAGATAGGTATGATTCTAACATGTCAAACGTTCATCATCACTTAGTTTTCTGAAAATTACAAAGTATTAATAGGAAATGAACTTTTATATAAAAACCTAATATATCCGTGATGAGCGCTTTATTTGTTCATGCATGATGATTCATCAACAATAACACAATCTGTATATTCATCAATTATAAAGATAATTTGAAAATAATAGCAAACAGTACTTTTTGTCATGACTAGTTTATCGCTCTTCCTTAAATACCCAGGTAAAAAAAAAACTCGTTTCAATCAAAAATCAGATACAGTGACAGGGCGCCTTCTGGCAAAGAAAATGTAGAAGTACGGCCATTTAATACTTTTTATTTGTACGAATTTGTAGAATATAAATACACACACTACCATATTTGAGTTTGAGCTGTAATATTTTCTATAACCATTCCAGTATCAGATTTATTTTTTTAATGCGCGACAATTGATGAATTTTCCTTCGAATTTGTTAAATGTCTTACTAAACTTACTTTTTATTTGTACGAATTTGTAGAATATAAATACACACACTACCATATTTGAGTTTGAGCTGTAATATTTTCTATAACCATTCCAGTATCAGATTTATTTTTTTAATGCGCGACAATTGATGAATTTTCCTTCGAATTTGTTAAATGTCTTACTAAACTGTGCATATTATACGGAAAGAAATATGCAGAAAGAAAAATATCAATATATACTAAACGATTGCTAGATTACCGCTATTTGAGTCTTAAGGATGTACTTAGGTGAGGTTTTGGAATTTGTGTCAAATGTTCGGACTCCTTGGTGTTTTTCCATACAATGCAATGTAAAATGTTTTGCCCCATAACACCCATTTATTTTTTCATATAAGACTTAATAGCTCGTGAAATGTCATTTACCTAAATTTTAGAAGATTCTTAATTTTCATTCTTTTGTTTAGAGACCCAAATAATACCAATGCAAATATAAGGTAGAATTCGAGTCAGCCTTTTCCCGCCATATTTTAAATCTCAAATATCTCGAAAAGGAGGTCCATGACCTATCATTATTTTTAGCTTATCTTTATCCTTAATTGATGCTATACCAGCTTATGGAATCAATTTTAATTTCTTAATTTCTTAATTTTAACCTAACCTCACCTAAGTACATCCTTAATATTTGAAATTAAATAATGGTCGAAGAAATAAGACTCAACATGTCAATATGGAAGTACTCAGTTTTGTAAATGTGTACGACCCGATTTCCCTAAAATAAAAGAAAGCAGGAGCAGGCTGAATCCCTGCAAATAATACAAACTCTTATATACGATGTTCAATTGGCGATAAACATCTAGTTGAAAAACATGATTTCTATAAAGGACAACTTATTATATATTTGATCTGAAAACACATTAATTCCTCTGAGGTTTTTTTTTTTAAATTTTACTGAACCATAACATTCTTTACTTCAAGATGTTGTGTTTTGTCTGTTTCGACATGCAATTCAAAAACTAACAATGCCTCATGTGGTGTCCTTAGTTTGAAGGTTTCAACGTACAAAGACAGTGAAAATCTCTCTACAAGAGGCATTTGAAAATCTACGTCCTTTTCCAACCTGGCTGCGAATTAATTAATTACGGAACAGCAAAACGGACATCAAATTTTAGAACGGGCGACCATATTTCTAAATCTGAGTCAACCTCTGGGATTTAAGCAAATGGAATAGCGCGGTATACGTCGACATGGATTTTCAAAGAAACAAAATTCAGATGTTTATCAAATATTTTTGTTGTAATTAAGGTTAGTATTTCATTACACTATAAATACTATTGATTTTGAACACAAATACTCTAAATCAAGATATCTGACAAAATATTTAACTGTTCATTTGCGCATAAATATTCAACTGTTCATTTGCGCATAATTTTGTACTCATACATGAGAACAATTTTGCAACTATTTGTTTGTGTGTATAGATGCAGTTACTGATTCAGTAGCTTACCTCTTTACTGACGGTTTTGGCATCTGATGTCACGGGAAAACAATGTAACAAGTTTAGATCATTCCATAGACAAAATTAAGAACACAGGTTTCTTAACAATCTTATACAAAAGTATTTTAGAATTGATTCAACG
The DNA here is from genome assembly GCA_019925275.1 of Mytilus edulis. Taxonomy (NCBI): domain Eukaryota; kingdom Metazoa; phylum Mollusca; class Bivalvia; order Mytilida; family Mytilidae; genus Mytilus; species Mytilus edulis. The sequence continues at coordinate 119,684,195 of CM034360.1, read as the reverse complement.
GAAACAATTACAGATTTACCATTATTGTTTCAAATAATACAGCATCAACAAAATTACATACAATCAATACGACGAGATTTCTGACTTGTGAAATGTACTTCAAAGTAAGGTTCGAGTATTACTTTTAAACTATAGATACCTGAATAAATTTATTTATATGTATAGGTTTACCAAAAACAGTGTACCCAAATTGACTCTATTTCGAGAATATGGTTTAGAAAAAAACAAATGCTGAATTGTACTTCCTTGAGAATGCACTACACTATACGATTCAATTGAAAAGACCTTATTGTTATTCTATCTCACAACAAGTCTTATTTTAAGTAAACCATGTAACAGGTATTTCTGGTGCGTCCAACATTATTCATAAACCTGTATTTTGAAATTCTACCAAAGCCCTTTTGCGTTACAGTTTTTGCAGAAATAACTCACGGATGATAACCCTTTTAGCAACCCGTAGGTCCACTGATTTGTGTTAGACTATTTATTTGAATAAAGAAGTATATGCGATTTTTTGTATTATTTAGACTGAATTAACACACACCAACTATTTATTATTATTTTAATCAAAGTCTTTTTGGTCATTTAGCATGTTTAATGGGGAGAAAACTCAAATATATTTTTTATTTAAGAATGGTAGAGAAATTTTCAATGTTAACTAGTAGCAAGAAAACAAGATCGGTGACACCTTCCCTTTTAGTTCACCTAGACAAAAATCTTTTCCAATGAAACTACAGGGCCAAATTAAACTTGACCTAAATCATCATTATGGTATCTAGTTTAAAAAATGAATCTGATGACCCCATTAATCAACCAATATGGTGGCAGTGGCTAACAATATAACATGTCTATGATACGAAGGCATATAGAGCAAATTTGACCTTGGTAAAAATTAATGTTAAGCAGATCAATATTTATCTGCCCTGAGATTTTCAGATGCATCAGACATCCTGTTTATCTGTTGCTGCACGCGATTTGGTAATTTTTAGTATTTTGTTTTTAATCTTAAATATCATGGTAAATAGAGGAAGGGTGACAGATACCAGAGAGACAGTCAAATTTATACATCCAAAATAAATTTAAAACGCCATTGCTAAAAAATAAATGGACTAACAGACAAAAAATAGTACAAAGACACAACATAGAGTACTACAGGCTTAGCAACACGAACTCAACCAAAAAATAGGGGTGATCTCAGGTGCTCCGGAAGGGAAAGTAGATCCTGCTCCGAATGTGGCACCCGTCGTGTTGCTCGTGTTATTTTGCATCCGGTAAATAGTCTTATTCGGTAATTCACATTCGTGGTGAAAAGAGAAGTTGATTGTAGTAATCATATAAGGGACATTTTCGATATCATCTGTGAAACAGTTATTCCATATCGGTCAACCAAATTCATGATGTCGTTCGTAAAATTTACGAAGGGATGATTTCAAATTCATCATTTGGAACTCTTGATTTGATAGCTTACTTGTAAGCAGCAACCATTCATTAAGAAAATCATGATAGGTAATACAAGCCCGGAGATATCTTATAAATTTGGAGATGTGTACTTCATATGCAGTCGCTGCTGGAATGTTGGTACATAGAAATGGTTATTTCACAATTGAGAAGCTGGAATCATCTCTTTTGTCGCAAATTTGTGTTCTGTCTTGTCTGTATCTGTTGTCTCCTTATCCCTATTTCGATGGGATAGATACGTTCAATATAGTCACCAAATTTTAGATTATTTAGTGAATCAATATAGCGGAAAGTAAAGTTAAAGGATATTGCTTTGCTAACTTCTTATTTTTCTTCTCAAAAAGTTTCTGAAGCCAGCCTCATAATAATAAAGAAACAAGTCGGCAAGAAGAGGGACACAATGCCGATAGTCTGTTGAAAACACGTCTTCCAAAAGTAACAAATATGTTGTCAATCAAGAAATAAATCAACTTGATAATATCAGTTTTAAAGAATTTTTTGTTTGGACCAGAGTGATTCTTAACAAAGAAGAATGTATCCCTTTCCAAGACAAGATACTTGTATCAACTTTCGCCGTTCTTTTTCAAGAAACAAAGCAATACCGACTCTTTCAGTTTTGGAATGCGGAGTACTTGTGTAAAGTATAGAAAAGTCAAATGGTGTAATACTATTGCAAGATGAGAGAGTCTTAAATTGTATGTACTCTAAACGATCCTTTGAATTTTTTATAGTATCCACATCTGATTCACGCAACCTCTAGAATAGGCAGTTTTACAAGAACTTTGAAGCCCGGCTTTGAATGCTGATAAAGTAGATGTTAATAGTTTAGAAAGAGGTGTCGTGGAGCACTTGGAAAACCCAGCAATATATCGTTGTTTGTATGGAACCTTACGTAGTTTATTATACAATACAGTGATGGAAGATCCAGATCGTCATCTTTGGTTGAAATTCCAAAGTAACATAGAACAGACCTAGTATTATCTAGGATATCCTTATTGGTAAATGTCGTGAGGGTAAAGGTTGAGTTTCCAAGTGAATTGTCATTACCTAAGTTATTTATCAAGCAGTTTATGTAATGAGATTTGCACTCAAAAACGATAATACACTGTAAACAGCAAAACTGTTCAGCAAAGTATGCTGTGCAAATGAGTCAACATGGTCAACATTGTCAATATGACCCCCCTCAGGAGATGTTGTCCTTAATATTTAATAAATTTTTGTTATTTTTGTTTACAAAAATATACACATGTGAAACGACTTGGCCAAGTTGATTATAGATGGAGATACCTGTAAACAGCATGAATGTTATAAAATAAGATCTACAAACAAGTCAGTGACAAAAACAAAGAATTTAGTGATGATTTCTAGTTTTGTCTTTAATACTGTAGTGTCCTCTACTTGTTATAGCACTGCAGTACATAGTCAAAGGTGAGCGACACAGGTCTGTAGTTCTTTTCTCAAAGCATATGTCATATTTTATTTCAACATCCTATCTCATAGACATGATAGAGATTTAAAGATGCATACATTTTTTTTAAACTGATGTAATTTTTTGCAATTTTGCACGACGTGTAGTTAGAAAAACAGCACCATTTTTTCCCCCCTTTTTCAAGCATGAACAAATCCACAGTTTGTATAAAAAAAAAATATATCTATGGAAATATATACCAATGATCCACCTGAAGTAAATTTTAAAGACTAGACAATTAACTAGTAAATAATATTGTGGTGATGAATTTTCAAAAAACGTACGAGGTTCCCATTCTCGTATTTTTTTTTATTATTGTTGGTTTTTTTTAGAACTGAAGTTTTCCTTTCGCCGTTTATGTTTGACCATCGTCCAAGGTAAACTCTCCCAGAGTTATACCAGTTAAGAGATTATAGTCTGAATCGGTCATATTTCATTTTATTGTGTGTTGTTCTATGTTGTGATGTTATGCTATTGTTTCAGAAAAAGGGAGAAAGTTTGGTACCATTTAAACGTTTAATCCCGCTGCAAATGTTTGCACCTGTCCTAAGTCAGGAAACTAATGTACAATAGTTCTCGTTTGTTTATGTAATTTATACGTGTTTCTCCGTTTTCGTTTGTTTATATAGATAAGACCGTTGGTTTTCCCGTTTGAATGGTTTTACACTAGTAATTTTGGGGCCCCTTATAGCTTGTTGTTCGGTGTGAGCCAATGCTCTGTGTTGAAGGCCGGGCATTGACCTATAATGGTTTATTTTTATTACTTGTTATTTGGATGGAGAGTTGTCTCATGGGCACTCACACAACATCTTCCTATATCTATATTAATTTTTACATAAACTGAAAAGTATGAGAATATCGGATACAGTTTAGTATGATATTGATGTGTACATGTAAATTGCAACTACTAAACAATATGAAAACAGACTAAACGAAGGCAACATTTGGAAAAATATTCTATAACAAAATACAAAGTTGAAAGAGAACATATTCTTGATGCTTTAACTCCATATTAATATATTTATATACATATTTCTTGTTACAAGGAAATTAATCCAAGTATTATATGAAAAGTGTAAAACAATTTTTATTATTTAAGGTCATGAACAGTTAAAAGCATTGAATTATATTTCTTTCGATGAAAGTGTCAGTGGTTGAAAGTTATGTATATATAAAACGTGTTTACATTGTTAATACCATAACAACGATATATCTGATATAAATATATTCTATTATATTGACAACAAAGAATACACAAAACACACAGACGTACATGTAAAAAATATCACAAAATATGAACTATTTAAGATACTACAAAGGTCAATAGATCAAAAATGAGGGTAATGTCATTCAATATCCATGAAAATACAATATGCCAATGTTAAAACAACTTCCAAAATTATATCATTCACTTTTAATTGGTTCCCATAAAACTCATAGATCTAAACTAATCGATGTTGAAACATCCTCCTGCAATGGAAGAAATGACACTCGTACTGTGTTACTGAGAGCCTTACTTTCAGGCTCTGATAAATGCATGGGTTTCTCTTCTTCTTCTGTATGCTGTAATTCATACACATCATTCACCTCAGAATGCTTTCTTGATCGACACTGTTGCTTGATTTTTTCTAAAACTGTATAAGAAAAAACTATTAGTTATCTTTTTTTAATTTCGGTTTTACACAAAATGGAGATAATCTGCATGAATTGAATTATTCTAGATTTTTTTCATCGGAAACATATCTTGCGTATGCAATGTATATGTTTGCATTTTGTTTGATTTTTCATGATGAGGGCCTCAGGGAAGATTAGTTATAAATCTAACTGTGTAACCGTCTTAAAATAAAGTATTGTTGTTGTTGTTGTTCATACCAGTTGAAAAAAAAATGAAAGTAAATACTTGTATAAGAAATCGATAAATTGGTGATCATAGGATCACGCATAAAAATGATTGACTTTTTAAACTTTTGCTTGGTTTTATCTCAAATTGTAAAAAAAAAATGTTCTCCTATTTCAATTTTGGCTTTAAACAAAATAGTGATAATCTGCTTAAGTTAAATTAATCTAGATTTTTTTTTAGAAAATATCAAAATTGTATAACTTTTATAGCTCCAGGAACATCTCTTCACAAAACTTAGCAATTGAATAATGAATGTGAAAGTAAATACTTGTATAAAACAGGTGATCATGGGATCACGCATGGAAATAATTGAGTATTCTAATGAATAAATATTCTGCAATTCATAGAATTATTCAAGAACCAAATTTGTTGTTATAAAAACTAGAATAGAAACAAATACATTATACAGTCTGACATGAAAGGACTTTTATACAACAAAGTCCAATACCCTAATTGGAGATCACTAAACATAATAAAACTTGCAACAAATTAGTTACTGGTTCTAAGGAATTGGAAAAGTTCATATCAAAGCTTAGATGTTGTAAATGATGCTATTTAAAAGCCAAATGTAAAACTGATCTTTTCTATTTTTTCTTATTTGTAAATCTTCAGTGATTTTTATAAAGGTTTCATATTAAGGAGCATTGTGTTTCTGTTCTTTTCATATTTATCGACAAAAGTTTTTGAAATAATTGACATAATCATATAGTAGTAAAAAAGTTGTCATTCAAAGATATTTTGACAATTTGACCATGTTAAATCAAATTATACATCTTACTGTTAAAATAGCATTACATCATGTACATGGTAGCTACAAATATGACAAAATCTCACAGTAATTTTTTTTTTTTTTTTTAACATTCATAGAATTGAAGCATAGAAATAATTTGTCATTATAAGCAGATGTTTGGTTCAATTCGTCAGAATTACATCAAAAACATAGCTTATTCAACTCATTTACATCCGTATTCATGCAAGATTCAACTTTATATTTAGTGGCGATTGGTTGGACAAACGTTCAGTATGTGGTCAGCATTTTTCTTCATTCAAACGACAGGGGAAACAGGGGCAAACGGGAATAATCATTTTGTTGATTGATCTGGCCTCCAAACAAACCCTATCTCATACAGATAAAACGATGACTAATGTATATTCAAAATTTTTCACATGAAATCAAACAGACATAAAAAAAAATCGTTATTATTATACATGTTTTATATATGTATTCTTTATTTATACATGTATTTATCATTATGATTATATATTGGTTTATATGACTGTCGGAAGTCTTTAATGGATATAAAGGTGCCGCAAAATGATAATGAGTCTGTGAATTGCTAATTGTTTCTTTTGATATCTTTGTACTATGGATATATGATTTTGTATTTTATAAATCAAACATAATATTTTTGTCAAATTTGTGAACATGAATTTGACAGCTAATTCCCCTCCAAAGTTTCTCCATATTGTTTAAAATAAGAAATATATCACCACTCAGGTAAAAGAACTTTGACAAGATACCTGCTATTACAAATGTAATAGTTTTGATTATGTTGATTTATTTGAAGAGTTTATTTTGATGAATACTTTTGCTTTTTACAGTTCCTCCTTATCTATAATGGTTTTCTGCAAAACATGTAACAGTGGGTATAATTATTTTTTCTAAAAATTTACACTTCTAAGAGGATCTATTGGTGACATGTTGACTAACATTTCAAGATCTAATTTAGCTAAACATTTAAAAAACTTGTAATTTATAGATTCTCTATCAATTTCTGCAAAATGTGGATAATTCATAGTAATGTCCAATTGATGATTTTGGTCTGCGCGACTGATTTATCATGTTAAACTTTAATTATAGATCTTATCTTGCCAATCATTTTTTAAGATTAAAGACAGATTCTTCATATAATCTATAAATTCTATCAATCTCCTTTCAAAGACAACAAGTCATATTAGGGATCAAGTAATGATTTCTGGTAATTTGATTCATTTGTGGATAATGTGGTGCTGGTCATTTTTTTTAAAACTTAAAATCTGTAACTTTCTGTTATAAATCAAAAGATACAAAAAACTTGGAATTTGCCAATACATTCCATGGGTAATTATTTTTAACCTGTCATTTTAGGGCCGATTTTTCCAAGATGAATATAAAGCTTGTCTCCTCAGGGCATTACTTACAAATTCGAAAAAAATATAGAATATGATATTTATTAATTTAAACATCTCACATATCTAAATTATATTTTACATCAGTCAGTTTGATTCTCAAGTACATCAATATCATTGATTGGCTCTCAAGTCAATTATACAACTAATTTGCATTCAAAATAAGTTTGACCTTATATGATGGGTTGCCCGTTCATTATTTAAGAGGAAAATAGTGTAAACATTGAAATACAAAAAAAGGAGAAACCCATTAATTACTATTTTGTTGACCTACATGTATCTGGTTTACATAACAATCTTTATCTTAACCTAATACATGAAATCATATGGGCACAGAAAATCGTCATTTTCCAAGAGAGAACGTGCATACCCATGGAATACTTGCTGATTGTCTTTGTCATATTTTTTTGTATTTTGGATATTCATATTTGTATGACTTAAATCAAATATGATCAATTGGGTCAAATCGATGAATTTGACATATAATGCTTTTCAAACGTCATTGAACATACATCTGTCAGTTTTGCAAAACATGTTGTATTTTTAGAGATATGGGCCAAATGCTTCTTTGTGCCACTTTGTTCTTTTAAGCAGCAGCGGCCAAATGTTTGATGATGAATCAAATCCCTGAATGATGTGTGTACCTTATATTACTAAATAACATGACAGTAAAGTTTGGTGACAGTTGGCCCCGTAATTTCAGCAGGTAATTTTAAAGTTTACAATGGACGGGAGATATCAGACGTCAAGTGATTGCACAAGCTAACACTGCCTTTTATGTCAGTTGAGATGATGACAAAATCATGTTATTGTAGTTCATATATGTATGATGATATTAAACTGAAATACAAAGATCTTCAAAAATACTGTTCATGAAGTTTATTGGAGATTTAAATTCAATCTTTACACATAATAGTTGATTTTTTTTCTATTGACCGATAAAAACTGTCCTATTCCGATTAGAGTTTTAATGCGTGAGTTATATTTATCATAGTTACAAACCAAGTATAAATAAAGATTGAAAAAGTATTATAAACTCAACTGAAGTTCAAACAGTAACTGGTAATTTTGTATTTTCTGATAAACATACCATTAAAAACTCTCTTCATGTTATAATGTTTAAACTACATTAAAAACTTTGAGACAGATATTATGTTTAAGCTGGAGTGTAAGTCTTCTACTCAAGTCACCGAAATATGGTATAAGTAAAAATATTGTAATTATATATGACATACTTATTTTTCTAAATATAAAAAATCATTTAAGATACCAGGATAAAATAGACTATTATAGAAAAAAAGAGGCAGACAAGATGGATATTAAAACTCATCTTTCGAAAACAAACCAAAGCACATCAATACAAAAAAACGACAAACAAAAGCAAAACACATTATAGAAAATCAGAGACAGAGCAAAACAAACCCTACCAAAACTTTGTTCCGCCAAAATGATACGCAGATCTTGTTTTACATGTGATACCAATACAATTTGGATTCAGGCTACATTTTGTTTATGTTACTTTAAGAAACAGAAAGTTTCTTACCTTTGCATTTCCATAATATAAGAATAATGATGCCGATAAAAATAAAAATTCCAACCACTGTACCAATAATCTCAATAGTGGACATGGTCTTGTCAGATTCATCTATAAATACAAGAACAATTAACTTAAAATGAATGTTTTTCATTTTGTACAACAATTTTATCAATATGCGTATGATAGAAGATGTATTAAATTATCATTGATATTTCAAGATGACCATCTCGTAAGACATAATTTACACTTCCATTCGTTAACAAAAGTCCTGTACTTAGCAAAGTTTGCAAACAATTTTGAAATTATTTTTTGTCAAAGTAAAGTTCCACTTTTTAAAATACCCCAACATAATGAAAATCTATTATATCTTTAAATGCTGTGGCGTGTAAAGTAGGAAATAAGAACAACTATTGAGAAAAAACAAGATGCACTGTGAATATTGCTCTCTAATGATAACTCCACTACAAATATTTGGTATACAGGAATTGATGAGACATGGATATGACAATAAATCTCATAGTATAGTAGCTAAAGGTATTGCACTATTAAAAGTTTAGTACAACTATGTTTAAGTTAACAGGAAATTGATGAGCGATGGATTATAGAAAAGAATCACAAAGTAAAATGAATGCCTTCATGAAGCTTGTTCCTAATTTCAAAAAGGACAGATTTAATGTTGCCTTTATTTAAAATCCTTACAAATAAAAAATAAAGATGACAAACATTTCACCCGACAAACAGATGGCTTGACACACAAAGAGAATCATTTAAAAAATAGCATACTTCCTCCATTAAAAAATGGGGTATGATAGACTTGTATTAACATGTACACTGTGATTGTGTATTAGAAACCACAAATTGTCAATCACCAACTTCTATGATAAAATTAAAAAAAAAAACATATTTTGTTAAAGAACAGACGACTGATATTTTCACTAAACAAAACAGTTATTTTGTATAAATAAGAAACTATTATCAAATTGTTGAAAATGAAATTAAAACTTAACAAATTTTCTCAACACAAGCATTCTGAGAGTATTGCATGGTACAATACATAATCTCCTTCTGGTTAAACATTGATTGTACTGAAACAGATCTATAATATGTCGTTGTGTTGACTATATGTATAGAACAAATCAACATCTCCAAACACTATGTAGGAACTGAATATATGACTATTTTATTTTTATGAAAGTCAAGGAACTCTGGAGAAAAACATCATACTTGAACTAAATTATAATTCAATCTGTAACTTGTCATGATAAAACAATACCTAAAGTATCAAATCAATACCTACAAAGATGAAGACAAAAACTTGGAAAAATGTTTGAACATCTAACGGATGGCCAGACAAACAGACAGACAGACTGAGTGGAAACATAAAGTCCCCTTTCATTTCGTCTGTAGGGGACTAACAAGCGAATATAACTTACATTTTCAAATATCATGGAAATGAGTTAAACAAAATATATAAGAAGTCTCCTGAACTAAGTAATAGCTTCACTAATAATTGCTTCACTATTAATCAATTTGATATCTTATATTTGCATAACCTACTTCCAGGATTAGATGGTGTAGTAGTTGTTCTGTTCCCAGTGATTGTACTTTTTCCACTTACTCCTGAATAAGATGGTACTTGTGTAGTATCTGTAGTTTCACCTAAATTAATAAACAGAAATGTTAAAAGAATTTAGTTAATTATGATATCGCACTGAATTGAATCTTGAAGCTATATTAAGAGACTGCATTATATTTTCATTTTTAGCCATGGCGTTGTCAGTTAGTTTTAGATTTATGAGTTTGACTGTCCCTTTGGTATCTTTCGTCCCTCTTTTATATAAAACGTCTTATTGTTATATAGGAAACCTCACACTTTTTCACTCTAAATACCGATAATCTTTCTATAAAAAAAATTCTTTCTTAAAGATAAAAGAATCTTACTTTAAACAGTATATCGACATGGTCCATTAGCTGCAAATCTGAATTTACAATTCTGAGTGTATAAGTAAAAGTCTGATTGAACAGTAAGGACATTGAATACTTCTAATCTAGACATTATAAGAATGCCTATTGCTCAGTGATAGTGTAACATCACTAAAATTAGGATTCTTTTTACAGATAATATCAATAAGTCGACAGTTCTTTCTTTGAATGAAAAGGGAAATATATGGTATATTTTTGTCATGATGGAACATTCCTACATACATTTACTAAAACTTAAAGGCAAAAGGAAATCGCTTGTATTGTTGTTTTGTTTTCAAACGTACTGACCTTCAAAACATATACACCACTGGAAATTAAAGACAGATGCTACTGTGAGTAATTTCAAGTCTATTTTCATATGACACAATTTGTAAATGTATCTCATCAAACCAAAAATAATTTGGAATTTAGATTATTTCCTTCTCATATGCAGTTAAATAGAAAATAGAAATATTAATATATACTCACCCCTGCAATTCTTTATTTCATGAATAATGGAATAATTTGTTCCTTCAATATTGCATGTTAAATTGTAAAAACAGATGTCATCCTTCTGGTACTCAACTATCCTTGTAGTAAGGGTAATATTTCCATTTTGTTTGGTAGTAACGATATCATTTAGAATCGGAAGCTATTAAAGAAAATATTGAATCAAGTAATTACAAGATGCTCATTATTAATTTATTAATATATGAAAAAAAATGAGCTCATGGTAAAGTTAACAAATCATATAAAAATGGGAAGTGTATATCATTGGGCCAAGTAAAAATCAATAATATTAAGGAAAAGGGGAAACCAACATAAATATACCTCCTTCTATATTTATGATACTAAAGTTACTAAAGTGTTTTGTTGTTTACAATTCAAAACTGTTTTAACACTTTCTCCCTTTACCAGAGTGTAAAACTTAATTGACAAAATCATAAATTTGATCCTTAATTGTATGTATTCAATCATTGTTTTTGACTTTTGCATACATAAATTATACGGTTTATTCGTAAACGATTTTTTCAATTGTTGCTACAGAACGATTTTGCTTGTATTGGCCCAAAATTAGACATCAGAAATGAATGCTTACATTTTTGATAATGATTAGCGGTTCCTATTTAATATACAATCTTCAGACCAATGTTTAAATAAATAAGGCCTTATAAGGAATACTCGTCTTTCTGCTTACCCTACATCTACACAAAACCGTTTTTTGTCAAATTGAACAAGTACTTCTTATGTCAGACTGCGTCGCCTGTTATAACATTAGGGAGCAAGTCCAAAACGTAAAACATGTCAAATAAGCTATTGCCTATGTACATTTTATACTTTTGTATATAATATATTTGTACATACCCAACGTTTTTCAACATGAAAGCAGAAATGCAGGTTTTATCTTATTTAGCCTAAATAAAATGTTAAATACCTGTGTTAAGCATTGTATGTCGTGTCCAACGGTGATGATTTCAACATTTGCTTCAAAATCATTTGGAATATACTCTACAAATATTTTTTAAAGGCAAAATTTAAAATTCTGTCATCAAATGAAACAGATATAAATATGTAAACTGAAGCCTTGCACTCCACATTTAGAAATAGTGTCTGATTAGAGGACACATGTACTATCCTTGCTTATTTTTCAGTTCACACTGAGTTAAAATTCAACATGTTCATAAAGAAATACCATTCTAAAAACAACAACATACATATATATCTAGCATCTTCGACTTTTACATTTGACATTTGACCAAATGACGTTAAAAGCAAAATGCTTGTTCCCTTGATTTTATTTCCCGATATACACATTAAATTCAAATCTAGCAAGAGATAAGGTATCTTTCTGAAACTATTTTACAAATATTACTCTAAAGTTAAAGTTACCTTGAACTATTGAACCTAAAAATGAAAGGCATCTTCTTTTTACCTTCATTTTCCATTTGTAAACATTGCAATACAATAAAGCTAGAAAAACATGTAACCATTAAAAAATATCTAAGTATTCTTTTGAAAATCAAATCACATCCTTTAGTCTTAATAATGTTCTGGAAAGAGATACACCCAACATGCCATATTGTACAAAAAAGGTATGATTTTTTCGTCTATAATGTAAAATAAAATTGCATTTTTGAAAGGCTCAATCAAAACATACCAACGAGTTTGTCCTGCACTATATCCCCAAAAACTTCGTTCTCAACAATACGTTCAGTAAAGGAATCCGCAGAAAGATGGTTAAAAATGTAACTCTCTAGATGGAAATGGTTTATGCACATTATGCAGTGAGTTTTACTACTGTTTAATGTAAGGTCTAGTCCTTTTTGATCTTCATCAGATGAAACTGATTTATTGCCAAGGAGAACATAACAAAGTTCATATTCTATACTTTGTTTGTATATCATGCAGAATATGTCTTCATTCTCTACCATGTGAGTTACCAGTTCTATTTTATCTGCAATACAGAATCAAATTTGGACAATCATATTTATTTAGAAAGTAAACAGAGTGAGTTAGTACTAACAGTATGTTGGGCTTTGTATTAATTAAATTCAGTTTGCCGGATAATATTACAGCATTGTTTAATATTAATATTATGCAGTGCTGTAACATTTGCAATTATATGAAACGCCATTTTGTCTACATTAGATTTCTCCTGAAGTAAACGTACACCCTTCAAGGTGCATATTACAAACACTGATCGTCGTACAGGTCGATTTGTATTGTTAATGGGTAAAATTCAGACTTTTATTTGTTTTCCTGGTTATTTAACGCCATAGCAGTATTTACAAAATCCCAGTTGATAGGTATCATCAAATTCACGCGGAACAAGTTACAAGTGTGATTGATATGGTGCAGTACTTAAACAACTATATTTTTGAAAGAACAAAAGAGCATGTTTATCAAGCACGGGAAAACTTTCTTCACTTTCTCCACACAGCACGAGAAACAAACTCCTTTCATATAAAAGAAAACAAAGGATATGGAGTATTCAATCATGACACAAAATCCGTTAATGCACAACAACAGAAAACACATACACACAAAAAGCTAAGGAACATGGCTGGTTTGTTTTATTGTAATGGTTATTTAATAACTCTTGGATGTAAGGGATGAGACTCACCTCTTTGTGATCATTCGTAATACAATTATTCCTGTATTTCGTTAATTGAGAAGACAAATCATATATCAATATCAGGAAACGCTATTGTAGAAATAGGAAAATTGTCTCTAGAAATCACTTACCTTCGTCAGAAGCCAAAGACGGTTTTATATACAATAGACATATCATACACAGTAGTGTTATTCTTGTCCTACAAATAAACAATGGGCCTATTAAATTTAACAGAATGTGTCATAATTTAACCAATTGTTTAGCTAAATAAAAGTGATACCCAAAAATTCAATCTTGATCTGTATTACGTGGTTATAAACATTGTGTATTAGTTTCATAACATTTAGTTGAGGCTAACTTCAGTTTATGAACGGAAAGGAAAAATTCATCAAAATTTCTATTTGTAGAGGGGTCCAACTATAGAACAGTTAAAGTGACACTACCAAAATTGCAACGTGACCTGTATTATGTGGTAATAAACATGGTGTAAACGTTTCACAGCATTTGGGTGAGGCAAACTAAAATTAGAGAACTGAAAAGTTCTGCAATTTTTCTTTTTGTAAAGGGTCATTACTCTAGAACGGATTGAGTCATGCCACAAAAATTCATACTTGATCTGTGTTGTGTGATAATAAGCATTATCATGTTTAAGTTTAATAAGATTTGGATGAGGCAAACTAGAGTTAGAGAACGACAACCAACTTTTGGACATACATACGGAAGGACGGACCTACAGACGGACAAGTGTAAAATTGAATGCACTCTCCGTTATGGTTGGGGCATACAAATGTTTTACTGCTTGCCCAATTGCAAACAATGAACATTTGTCACCATTAGTAATGCATTCAGAAACATATCTTTGGGGTAATATGTAAAATTGAGATTGGAATTAAGTAATGTATCAGAGAGACAACAACCCTTCTATGGAGCAGAAAACAGCCCAAGGATACCATTTTGTTTTTAATGTGGCATTTTAAAAGTTATACTATGTACAATGTCCTAAAAAATTCAGTTCGAGGAAATTTAATCGAACTCTAGTCTCATGTCGTTATGATGGACTAAAATGTTAGATTTTTCAAATGGGAAACAATTGCTGAAATATATGAACTGGGTGGACTTAACATGTTAAATTTAAAACAATACATCAAAGGATTAAACTAACTTGGATAAGAAGAATAAACAAACAAACTAATAATTATTGTAAGTTACTGACTTGTACTGAAAAAAATTAATTTAATTTAAAGAATTATTCTTGGTAGGTCCAAGAACACAAGTAAGAAATCCTTTTTGGCTGGGGGTTTTTAATGCTTGGGCTGAACTACAAACCATTATCACATCTAATCTTTGGAATAATAAAGAAATTAAAATTGGTAATCAAATCCCTCTGTATAAATGGACTGAAAATGGCGTCTGGCTGATAAATGATTTAATTGATAATGATGGACATTTAATGAATTGGCAGGAAATTAAAAAAACATATGATATGGATACCAACTTTCTTATATTTCAAGGAGTAATGTCAGCTGTTTATTCCTATATGAAAAGTCTTGATATTAAAGGTAATCAGCTTATAAAGCCTTATGGGCCAATTATATCAACTACTATTTCTATATTTATGAAATCTACAAAACGATCAAAAGACATGTACAATGTTTTAAATAAAAAAATAATAAATATCACATCATAGGAAAAGTGGTCCCTAATCCTAAATAGACAATATTTTTTGGAATAAAATATACAGACTTCCATTTTACATTACTAAAAACTCAAAATTACAGTGGCTCCAATACAGGATTAATCACAGAATTTTGGGAACTAATAAATTTCTCTACAAAATTAAAGTCTCACAAAACAATAAATGCACTTTCTGTACGGACTCAATACAAACTATTGAACACATATTCTGGACATGTCCAACAGTTTTTGATGTTTGTGAAGAACTTAATAAATGGATATTTTCAAAGTCCAAATTGAACTACCACTTAATTTAGATATTGTCTTATTTGGGATATTAGAAAAAACTGAAAAAAACTACATAAGAAATCTCATAAAACTATTAACTAAATATTATATATACAAAACAAAAATGCAATGTGGACAAGTGAATAGTGTAGCCTTAAAAAATTATCTTAAAGAAAATTTGTTTATTGAAAAAATTATATTTTAATAAAAATAAACCATTGCAAAGAGCGTACACCTGCTGGAACCCCTGGTTCCAACTAATAGAATGATTTTATAAGTTAACTGTCACGTAATAAAAATATCTACCCAATCCATGCTACCTCAGATTAAGATTTTCTATTCTTTTTTAAAATTATTATTAATAATATTATACGTTTATAGAAGGATTCAAAATATCAACTTTATGTACTTGTCTCGATTTTGCTGATTTTCTATGAACTTATTTACTATAAATATATTATATATGAAGTTCTTTGCCAATAAACACATTACAAAAAAAAAGATTTTTTCAAGAAGTATCAATCATAACTTGTAAATGAAAATATCTACAGAAAGCAGTGACGGCAGTAATTAAGGTGAGGTCAAAACGACAAACAACTTAAGTTTCGTACACCAGCTTAGCTTTAGAACTGAAGCTCGTAGGTCCGTATGATATTTGTGACTTTGTTGGTTCTAAGACCTAAGAGCTACAGTTCCACAGCTAACACTAGCAAAACTAACAATCATAAAAAGCAACAAAGAAAATAGAAAACAACTAAGTTATCACATCTTACCTTCGGTAACTTGTTGAAATTGTGGCCTTGTTTTTTTGGACTAAATTTTAGAAAATAAAGTAGTTTTATTAACTAGAAGCTACTACCAACATAGTTATAACAAACACAATACAAAACGTTATAAATTCGAGTAAATAGTTTGAATGATTTGAATGTATGAATCTACTATTTTTATTAATAAGTATTTCTCTGACAACATAAGTTAACATCACATTACATCCTATGTGTGTTGTGATATGGTATGTTACTTTTTCAATTTTGCAATTCAATATAACTGTGTCAAAGGTACTGTAAGTGTAATTTATTGTTTTATAAAATGAATTTGTTTGATTTCTAGACGATTTTTTAAAGGTATGGCAAACTCATTTTCATTTCTGGTTTCTATAACAACTATGATGAAAGGAAAAAAAATAAAAACGTTTGATAATAAACATTTCTCTAAAGCATTTAACAACATGATATGATAAAAAATTTCCATGTTGTGATTCTATGTTTAACTTTGTTTGTTAGTTGCTATTAAAGCAATATCTAGCCCACAGTTCATATTTGTTCTTTTTGTTTTTTATCAAAATTTATTATTGATAGTTTTTATTGATGTTGTATCATTGATTTTCTTAATTCATAAAAAGTTTGCGTTCTGGATGATTTGGAGCCTCTATAAAAACCAGTTTATTCTTTATGACTGAATGATACCCCTAGATTTCTTATTTACAAAAATCCTACATCTTTTTCTCATAGAAATTAAGCCTTGATATCAGCTTATGACGATAATCGATATATCTGTCCTCCTTTTTTTACAATAAAGTCCATACATTATGCCATTTGTAAAACACATGAATCAATTTAATAATATTGTATATTGAAAAATACAAAGCACAACTTTGCAAAGTGATTAAAACTAAAAGCATGAACCTTCTTTATTTACAAAACCAAACGAAACTGAATATTTACTTTCAAATAAAACGGGCTCAATTACTTTTGGTACCTGAGAGAACATTGAAACATCAGAAATAATATTTTTATAACCTCAAGTTTAATATTGATACATTAGCAATGAAAACCTTTGAAGAACTTTAGCATTCAAAGGATGTGTACTGTCTTGAGACATTTTATCTTCAAAAATGAAAGCCCACAAGCAAAAAAAAAATATTGGATTTTTTTATATTCATTCAAAGTACATAAAATCTACGAAAATAGTGATGAAGTCTTTCTTTCTTCTCTTTTTTACTGTATCATAAATTTTGAATGTGAAGCATGTATCTGTAAAGTGTTGAAATGGGAAACCAAGTTAACATTTTTTTTCTTCATTTTTTGTTAAACCGCATGTTGTTTTTTGTTTGCCAAAAAAAATGTAGATTAAAAATAGTATAGGGTTGAGATAAAAACAAAAAAAACAAACCAAAAAATATTGTTACAATAATTCACATATTCAAGTTCTGAATCTCATCAGTGCTTGTCTTATGTCATATTTTAAGTCTTTTTTTTAATTGAATTATATGTCCATGATCAGCCTAAAATGCTAGTCAATATGACTTATCTCCCCTATTCCATAATGAAATAAATGCATAATGCCATCAATATTTTTTTTAAATTACAGAAAGCACCTTGTCTGTGATAAAAAAAATACAAACTCAAGTGGTTATCTCATGTCATAGTTGATCATTGCTTTATGTTTTTTGTTATCAAATATTTTAATTGATATCAAATCATTTTTATATATTTTGGAATATTTCAGGCCTCTATAAAACCCTGTCTATTGTTTATGACTGAATGATGACAACTTAAGTATACCCTATACCTTTTGTTGATATATAGAAATTAAGCTATGGTTTCAACTTATTATGCCAATAAGTATTGTCTTATCTCCCTTATTCAACAATTAGATCCATACGTTATACCATATAACATTAATTACATGCAATATTGTGCAAAACAGTACATCCCTTGATCGTGATGTTAATTGATCGTATGCATTTTTTTGTAATCTTAAATCACAAAGGAATGGAATCTTTATTAAGTCGTAACTACAATCCTGTTTCCTTTTCACGAATGTGACGTATCGAATAAGACTATTTAATAGGTTTGTAATAACGTGAGCAACATCAAGAGTACAACATATACTCAGTGTTTGGTGGGGTTCGTGTCGCTAAGTTTTTAGTTTTCTACGTTGTGTGTTGTGTACTATTTTCTTATTTTCGGCGATGACAGTTTATTTACAATCTATGAGTGTTAATGTTTGTTATGTTTCGCCCTCTTCTATAAAATGTACACTTTTAAATAGCAAAGGTTTAATTAATTTATACCATTTTGTATTTCAGTGTCAATACAAAAATTTTATTTGGTGAATTTGTTTCACATTCTTTCAAGCTACTGAAATTCTGTAACAAGTAATAACGCATGCTGACAGTTTCGAAAAGTAATTACCTGTCACATTTTCTTTTATGTCAGTAAACTGGTTGACAGTGGCGTCTGTATCTTTAGCATCTGAAATATAGAAAAATATAAGAAATAAATATAATTAAAAGACAAAGGCCAGGTAGCATAATTCAAATTATCACAAGGAATAAATAGCCATATTTAACCATTTACTGTAATGTAATTCTAAAACTTCAATAATTAGAAAACCAGCACCCGTCTGTCCAATTTGCTCAAAGCTTTTAGCTGCTTTCAAGCATTACTAATTTGGTCATATGCTTACAAATAAGCCATGATATTGTTAGAACCTCTTAGTATGCACATGGAACTGTGATGATGTACATTTTCTTTCTCTTTCTTGCAAAAGAGGGACAAAAGATACATTCAAACTCATAGATTGAAAATAAACTGGCGAGTAAAGTAAAGACAAATAGACAGATAAAAGTACCCAAGACACACCGTACACACTAAAGACTAAGCAACTGAAAATGTCAATTTTCAATATATACAATAATTTGAAATGCAATCAAATAATTTACACTTCTAATGTTATACAATTTACACTACATGCAACATAAAAGGAAACATTCACCAACCATTCCAAATTGTGCAAGTGACAAGCGAGATAAAAGAATATATCAAGTATTACAAATAAGCACTACATTTATATAACTTATATATTATAATATATATAAATATATATACCAGTGTAAATTACTACATGTAAGTGGCCATTTAAAACAAATCAATCTAGCTAGAGTATGCTACAGATATAATACATCAAATAGTTATTATGCGAATTGGTTGTTAAAAGTCAAAGCTAATGGGCTGAAAAGAAGATTTTTATTGAAGTTTTCTTCTAAAATGTAAGTGTTGCATTCATTAAAAATTATATAAAGATATGTTTTCTTTAGTCTAAAATATTTTTTTTACCTGTCTATTGAAGTTAACTCCAACTTGTTGTTTAAAAGGTAATATCTGGCTACTAATAAAAATCTTAAATGTCCTGTCAATAAATGTTACTGTTTAAATTTTCTTCATTTACTAAAAATGTTTAGCTCGAAATGCAAAATTGGGTCTGTAGTTTTTCAAGGTAAAATAAAATCCTTTATTAGGAGCCGACTGTTCATTTGAACTATAATGAGTTATTTAAAGATCTAGTCTTTTTATCAGTTTTGTTAGATCAAAAGTTATGTACCATAAATCTTTCAGAAACCAGTGTGCTCCAACAATTACAGGCACTTTGAATATTTAGCACAAGCTACAATAAGGTGCATTATTACAGTACATGAGTGTTACTTTACAAAAACAGCTAGGCATGCTAGGAATTCTTGAATTCTCTATGGATAGAAATATGGGGATATGATTTGTTTGTGTAAGGTGAAATTCATAAGCAAGCTAAAAAACTATAAAGTGTCATCAATTTCACAAAAGCAAGACATAAAACACTAAAAAGATAACCAGTCAAGAGACTATTGGCTAAATGAATTTAAAAAATAGGCATTACAAAACAAGGGCAAGTGTATTTCTACCTTTTATATTATGATTACACAGTAAAGGTTTTTTTTATATCTTTGCTTGTCAAAATATCTTTAGGATTAATGTATTTCAAACGTTAAATGTCAGGTTAGTTGTATTTATCCTGCACTTGGCCAATTATTTTTCAACTATTTTACAACCTGTTGGTGACCTTCTGCTGTTGTCTGCTCTATGGTCGGGTCGGGTTGTTGTCTCTTTGACACATTCCCCATTTCCATTCTCAATTTTAACATATGCACAAATAAATAAATTTAAGTGCATTGTCGGAAATATAAAATGCATTTGTCATTGTTACGAAACAAGAAAACCTCGTTTGTCGTCCTATTTCTCATACAAATAGATTTTGTCATAAATTAAGCTTGAATATTTTATTATGAAAATTTTGTATAGGATAAATGGTAAGGTTTATTGCATATAAAATTTAAGTAATTCACCTGAATGACTTTCAAAAGATTCCTGTATTGATTGATTGTATTGGTTTGTCCAAAAAAATGACGTAGTTATATAGTATTACTTATTTTGCAGGTGCCTTCTTATAGCAACTATCAGTCTTTACTTTTTTTAATATAAATGTTACAAAAGAGTTAATTAAAATATAGATTAGGATTCCAACAAAAAATGTCCAATTGATTTCACCTAGCTGTTAAGTACATTAATATTAGCTAATATCCTGAATAAACAAATTTTATACATAGATAAAACAGTTCATACAGCAATCATATCAAGCTGAATAAAACCAAAGCATGAACTAATTATTAATAATGTGCAACACCAAACAAACCTGTGCCTCAATTAAGTAACTGTAAAAAAATGGAAAATGTTTATAGACAAAATATAACAAACTCATATATTAACAGACAAAAACACCAAATATTGTGTTAAAAAACATTCTGCACTCAACCTACAATATCTCCTCACTTTGAAACTACAATCATATGTGGAACAACAATTTTAGAGTCAGTGTACGCTTTATAATCGTTGTAATGATTTTATATATACTATAGACTCATCAAATATGTATTTTAATGTTCTATCACTATCACATTTACAATTAGAATGCAATTTTTAATCTTGATTTGTTTACAATTTAATTTATATTAGGAATGTCAACTCGGTCATATGTTATAAACTGAGTACTCATTGATTTAATCAAGCTATACACATAAACTCGCTCAGAAAAATAAATCGAACATAGGCAAACAATAGTACGCTTTTTACACGTTATTCGTCGTTGCTTAATTAAATCCTGATCATATGTATCTTGGACTGGATAACCAATGACCTTTCTCCCATACTACAAAGCTCAATCACTATATGCACGTATAATGTAAACAATTATTAAATCAGTAATTGAATACAAAAATTCAAATACAATACATAATTACAAAGTCTAACCAGATTAAGCAACAGTTACACAGGTTTTTTATTATTAGAAGTGTCTGTTTTAATTTAATTTTTTTCTTAGACACAATATTTCGCTCAAATAAGGCACACCTGTTTTTAAAAAGACGGAAGATTTAAGATATTTCAAATTACAGTTTCGTTTGAATATAATTAATGTTTTTCAAACAAATACTTATTAATGATTTCGATTGAAATCTCGGAGTGGCTTTCTCAAAAAAGGTATATATTGAAAAAATAGAAAACTTCCAAAACAAGAACAATGCACATTTGACAGAACAACATCTTGTAACATATCGCAAATGAATACAAGGTCTTCTATCATCTAAATTATAAAGCTTCATACATATAGTTGATGACGCGGCTTCCAGATTTTTATCCATATGTCTCATACATTTTTATACAGTATTTGCTTCAATTTAACATCAGAAATACATGCTCTAAAATTTATGTTGAGAAAGATAGCATGATGATGATATCCAGATCAGTTTCTCACTATAAAATTGACACTTTTTATACGTAAACAATAGTACAACCATTACAATGGTTATTGAATAGAGACATACTGCACTACAAAAAGACGACGTGGTATGATTGCCAATGAGACACACTAGCACACAAATTAACAACTATATATCACCGTACGGACTTCAAAAATAAATAAAGCTCTTATCGCATAGTCATTTATGAAAGTTCCCGAAAATACAAAGGTAAACCAATTCAAACGAGAAAACTAACGGCCTAATGTATGTACAAAACTAAACGAAAACCGAATGCATAACTTATCAACAAACATAACCACTGAATAACAGGCTCCTGACTTGGGACAGGCACATATATACAGAATGTGGCGGGGTTAAAAATGTTAGCGGAATCACAACCTTCCCCCACCCTGGGACATTGGTTTAAACGTACAACATAAGAACAAATTATAAAAATTAGTTGAAAAAGGCTCAAAAAGAGGGACGAAAGATACCAAAGGGACAGTCAAACTCATAAATCTAAAACAAACTGACAACGCCATGGCTAAAAATGAAAAAGACAAACAGAAAAACAATAGTACACATGACACAACATAGAAAACTAAAGAATAAACAACACGAACCCCACCAAAAACTAGGGGTGATCTCAGGTGCTCCGGAAGGGTAATCAGATCCTGCTCCACATGCGGCACCCGTCGTGTTGCTTATGTGATAACAAATCCGGTAAATAGTCTAATTCGGTAGGTCACATTCAGGAAAGGGAAGGGGATTGTAGTTACGACGTAAGGAACATATCCGATATCATTTGTGATACGGTTATTCCATAACGGTCAACCAACTCGTGATGGCGTCCGTAAAATTTACGAAGGGATGATTTCAACTTCACCATTTGGAACTCTTGGTTTAATAGCTTCCTTGTGAGCAGCAACCCTCTATCAAGAAAATCATGATAGGAAATGCAAGCACAGGAATATCGTATCAATTGGGAGATATATACCCCGTATGCAGGTGCTGCTGGAATGTTGCTACTTAGAAATGGAAAGTTCGCAATTGGAAAGCTGAAATCATCTCTTTTGTCGTAAAGTTTTGTTTTCAACCGACCCTCATTGTCAATTTCTAGATGTAAGTCAAGATATGAGGCCGACTTAACTGTATCTGTAGTATCCTTTATCCCTAGCTCGATTGGATAGATGCGTTCCACATAGTCACCAAATTTTGAATTATTTAGTGAAAGAACCCTTCATATGGATACAAATATAAATACATCGAATAAAAACACAGAGTGGACGTTAGTTCAATCAATAAACTAGAAGCATAATCATTCTTATTATTTAACATAAAAAGAATTATCTTGACATTATTTACACAGATGTTTTATTTTAGGCCAGTTACCAAATCATCACATTTTATATTTTAAAGAATTAAAAACAGTTTCTGAAATAATTGACAAGTATTATTTGTGTTCTATTCAATTGTTACATATAATTCAAAATCTTTACGTAAGACACTTTCATCCAATACCCTTTGATTTAACAAGACTGACAACATAATCCAAGTAAATCAAAAATAATAATCTGTTGACATAAGAGATATTTCTCAACTGAGAGGTTTAGCTAGCAAGAAAACAGGGTTTAATCCACAATTGTCTACATAAGAAAATGTAACAGAAGCCAGGAATATGACAGTTGTAATTAATTCGTTTGATTTGTTTGGGCTTTTGAATTTGCCATTGATTAAGGACTTTCCGTTTTGAATTTTCCTCGGAGTTCGGTATTTTTGTAATTTTACTATTTGATACATGTAGTAAAATGTGAATGTTGAAATAAGTTAATGGCATTTCTTTTACAGGTAAATTATACAAAATACTCAAAGTCAACTAACCATGGCTGAAGGTACATGGCTAATCAATTTCCGTAGAAATTAATATATGCCAATGATAAACATGATAAAGTGTAACGGTATGCAAATATCACTGATTTCTTTTAAATTGTTCCCCTTGAATAAATTTAATCAAATGCTTCCACATGTACAATATCAATTATACAATATTTTTGGGGTCAATAAACCTTGACTGCTAAGGGGGAGGACCAACAAACTCCATGTAACATAAGTGGTTCACCTTCAACTGACCTAATCAAAAACTGAAACATACATGTGAAGCATTTTTAAATTCCATAGACCTTGACTGGGGGTCGAGGGCCAAACAATGTCGTGGAAATGAGATATTTAAATGCTTAAACAACTACAAACCAAATGTTATTGATTTATTTGGCACCCTCCTTTAACTTACCTAACTTTCTAACTTCAAACTTAAACTAATTGTGGATGTTGCTGCCATCAGAAACAGCATACCTTTGTCTCTTTTTTTGACAGTAATCAAGGGGAGACAAAGTACTAACATATGGGTGATGGATTAAAATCCCAAATCATAAAGAAGTGATTTCATATACATTTAAAACAATGAATATAATACTACTCAATCGCCACTTTCGTTCTGCTTCAACTAAAATGAATCGATATTAAATGCAAAAACATATAATATACATGATATATCTACATACTTCCTCATACTCAATCAGATAACATCTGTTCACAACTTTATTGAGTTGAAAGTATTATCCTGTTCTGCGTGCATTTGTGAAGCATTGAGATATATTATAAACTTTAACATAATTAAAACAAAATAGTGATGATAACTACTACAATGTATAAGGATTGTAAAGTAAATTGCACACTGCAATTTGTAAGTTGAATGCAACAACTATTTTGTAATATAACTGCTTTACCATGTTAAAATATATTCAAATGTGTATTACCTGGAATGAATGTATTTTTTCCTTCTATCACCATTTTATCACCAGTATTGACACAGCCTAATTAATATAATTTTTGAAAAATCATTATTTTGAATATATATATATATATATTTATATTCACGCACTTTTATTGGTAATAACATCTACAAGAGAATTGTCAATAGATATAAAAATACACACCAAGCAGGTAACAAAATAAGTATCTAGATACAAAAGTCACTGTAATTGGTTTTCAACATTTATGTTTCAATATATCCCGTCATTTTGTATTTGATTTCATGGTGTCTTTGTGAACTAGAGGACTGCACGTATTTTTAAAAATCATATTTTTATCTATAAACTTATTTTATTTGTTCTTTTTCATTTGACACTTTTTGGTACGGCTATGGTTTACAGAATAGAGAACAATAAATAATTTGTACAGAATTCAAAGATGAAATAAAATACAAGCTTTAAATCAAATGGTCATCATTCATAAAAACAATAAATCTTTATGTATGGTAAAGTTTTGACAACTAATTGACTATGTTTACATAACCTTCAGCTTTTGAATATTTTATCTTATTGTGTTCATCGACGAAGAACAAAATCGATTTAAAAGAAATCATATTTCGGAAATTAAAACAATCTGGGTGCAGAACAAAAACTGAAATAATTGTGCCATAATTGAAATCTTAAAATACTACACAGCTACTTTTGCACAGGTACTATTTCTGTACTAAAAATATGTAGTACTGGAAATCTACTTTTTTTCTGAAAAAAAAGATAAATGTGTCTTTATACAAAAAATAAACAAATTGTGTACCAACAACTGATTGAGACATCTCCTAAAAACAAAAGACTTCTACAAGCATGAAAAGTGCTAGGTTAAACAATTTTAACTTAAAAACAAACACCAATCTTCCCCAACTTAAACCTATGTCTATCTCAAAAGGTAAAAACAGCAGACAGTTTCCTCCGCATAATAAGTTCCATTATTTGTAAATACTTTGAAATTTCTCACATTACTCCAATTTTCTAAACCTTAACAAACTATAAATGCCCATAGATTCCTCATCATAACAGTTGTTAAACTGGTAAATACAAAAAAATGCGAAATCAAAATTGTATGAAAAAATCTAGTTAACTAACAAAAATACCAAACTCCAAGGATAATTCAAATCGGAAATCCGTTATTGAATTGCAAAATGAAAAGATCATACACACAAAAAACGACTATCATATTCCTGCATTGGTACGGGCATATCCTAGTTTAGACGATTTAACCGGTTTTATAGCTAGCCAAACCTCTCAGTTATATGACAATCACATATAATTCAATCATATTGACAACAATATGTGAGCAAACAAACATATGTTATGATTTGAAAATTACCTTTGGAATACTTTTAAAATAAATTGTTAATACGGTTAAGTAAATTTAACCAACCATTGTCTTCCTTTAATGACAATAATATTTTTATGAATAAGGTATTTGAAATCCAGTGTTGTATAAGCACGTTTTTGGGAGTTTAAAATAAAAATGATAGAATTTGTGTATACTTTGCCAAAACGTAGTATCTATTGATATATGTTCAAAAATATAATAAAAATGATAGGTTACCGCACATTTTCTCAAGCTACAGGTTGTAACAAAAGGACACATTTTGTATAGATTGTTCAAGACAAAACACCATTTTGTGATTAAAAACTAATCTAACTGATTGAATTGTAAAATAAATAACGAAAAGATAGCTTGCAGACAATGCTTCGAGAATATCGAAAGAAAAGATAATCTAACCGTACGATTTTTTCCGGCTAAAATACAAAATATAAAATGTCCATGTAGTTTCCATCAGAAAGTGCAGTTTTAGATTTACCTCCCCTTAAAATGCTAATTTAAAAACATTTAGAAAAAATCCAAAAATAATCTACACTTATAAAATATTAATATTCATAAGTAATATTCATTAAATATCTGTATTCCTGCATCAAATTTTGCTAACTTAATAGAAAATATAGACCTTAGATTCTCATTTTTTTTACAATCTAAGATGGCGAAAGACACCCATACCGCCTTATGGCCAATTTTTTTCTGACTAAATTTGAACATTCGTATGATCTTTATTATTTTTATCTTGTCACTGGGATAACATCCGGGATCACATTTAAGGTTTATTTGTGATCGAAAATATTGTAAACATGTTCATGTTATTCGAAAATTATAAAAACAACACAAGTGTCCTTATTTTTAAATCGTTTCGCCATACCATGGTTGGTTTTCGTTGTACTCTTAATAATCTGTTTAGTATATACAAAAGTCTGATGATCATTGTGAAACGATACTGGAAATAGCTGAAAAAAAGTTAGTCTAACAAATATTTCGGCTAAAAGTTATTTTATGCGAATAGTTTTGCCGTCACAACAAAATAGTACGATACGTCTACATTGTATTGATTTTTAATGTAGTTTAAAATTACAGTTTAAAAGTTACCTGTAATCTCATTTAACAAACAATTATTTTCCTTTATCTAGCAATCAACAAACTATTGTACAAAAATCAGTTATATGCAAATAAATGTTTGCTTCACTTGTACTTGTACAAATAAAGTATCCTTTTACCCAACTTGCATGTTGAGCAAGCACTAATATATATCGTTTTACGTACCGCGTTTAAACTTTGTCGATAATATAAAAAAAAAAAAACAAAGATTTTGATTTTGACAATTAAAACGTTGGGCGTAAATTTCAGAATAAAAACAATATACATGTATGTACATTGTCAGAATATATACAGTTGATTTGTACTTACTACGGAACAGGACAAAAGGTCATCGAGCTTCGCTTTTTATCCGGTTTCTAAAGTTAACACATACAATTCTGTATTATTTGACAATAGATATAGGAAGATGTGACATTGTAGGTAAATGTTGATATATCTATCCTCAGATAATTCGAAATTTGCTGAGTCAGTCATATTTATTGCAGGGAGTGTGGAAATTAACAGCTTATTCTTGTTTCTTTTAATCACTTTTGTATTGATAAACTTAAAACTGAATGTTAAAAAAATACACTAAATTAATTTAATGTACATCTTATATAAAAAAAAAAAAACAGAAAAAAAACTCAAAGTGACACGGTAGTGTTCCTGGGCCAGATGGGTAGCCAATAGTAGCCTTTTTAGAATTTTCCGCATATCCGAACACTGCCAAAAAACGTACATATACAATCAGCTGAAGAACTTTCAAAATTGTGTTGCACCTGTATACACATTATTTCATATTTTTCAACACCTGATTCATCCCCAAGCTTGAAAGTGTTTGTTCAGTAGAAACTGAGTTTGTTTGTCCAATCTCGGTGTTTAGAAACATTGACTCAAGTAGGATACAAAAAAAGAGCAACTTAAATTCCTGAATGTGATAACTGCCGTGCCACCTAAATTGCCTACAGAGTCATGAGGACTGAATATAAATAATATGTATGTTCACTGTAGGTTGTACATTAAATTACCTTTGAAAGCTTTCACAATGATTTACAAACTATTTGAAGGCAAATGTTTTTGCCACGAGTGAATAAAACGGTCCGCCAATCAACTTGCATAATGTTGTTTGGAGCATTGCTCAATAATTTGACTTCTAAGTTTAATATACCTTGGTTAAGGTGGTACCTAACACTACAGGGAGATAACTCTGTAAAATCAGCTAAACGTTTTAATTACGTTGTGATGTTAATGGAATATTAAGCTTCTCAATGATCAAAAACAAGCGTGTGTCAAACTGCTATGTAACCAGTGTAATTTTCCTGATAAAACCGTTGGTTCAAATTTTTTGAATTTTTTATAATTTTTGTCAAAGTGTCTAAGTAAATACTTTGTCAAACATTTCTGAAAATCAAACGAGCCAAATTAATTTAAGTGAAGGTGTTGGGCACCACCTGAAACGTGTTAGTTTAAAATCAACATTGATAAACCATTGATTTCTTTAATAGGGGTTGGCTTGAAGATTTTTTTTTTAAATAATATGGCCTAGTTTGTATCATATCTTTTTTTAAGACAAAAAAAAAATAAAAAGACATTTGACCATAAATTTAAATTGAGTAAATGTACCTTACCTCATTGAACTTCAATTTTTTTTACAATAATCACTGTAAAATCACAACTGGATTAATGCGCAGTTAGTTATACCTGTCCATTCAAACAGTGCAAAAATGTCATAGGTTAAAGCAAACTCGTTTTAGATTATCATTACAAAACATAGATTGTTATCTCCTTACATGAAAGGCTATCGATTATATTCCCTTTAAATAAGAACATGTTTGAAGAGCCTGCTATCTTTATAGTAACTTAAAAATAACTTGGATATTAATAAATCTGAAACATTGTGTGTACATAGTTTTCGACTTTTGTAAAAACACGAGGCCTCACATATTTCACGCTCTGCACAACTTTCCCCCTTATCCATTGAAAAATTAGCAGAATGCTTTTCAAGCAAGTATATGTTTGTGTTATCATCTTAAATAAACGTTTTTTATTAAATGAAAATCAACTTTTAAAAATGAAAATCAACTTTTAAAAATGAAAATCAACTTCTTGAGTTATGGCCCTTGAACCAAGGTGATTAGTGTTTCATAGCTCCGCAAAAAAGTGAATTTCTGAAAGATTGCAGCTAATAGTACGGTATGAATTGTTGAAAACTGTATGCAATACATGTTTACATTCCTTTTGAGACTAAAACTTTCAAAAACGGACAAATAGTTTAGTATTTATCGATGTGTAAAGACAAAAAAAATCCAAACGAAGAAAACAAAATGGCCACCTCTTATGCCGAAGCAGCTAGAGATGAAAACAGATACAAAAACAAAAATGATGACTGCAAGATTGGCAATGTCAAACCAATATTTCTTCTCGAAACAGATGTATTTGGTGAACATGATATGAATCATTTAGGTCAACGCCCATTCCTTCTAAATATAGAGGTATATCGAGCAATAGAAGAGCAGGTACCAGTTAGAGCTTTAATTGGGTTACAGAGAGTTCGAGGCATCTGGCGAATATATTTCGACAATGAACAAGACAAAAAAGAACTACTGTCATTGGGGTTAACCATCAGAAGAAAATCAATAACCCTGTACTTGAGAAACCCAAAAGTAACCCTCAATGAAGAACCAAATGCTATAAAGGTACGAGTCAAAAATGTTCCTCTATCAGCAGATGACGACCAAATTCTAAGAACTCTTGAAACCTCAGTTAGCAAGTGTGAGATAATCACTCACTCTAGGGAAAGATTGAGAATTGACAATCTTGTAACAAACTGCAGAACAGGTGATAGGATAGTCATATGCAAACCTTTTGATCCGCCGCTGCCGAGGTCGATGAAAATAGGCAATTATTGGGCTACTATTAGCCATTTTGGCCAAGCATCTACAAGCAGACCAAATATGAAATGTAGTAAGTGTCTAGATGAAGGGCACACAGCAAACAATTGTCCAAACGGATGGAAGTGTAAAAAATGTGGTCAGCTAGGACATAGACAATATGAGTGTGAAGAGCATTCTGATGTTGAAGTTGAGGAAGAAGGCAATACATATATGACCAACGTGGAGAGTGTCTGCAATCCAGACATTTTCCATGAAAGTGAAAATGATGTACAGACCAATCAAGAAACTGAAGATAATGATGAGTCATTCCAGGATAGTGATGTCGATTCCAAATGCACGACAAAACCTCTCCTGAATACCAAGGGTAGAAGTAGGTCAGAGATTGACACGGAACATTCGCATTTGAACCTTGGTACTCAGGAAAGTAAGTCCGCTGGAAAAGACAATTCCCAACAGCATAAGGAAAAACATAAAATCAATAAAAGTGTTGACAGAAGACCAGGTATCTCGAGGTATTTGACAGCAAGACCGAGTCATGATCAGAGTGACACTACAAATAGCACACCTAAACAGTCAAAAACAAAGAACATTGAAAAATCGCCAGTAACCCCAACAGAGAATCTGCATGACGCAACACGAGATGAGGCTGCTAAGAAGCCAAAAAAGAGACGCTAATTTAATATCTGTTATTAAATCAAAATACAAAATATAAGACTATAGAAATCTTTTATTTTAAATTATAAAAAAAAACTAAAAAAAATGCATTTTGTCAATCATATTTTTCACAAAACAGTATGTATAGCACTGATTTCATTTATTTTTAACTGTATATATTATTCGAGATATGTCTCAAAATGTTTGTTGTTATGTGACACAGCTGATGAAGGTTGTCCACTTAAAATATTCAGACTGACAGATAGTCTAATCAATTCCAATAATGAAGATTATAAATGGTCTGTTCTTCATGAAAGCTTTATCCTGAAAAAGAAAAAGACAAATAAAAATAAAAAGTTCATTAATGTATGTGTATTTAATAAAGTGGCAATTTTTTTTTATTGTGTACTAGAGAATCTAGATATGTGCATGATAATATTTATGCCATGTTACTATAATATTAAATTAAAGTATTTACCATCTGCTACTAAATATCCTGATCCAGAAAACATATTAATCCATCTTGAAACGTCTCCATCAAAAACGGATGAAATAACCTTGACCAGAAATTCTATAAATACTTTAACGTTGAGGTCAAAATATAGAACGTACACAACTAAAAGTAGAGAGCACCTGGACAGCGAAAGTCTAAAACTATTGCAAAACAAACATCATATGCTTGACGAATATAAGCATCATGAGAATAGGTTATCAATGCTAACTATGGAAAAGATCGATAACATAATACATTTTACGGTACGGGAAAATAAACTGCTAAAAATATTGATCAGGAATACACCGACAATAAACATAGAGATAGTAAACAAAGCGGTATTATTTGAGAAAAAAACAAACACAGACCGAAATTCATCGTTTAAATACCCACGATCTGAAAAACCAATCGCAATCAGTGAGGCGTATAACGGTATTTCTCAGGTAAAACAAATGTTATATCAGTATGTAAACTGTCCTATAAATAATTCTTCTTGGAAAGAAACAAGACTAAAAGAATTTAGCTTTAAGTCAGTCAAAAGAAATAACAAAATAATAATAAATAAAATCAATACCAAATGCCTCATTATTAATGGTAAGAAAGATAACTCACCATGCTATTGTATGAAATTTAAAATATCCAACTATAAACCACCATGAAAAACTATTTGCACATCTGTACGGTCAATGCTAATGGCCTACAGCAACCTGAAAAAATAAATAAAATAGTAAGTTGGGCAAATCAACAAAAATGTGATATCACTTTTATACAGGAAACTCATTTTACTAAACAAATGCAAGATACTTTGTTTAAAGAACTTGGTAAAAACATTTTCAGAAGTGATGGTACCAGTAATTCATGTGGAGTAGCAATATGGATAAAAGATAGAATTAATTTTAAAATTATTGATGAGCATAAAGATTCTGATGGCAGATTTATTTTGATTAATATTGAAATAAATGAAAACATTTACACGCTAGTAAATATCTATGCTCCAAATAGATCAAGAGAAAGAAATAGTTTTTTCAAAACAGTTAAATCAAATATAAATAAATATGGATTAGGTCAAACAATTCTTGGGGGAGATTTTAACGACATCTGGTCATTAATCGATACAAAAAATAAAACTAAATCCTCTAAAAAATTTGATAAACCAGTAACAGGTTTAAAAGGGCTTATAAAATCATGTAAATTGATAGACATTTGGAGAAGTAGAAATAAAAATTTAAGGCAATTCACGTGGTGTAGAAAAGATAGATCAGAAGCAACCAGAATTGATTACTTTCTGATTTCAAAAGAAGTACAAAAAAATTGTAAAAGCTGCGATATTAGACCTTTAGTACAGAAAATAACTGACCATAATGCAGTATCTTTGAAAATTAATACTGAAAGAGGAAATAAGGGGCGTGGCTACTGGAAATTAAACTCCAGTGTTTTAAATAATGATGACTATGTAAATGAAATAAACAAATTAATAAACAGATATGAAAACGAATCAATTAACTGTGATGATTTAGGGATACTATGGGACAATTTGAAAATAGAAGTAAGAGATGCAAGTTTAGACTATTGTAAAAGAAAAGCCAAATTTAAAAAAGATAAAATAAATATCCTAGAAAAACAACTAAATGATCTCAATAATAAAGCAAATAATGGTACAGACGTAAATCATATAATATTACAAAAAGAAATTGAGAATTTGGAAAATGATCTAGATTGTTTATATAAAGACAAAATTAAAGGACAAAAAATAAGATCAAGGGTAAAGTGGTTCGAAGAAGGGGAAAAAAATAGTGCATACTTTTTGGGACTAGAAAAAAGTCGTCAAACAAAAAAGATTATAACTGAACTATATGATGAAAATGGGATCCCAACAACTGATCAAGATAAAATTCTAAATCTACAAGTAAAATATTATAAAAAACTTTATGAGTCTACTAATCCTTGTGAAAATGAAGTTAAAACATATATTAATGAAACAAAATTAACAAAAACGCTTAAAGATTCCGATAGTAATCAATGTGAAGGGAAAGTAACAGAAATTGAATGCACTGATGCAATTTTTAAAATGAAGCTTAATAAATCCCCTGGTCTTGATGGATTGACAGTGGAATTTTATAGGCAATTTTGGACAAGCCTTAAACATATTGTTGTCAAAGTATTTAATTATAATTATGAAAAAAAAGAACTTACAAACTCACAAAAGAAAGGTGCAATTTCACTAATTTTTAAAAAAAATGATCCTCTTTCATTAGATAATTATCGTCCCATAACTTTATTAAACATTGATACTAAACTATTAGCTTATGTATTAGCTCAGAGACTTAAAAAAGTACTACCATCTATTATTAGTCTAGATCAAACAGGATATGTTAAAAATAGATATATTGGTTTTAACATCAGACAAATTCAAGATATAATAGATTATTCTGAGAAATTTAATATAGAAGGAGCAATCCTTTTCTTAGATTTCAGTAAAGCTTTTGACTCACTAGAATGGACTTTTATGACGGAAACACTAAAACGGTTTGGATTTAAAAGTAGCTTTATCAGATGGGTGGAAACTATGTATAACGACATTAAGGGATGTATCTTAAATAATGGGTGGGTCTCAGGTCCATTTAAAATATTTCGAGGGATACGACAAGGGTGTCCGATTTCAGCGTTACTTTTTGTTATAACAGTAGAATTAATGGCAATAAGACTTAGAAGTAATAAAGATTTTAAAGGTATAAAAATTACATTAGATGGAAAATCTTGTAATTTAAAAATTTGTCAATTAGCTGATGATACAACACTTTTTCTTCAGTCAAGGAAAGAAATAAGTTTAGCTCTCAGTATAATTGAAACATTTGGAAGTTTTTCAGGGCTTAAGCTAAATAGAAATAAAACTGAAGGGGTATGGTTAGGACGACTAAAAAGTTCAAAAGATAAATATGAAAATATAAATTGGACCGACAAACCAATCAAAAGCCTTGGAATATATTCTGGGTATGACAAAAAAGAGTGTCAAACATTAAATATTGAAAAAGTGTTGGACAAATTAACGAAACTTGTAGAAAGATGGGCAAAAAGAAAGTTAACAATACTTGGAAAAATATTAGTAGTAAAAGCTCTTCTTCTACCAAATATAACCTACATTGCGACTAACAGTATCATTACTAAAGAAAATCTACAAAATATAAATAAAATCTTATATAAATTCATTTGGAACGGAGGAAAAGATAAAATAAAAAGGTCAATAATAACAAAAAACTTCGCAGAAGGGGGGTTAAAAATGATTGATATAGAATCCTATATAAAATCTATACATTTAAAATGGATTATAAAAATATTAGAATCAGAAAGTGCAAATTGGTCTGTATTATCAAAACTATACCTTAATAAATTTGGAAAAAACCTTCTTATTTTTAAGATGAATGTGAATAACACAAAATTGCTAGATAAAAACATATGGAACAGTACACCAACCTTCTATCAAGAGATGATAAAAACATGGATAAATGTAAATAATTGTGAAAACAATCAACATGATCAAATCAATAATTATTTAGAAATAAGGAAACAAGTTATATGGGGAAACAAATTCATAAAATTTCAAGGAAAATGTCTGTTCTTTGATAATTGGATTGATAGTAACATACTATATATAAATGACATAATAGATAAAAGAGGAAATATATCAGAAGAAATTATTATTTCAAAATTAAGAAATAAAAGGAATTGGATTTCTGAATTCTCAAAACTAAAAAGATCCATACCAAAGCAATGGACCAACAAATTAAAATCAGAAGAATCAATCAAAACAAAAGTCCATTTCAACCGAACAAAAACTAAACTTAGAGATTGTAATGATGTTCTAAATATTAATGCTAAAAACATATACAACTTAGTATTAAGTGTGTCAAAAACAGAAATACCAGTAGGATTTTTGAAATGGGAAAGAGTCTTAAGCAAAGGGAGACTAATAAATGAATTTAAAGACTCTATTAAATTTAATTTTGAATATCTTAAAGATAATAAAATAAAAATGTTTAGGTGGAAACTAATGCACTTTATTTTGCCAAATGAGGTGTTGCTTTTTCAGTGGAAAATTTCACAAAACAATTTGTGTTCATATTGCAATGAAATAGATAATTATAATCATTTTTTCATTACATGTTCATATCATAAAACATTCTGGAAATCAATGAAAGTTTTACTTAAAAAAGTCTTCATAGGCGAACATGTGATAAGTCTTCATTCGTTGGTTATAGGATACAAAATTCATGACAATGTATACTATGCGCTAAATCATTTGCTTAGCTTAATGTTCTTTTCAGTCTATAAATCACATTATGTTTCCAATAAAAAAACCAAAGCAGTAGACACCTTTAAAATTTTTGAATATGAGGTAGAAAATACTGTAGAATTATATAGTATGACCAATACAGAGATCAGTAGTTTATTTACAAATGTGTTGAATATTTTGAAGTATAAAAATGAAGTCATTTTATAGTTAACTTAAGCTACATGTACATGTATAGAAAAAAAAACAGAGGTTATAGATCTAGATTATGTGTGATTGCATGTGTGTTTTTTTTTCTTTTTTCTTCCTTTATTATAAATGTACTATGCAAGTAATTATCTGTAAGTGCTATGCCTAAGGTGTGAGTAAGTGTGAAAGGTTTGTTTGTATGTTAAATTTATCATGTGGCAATGAACAAGAATGACTGTAAGCGCAGAAGTTTGTGTGTACAGTAATTATTACTATTATGTATGAATGATAATGTGGGTAAATCAGATATATTAGTGTGTAGGTCTGTGTGTGTGTCTTTGTCAATATATAGGTACTTCGACACGTGTACACTAAATATGTGTATTGTTTACAAACTTAGACAGGTAAACTAAAGGTCACGACACGATACTTATCTAGGTCAAATCAATAACAAATTTAATAAAGATTGAAAGTGCAACTGTGAAAAATATATTTACACTCCAACTTACCTTTACGCAATATTATTCCAAAATTTTAAAACCACATCGAAATTAATAATCCAAATTCACGAAACACTTCAAAAAATATTGTCCAAACACGAGGATAAGACAAGGCGTGTGAGGTCACTTGACCGCAATATTTATTTTTGATTAAATAATAAAAGAACCTAAAAAGTCATTCCGGATGAATGATCAAATTCCGTAAAACAATTAGTGTGTAGATATTTTTTATATGAATATATCTGAAAATACTTTAAGTGATGTAGAAAAGACTATTTGTAACACATATAATAATAGTTTAATGTGTGAATTAAAACAATGTAATTTATTAGTTAATTTTACTGAATATTATCCCTGGGTATTCAGTTGTAATCTAACAGGGAAACTTGATGAAATGCTGTACACCAAGTTTAATTGTTAAACAGCAATATGTGCAATAAAGAATCAATTAGAGTGTTAAAAAAAAAAAAAAAAATCAACTTCTTTGAAATGAAAATTCATTTCTTTAAAACTAATCAAAATAACAATGATACACAAACATTCTAAATTAAAAAAGGAATACTAGCAGTTATCGACATGCCAGCTCCAGACATTTTTGACTTATGGTTAACTTGATTAAAAGATTTGTATTCATCATACAAAAATCAAGCACTTTAATTTACCTCCCGTTGGAGATTAAGTATCATACCATCAAAGAATATATAAAATGAACATAGCCCGTGTCATGCCAGCAATTGGTTTTAGAATAAATTTCTTTATTTCCGATTCAAGTTCCCAATGCCTGAATCAATATTGATACCAAATTATGTCATTTTAATGACTTGACAACATTTATTGTAACTTTATGAATATCCTATTGATATATTTCGGTTTTTTGAGGTTTTTTAGAGAATTACATTAAATGTAAAACTCTAGTAAAATTAAAACAGATCCTCAAAAATTATTTTTCACCTGTATGTAACATGTTTTCTCATTTTTCTACACCTGATTCTTCCCCAAGTTTGGGAAAGAATGTACAGTAGAAACATGTATTTTTTTGTCCAACCACAGTGTTAAGATACATTGACTCAAGAAGGGTTCACAATAGGCTAACCTTAATTCCGGAATGATTATACTGCTGCACCATCTAACTTACTCTCAGAGTGATGGTCGAATATGAATAATATGTCGATTAATATAGGGTATATGTATGACAATCAACGAAAGACAAAATATTGTTGCTTTTAATTCATCTTGCAACCTGAACGACTGGCGTTAAAATGTGTTATAATAAGCATTTTAACAGGTACAGGATAGTGTGTATTGTACATGCAAGAACATTTGAAATAATAAACAAGGTCTTTTCTTAAGAAATGTAGTGTGAAAATTATGAAACGATTTGATATCTTGGGTGGAATGCCTTGAGTCAACATCAAACTGTTGCATCAGCAATGATCAAATATCGATTTCGTGGAGCTGGGTTGTTTTAAGAATTTTGCCGATCAATGTGCGGGACTAATAACACAACTTTCTTAAGGCACAATAGAAATTATGGGTTAAATTAATCTATGCATAAGGAAAAGATATCCCTTACTTCAAAATGGCGATTTTTTTTAATTTTCTATTTATGAACTTTTAAGAAAACGACAGAGCAGCAAATACAAAATCAAACGAAAAGAAGGAAGACAACGACAAAATTTATATAGTTGTTAAAAAACTTAAATTAACTCAATGCATCTTACCTCTTTAACAAATTATAAAACATTCACTGTGAAATCACAACTTTCTAATGCGCAGTAAGAAATGCATGTGACACAAACAGAAACGTCACAAACTAATCACATCTATATAAGGTTACATTAAGAAAATAAACCTTAAATGGAAGACTACCAGATATGTTAAGTGCATGATATTTTTATATAAAATTAAAAATAAAGTTGTTGTGAGCTCATTTAGAAAAATACTTGTAATTTCCTTGGAATTGAGTAAGTTCATAAGCTATAAGATCTCACATATTAATACGCTCTGCACTTCTTTTTTCCTTCTCCATGACATATTGACAAAATGCAAGTATCTGGATGCCAGTTTCACGGCATATTCTAGTTTAAATTTTACAAATAAAGATTTATCCCTTTGTTAGACAAGATACTTTTAATTTGGTTGGCTTTTATTTTTTCTGAAACAAAACAGGACAAAATCTTTCAATTTGTCTTTTATTTTGGAATGGGGAATACTTGTGTAATGAGTTAAAGATTTAAATATTTTGAAACTATTTTAAGATTAAATAGTCTTTCATCATGTTCATTGTATGTACTCTAATATATCTTTAGAATATCTAATTTACGCCACCTCTAGAATAGATAGTTTCAAAATAAGGTTGAAGCCCTGCTTTGATTGCTGATGTTAATTAATTATAAATAATTAGTT
The DNA here is from genome assembly GCA_019925275.1 of Mytilus edulis. Classification (NCBI taxonomy): domain Eukaryota; kingdom Metazoa; phylum Mollusca; class Bivalvia; order Mytilida; family Mytilidae; genus Mytilus; species Mytilus edulis. The sequence goes on along the minus strand of CM034360.1, from coordinate 119,645,313 downwards.
TACTGCTGCACTCGACATACCTGCAATACAACATTATTTGTAAGGACACTTATGTAGTTGAGGTATCCAATACAGTGTTGGAAGATGTCGTGCTTTATCTTTGGTTGAAATTTCAATGAAACATAGAACAGAAGTATGATTATTCATGATTTTACTCTAGGTAAGTGGTGCGGGGGTTTATGTTGAGTTCCTCAGTGAATTGTATATATCTAATTCATTTATCAGGAAATTTATATCATGAAATGTACACACACAAATAATGTTGTTTAGGGCTTTAATTTTGGGGTCAATAATATATTTGTCTTTTTTTTTTAAGACTTATATATATTTGTCTTTTGCAACATTGAAGTCTCTGCGGATTGAGATTGTAGCATTCATAGATATTAGAAGGTGGGATATGAATATCAATGGGACAACTCTTCATCAAGGTCGCAACTAGTAATATTAAACCATTAAGACCAAATACGTTCTTCAACACAAAGCCGTTGCTCACACTAAACAGCATTTAGAGGGACCAAAAACTACTAGTGTAACACCATTTAATCAGGTAAATCAACGATTTAATCTAAATAAAAAGCGAGAAACAACAAACACTTATGAACTACAGTACATCAACACACGGCAACCACAAAATAGAAATTTCATGACTTAGACAGGTGTTAAAAAAAGACGCATTCAGGTTTTTTGTATTCTGATTTGTATCAACGAACTCACAACCTTAATTAATTATCAAAGAATAGCTACCTCTTTTTTACTGTATTTAATCCACTGTCTGTCATAATCCTCGACTAAATTCATCAGTAGTTTGAAGTTGTGTTTCTAATTGATTGATTTAGGTTCACTCTATTTCGGGTATTTGGATAACACGATTTACAGAGAAGTGTTACTGACAATTTTTAGGTCACTAGTAATAACTTGACCTGCTGCATTTAATATGAATGGGGAACAATCACAGGTACAATCAAGATATTTAGACTTGAAGTCATCAATAATGAGAACCTGCAACACGTGTTTGTAATTGAAAAATATACTTATAATTGATTTCGCATAGGAATAGGAATAGGAACAGACGGATAATCAAAATTGAGAGGACTTTTTTAAAGGAAATGATTTATGTTGAAGGATATTGCACAAATTAATGGCATTGAGACCTTTGTTTGAAAAATAAGTTTTTTAAGGATATTTACTCCTTATATATATCCTATAGCTAGATGATAAATGTTTGTATTCGTACTACCGAACTCCATGAAAATTTTGAACGGTTAGTCTCTATGCATATGGCAAAACCAAAAGCTCTATCGTAAATACCGCACACTTGACGTTTACTATGTACCGCGCTTTATGTAACGTCACGTCACCTTGGTGTGTTACTAAGCTTTTCTAATACATCTATCAAATAGTAAAGACGTCTTTAATTTCTATCACCCACTTGATGATATTATGGTGCCGTAACCAAAAAGGAAAATGGATACGAAGATGAAAGCCGTCCGAGCGGGGCACAAAGGAGCAGTAAATAAACTCCTGAAGTAATTTGAAGAAATTCAACAAAGTTCCGAAGCGTATTACGAGGAAATTTCAACATTATTAGAAGTAGTCACTCTGAAGAAAAGAACGAGAAGATTTTGGAGCAACTTCGGATGAAGATGTAGCAGTGGAAATACAGGAATCAGATGTTCAATTTAGAATATAAATTACGGCAAATTAAAAAATTAGCAAAGTCAGTTCAAAATCAGAGTTTACCCGCAAATGAACCAATTTCATTGAATTTGAACCCTCATGCCGATAGTTTGACAAAATCAGTTCCATCTTTATTTATTAGTCAACCTTCAATATCTGCAAACCAACAATATACGCATAGCTCAAATTCACGCTCATCGTCTAGCGCAAACAGCGAGTATCACAAGCTACCAAAGTTAATCTATCCTATATTTACCGGAGATATACTAGACTGGCAATCATTTTGGGACTCCTATGAAACCGCGATCCACACAAATCCTACACTGAGTGATGCACAAAAAATAAACTACCTAAAGTTCCTTCACAAAGCGAAGCGTTACAAACTATAGCAGGTTTTTTCCATGATGAACACAAATTACGACAAAGCATTTCATGACTCCAGGAAAGATACGGGAAAACTCATAAAATCGTTCAAACCTACATGCAGGCCTTACTTGATTTACAGGCTCCAATTAATACAATGATAAGACAGAAACGTATGTAAGAGGTCTCGAGTCACTCGGACAGACAGACGATACGTATGGATCACTACTAGTCCCTGTAATTCTAAATAAATTACCCGCAGAGATACGTCAACATTTAGCACGAGAACACAGATTCACAAACTGGACCCTACATAATTTACGCAAAGCCCTTGTCGAAGAACTAAATATTATGGAAGCCTGTAAATTACCGGGAAAAGGAGAAAGTCCACTCGCTACCGCTACATTCTTCACCAACGCAAAATCACGTACAAAATCATCATTCAACAAGAACGAAAGGTCGTAATCGGATAAAAAGATAAACACAAAGCAATGCGCATTTTGTCACGAAATCGGACACACACCCGTCAACTGCACTAAAGTCACAACCACTAACGCGCGGATAACTATAGCCAAGACCGAACGACTGTGTTTCAACTGCCTAGGTCACCAGAAATTAGCTGATTGTAATTCAAAAAGTAACTGCAGAAATTGTAACCAACGTCATCACACTAGCATATGCAGTGAAGAGCAAACCGCCAGCCAAAGAAACCGAAAATACGGTATAACATTCTTCCCTTACACAAAGAACTACAAATTTACTGTTAAAGACAGCCGTCGCTACTGTAAGTTCGAGAAAACAAAGTGCAGAAGCCAATATTTTGTTAGATGAAGGTGCGCAGAGGTCCTTCATACCGGAGACACTTGCAGAGAAGATGGATTTAGTTTCAAGCGGAAACGAAGTGGTGCACCTTTCCGGTTTCGGAGAACAAAATTTGCTCAAATACGTCAAACGAATGTTTAACAACTGTCATATAAATGACAGCAGGTTATAAATAGAGACATTGTCGAGAGTATGTGATGTACTATGACGAAAATCATGTCTACGTCTAAATTTAAAAGTAGAGTTAAAATGGTTTAATGAAAAACTATAGCAAAGCTAATTTAGAAATAGCCGTGTTTGCATGCTAGTTTTGAAGTACTTGTTAGTGGCTATGAAGTGGTGCTACCCTACAGGACTAACGGTCTAAGATCTGTGCAGACAAGATAAGTCGTCAGATATTTTCTGAATATGGCATATTCCGTTTTGCTACAGTTTAACTAAGTGGATTCGCATGACGGTAATGATTGTAAATTTGGAGACATTAATTATTAATAATTTTATTAATGTTCAAGCGATTACCTCTGTCAGTTCTTGAGTTTTTTCGACGTAGTCGGTATAGTTTTGGTTTGTGCCCTTTGAACTTAAGGATGCTTAACTATGGCAACAGAATACGCATGCTCCAAAATCGTTTCTGTGATTGGACAAAATGCTGTCATGGTGGGTGATTTGATTGTGTTTGAAAGAACGTCTCGTTAATTATATCGTGATGGAAAGCAAGTGAAAACTATAAAAGATTTATATTTTTATTAAAAGAATTGTTTCTCCAATACCTCTTTGCGACCATGACAGCTGTTTATTCGGGACAATTATAAAATTTTTAATGTAAACTTTGTTGTACGAACGTTCATGACTTTTAGAACGCACCTACGCATGTGAGCTTTCTGCGGGGTTTTGGTGAATGTAAACAGAAAGATACGAGGACCGAGAATACTGAACACAAAAGAGAAAACGTTATTTAAATGGTAAATCAATTATTTAAATATAATCGGAATATTCACAAAACAATTTGTGACGTTCTTTTGTTGGTAGTTCATTGGTTTTTAGATAGTTAGAGCATTGTTGTTCACAAAATGAAGGTAGTGAACAGGCTATCCTTCATTCTTTTTATCTATATAAAATAATAACTTAAACACATTAGATAACCAGAGTGCATTACCCTAGACCATGGAATATCTATGTGTATGTAATAGTTGATATTCATCGTTACGTTGAATGACAGCCTACTTAAGGTTGATACAAACAGACAATCACGTGTAACATTTTAAAAATAATCAATGATAAAAATAAAGGGATTAAAATGGGTAACAAGCGAGAAAATTAACGGCTTTATTTGTATAAAAAAATGAACAAAAAAACACATATGTAGCACATAAACAAACGACAACCACTGAATTACAGGCTCCAGACTTTGGACAGGCACAGACATAAATATAATGTGGCGGGGTTAAACATGTTAGCGGCATCCCAACCCTCCCCAAAACCTGGGACAGTGGTATAACAGTACAACATAAGAACGAACTATAAAAATCAGTTGAAAAAGGCTTAACTCATCAGATGGACAAAAATACAAAATTTATTTACTACTGAAATTTAACATTTTCTGAAATGCCAATTTTTAAGTCGCCAAATTAAAATATACGAGATGTGCATATGAGAATGTTTTACACATGATTTTTTTTTATAAAATTGTATTATTTTCTGTGTGGTTTTTTTATAATCTCAATGTTTTGGGGTTTTTTCATCTTAGTATGTCAAGTGTTTCTAATATGAATTACAAGTACATACGTTCTTAATCTCATACAGAGAGAATCTTCCAATAATAGTTGATTGGGACCAAAAAACACAGACATAGATCAAAGTTGACCGATATTGCGATCACGCTTATGACTTTCCAGAGCTTTGTCCCTTGTAAAAATTCAAAATAACCATCTATTGTAGAAAAGGCTACATTTCTATATCATAATTTGACGAGGACAAATGTGCCCTTTAAAATCTTCTGGTTGTTTTATTTTTTATAGATTTATGTTTTTTCATTGGTGTTAATCCAACACGTTTTGCTCATAATTATTAATATTTTTATATGATTTTTATTATTAGTATTAACATCAATTCTTTTTATTTAGTCTAATGTATTTGTATTCACTATCCATTATCAGCAACAAAGACACGTCTCTCCGGCTAATCATCTGAATAAAGTAACATTTTTACCCCACGACATCAACGCCTCCATCACTGAAAATATAATTAGCATATATTTAGTTCTAAATACTTTCAAGAGTAATTAGGATGACTACTGTGTACCGACATTCAAATCTCGTAAATCAATTAGCCATTTTCGTTTTAGATTCAAAACAATAGACCACTTTCGAGTTCATCCGTCACCGGCAAAAACTCGTCAATTATGCACGCCTTTATGACGTCATTTACCAGATAGAGGGGGTCGCCTGTATCCCTGCACTATTTACGTTCATCAAGCGTCTTGGTGATCGTCTTTGTGCAGGATAAACTAGAAATAATGGTTGCTCTGTAGGTACTTACTGACAATTCCCTAATGACAGCAGTGTTGATTGTCAATTTTGAGAATTCAATTTGCCGAATAATTCGTATAATATAGAATTATAGTTTTCCAACCACTCGCTCAACATTGGAAGGGAAGTGACGACGCCCCAAAACGCACAAATGACGGTGATAAAAGCGCGTATAATTGACGAGTTTTTTCCGGTGACGGATGAACTCGAAAGTGGTCTATTACATTTCCTTTTGAAATCACAAAAGCAGTCATCAAATATTTCAAGACACTGAAAAGTTTAATAGAATATATTTATTGGAGAGTAAAATGGCCCAAGATTTTGCACCTATTCTTTCAGGTTTTATCACAGATTGTCCAGAATGAAAACGTACAGCACAAGGATCAACCAACTAAATATTAAACTCAACTATTTGTTAATTTTATTACTTATCTAGATAAGCATAATGTAAGAAAATGCCTCTCGAATCTGTCGCTGTTTCGGATTCTACCCTACCTATCCAATGATTAAGTTGTATTTGCGTTCACTCTGGTGACAAATCCAATTGTCTTTAGAAGTATGACCATTATCAAACCTACTTCTTTATTTGTCAATAATTTTGCTTCAATCCAATGCAATAAAATCTTTGGAAATCAAAAGGTATAACCTATGAGCTAAAAGTATCAGCATTAGAGATCAGTCAGGTCAAAAATATCGGTATCATCATCGAAGATCGATTAGTCATGGAAAAGTTTTGAAATAAAAAGCATTGAAGATCAGTCAAGCCAAAAGTACCAGCATTGAAAATCAGTCAAACCAAAATTATCAGAACTGAAGAACGATTTGTCAAGCTAAAGTATTAGCATTGAAGATGAGTCAATTCAAATAGTTAGAAATGGAAATTAACCAAGTCAAAATCATAAGCATTGGAGATCAGTCAATCTATAGTTTTATCATTAAAGATCAGTTAAGCCAAAGTGTCAGGATTGATGATCATGCAAGTCAAAAGTATATCAGAATTCAGGATAAGTCAGCCAAAATAGTAAGCGTTGTCGATCAGTCATTCCAACTGCATATAAATGATAGAGGGTCAAGCAATATTGTCAACTTTGAAGATAAGTCAATCAACATTGATAACCTTGAAGATCATTCACAAATAGGAATAAATATTTTAAACTTGTCAATGGAAAAGCTATGAAAAGTCAAGAGAGAACATTTTCCCGCCAAAATTTCATTGGCAAATATCTCGAAAACAAACACATTAACCTATTATATTTGTTTTGCCCTTTTGATTCCTTTATTAATCCCCTATCAATGTAAACTAGTGTTTTGAAAAGCTTATTATTTTGAAATTTAGAACCAAACTCCCTTTAAGGAATGAATAATATTTTTTCTGTCTATAAAGAAATAACATAAAAAATGTGGCGCACACTGAATAACCCATATTTCGAATTGACAAATAAAATATATCAATTATTTCTTATAATTTAGTTCTAAATTCCATTCCGTATTGTAGCCCTGTCATGTAATGTTGTCATTTTAATGTTATAATTAACACTGCCATTAAAGCGGTAGGTTTGGCATGCCACAAAACCAGGTTCAACCCACCATTTTTTTCATAAAATGCCCTGTACCAAGTCAGGAAAATAGCCATTGTTACATTATAGTTCGTTTCTGTGTGTTTTACATTTCGGTGTTGTGTCTCTGCTGTGTCGTAGTTCTCTTATATTTGAAACGTTTCCCTCAGTTTTAGTTTGTAACTCGGATTTGTTTTTTCTCTATCGATTTATGAATTTTAAACAGCGGTATACTACTGTTGCCTTTATTTGAACCGAGGTAAAGCATTAAAAAACGTTGATAACGTCACGGTCACATGACTAAATGATGTCTATGAGCTGATAAACAAAACGACGTCAGCCAATCAGAGGATGCGTTACATCCAAAATTAAATTATTAACCAATAGTTATAACATTGCAGAGCATTAATACAATAGTAATATCTGTGAAGAGCAGTAAATCATCAGTATTAACATTAGAGATCAGAATATTAAAAACGAGCGTGCATTAGATGAAAAAAATGGAATTTCTGGAAATGAGTCAATTTGGTTCATCAGCCTGAACCTTGATTCATTGAATTATAAATTTTGTGATTGTTTCTCAAGAGAACGTACATGTTCCAGGGCTTGCATTTCTTATCATGATTTCCTTGATTGAGTGTTTCTGCTCACAAGAAAGCGATTAAAAAGGAAAATCACCCAAAAAAAAAAGAGCTCCGATTTTGGTATTTGATTAGGTAAATTCGTTTTGAATTTTCCTTAATCAAATGGCAAAATCAAAGCTCAAACACATCAAACTAACGGATAACAATTATCCCGACTTGGTACAGGAATTTTCTTATGTTGACGAGTTTCAAAAGGTGAAATTAGCGCTAGGTAAAGTTTACGGAAGCTATCATGAATTAGTTGATCGTCATGAAATATTTCAAAGTTGACAGAGAATATATTTCAATTATCTTAACAACAATTCCGTTTTCACGAATGTGACCTAATGAAGTATACTGTGCAATAAGATGAGCAACACGTCGAGTGCCACATTTGAAGCAGGATCTGCTTACCCTTCTGGACCACCTGCGATCATGCAAGTTTTTAGAAGGGTTTGTGGTGATCAGTCTTTAGTTTTCTACGTTTTGTCTAGTGTACCATCGTTTGTCTGAATGTCATTTTCATTTTTAGCCATGCCGTTGAAAGTTTATTTTCCACTTATGAGTTCAAATATCCTTGTTATATTTTGCTCTCTTTGTATAACGTTGATAATAAATCTTACCTTGCTTCACAAATGTAAAACTCTACGGCCACATCACAGTTTACATCGGCCCACTTATAGTGACTCAATAGACCCAAAGGACGGTAAAGGGTGACACAATCCTCAGCCGATACATAGTTGTCAGGCTGTCCTGGTCCCCAGTTACTGTATGCCAATGAAGTCCCGTCCTCCCATACAAATGTACCCTCGGATATCTCATCTTGAGCCGGCTAAAAACGAGTTCAAAATTCATGAGAAGAAAAACAAACACTGTGACAAAAAAAAAACAATATGGAGAAAAATATAGATAAGTTTCTTTGGTGTAACAGTTGAATTCAAATAGAATCTTCTGATTATAAACTCATCATTGAAATTTCATATTTACGCCAGACGCGCGTTTCGTCTACAAAAGACTCATAAGTGACGCTCGAATACAAAAATGTTAAAAAGGCCAGATAAAGTACGAAGTTGAAGAGCATTTAAGGACCAAAAATATCTAAACGTTTTGCCAAATACAGCTAATGTAATCTATTCCTGAGGTAGAAAAGCCTTAGTATTTCAAAAATTCAAAGTTTAGTTAACAGTTAACTTAGTTCATAATTATGAACATGAAGGTAGGTTAAAGTTGCATCAGGTGTTTAACATAGAGATTAGTTCGAGTTCCACTTACCGTAACCATGATGTGCAATGAAAATAACATAGTTTTTAATGAAAATTTGATTGCAAAAAAAATATCAATTCGAGGCTCTTATATACCAGTATTTTAGCCAGAAACACTACTACAAAACAACACGATTTAAAATCCAAATATGTATAAACACTTGAATACGACGGAGCTGCATGACCAAAAAATACATTAAAAGAATATCTAAACTCATGCTAGATTAATTCTATCTTGAGTTATAACTTCAAGATTTATTATTTCTGTATTACCAAAAATAAAAGAATACCTAGAATCATGATAGGTCAATTTTATCTTGATGAGTTGGAACTTTATGATCTTTACAATTTCTGTTATTAAACATTTGCTTTGTGACTTCAAATAGACGTTCCTCAGTATATAATATGAAAATACACACATATAAGTACGTACCTATACTATAAGGCAAGTTCATGCTTTCAATGTGTTGGATGATGGCATCATCTTCTGCTTTTGAATTAATGCTGGCTAACTGGCCTCCTCTTGCCTTGCAAATCCCCTAGAATTGTTTTATTTTATTATTATTATCAAAATGCAACTCTTTGATAGCGACATTTTACGAAGGAACATTGCGTCATTAACAGATTTTGTAAAATACTTGTTGCTTTGGCCATGTTGGTCAACAGTTCTGTATTTGGTCACGCAAAACAGTGTATGTGACAAAACTGTCGATCTAGAATCCAGTCAATTGGGGCAGATCTTTCGGAGTAATATGATATGACGAAAATGCCATAAAACTATATTAAGCATTGCAAAAAAGAATAATAATACCAGTTATACGTTAATAGTCTGACATAAACTGTTTAGTTAAATAGAACTATATATAAAATTGAGAAAGGAAATAGGGAATGTGTCAAAGCGACAACAACCCGACCATAGAGCAGACAACAGCCGAAGGCCACCAATGGGTCTTCAATGTAGCGAGAAACTCCCGTACCTGTAAGCGTCCTTCAACTGGCCCCTTAAAGATATGTATACTAGTACAGTGATAATGGACGTCATACTAAACTCTGAATTATACACAAGAAACGAAAATTATAAATCATACAAGACTAACAAAGGCCAGAGGCTCCTGACTTACGACAGGCGCAAAATTGCGGCGGGATTAAACATGTTTATGAGACATGTTTTCTAACTGTGACGATATCAAATTGAATATTGAACATTTAATATTTTGTTCGGACTACATGGATTTATACCTTTACTTAATGTACTCATAAATGTCTTACATAAAAAATGTAAGGCATTCTATATATTGACACATTTGAGTTACATGAATAGAGAATTATGGGGTGCTTAAATATAAAGAATATGGAATAATGTACAAAAAAATATAAGGAATGGAGAAAAAATGACCTATATATAAAGAATAGAGAAATAAAGGACACCCCTCCATCCTCATTACATAAGCCTCCATAATGTTTAATGTTATAAATTCTGCGTCAGATATCTTACGTGTCCTCTTCTCTCATTTTCAATATCTCTTCCAAAAAAGTAACATTTTCCTCCAAAACTCAAGTCACCAGAAGGACATGTACTTAGTACAACTCCTACCAGTGCTAAAATAACAAAATAGAAAAACACATACAGACAGTTAACCCACGGGCAATCTATTTTTTGTGTTTTACTGAAATGAACATTGCGTGCACGTGGTGCGCAGTATTCATATTTCATTTTTTGATACATCTGCAATGTATGACTTCGTATTTGTCACTATGATCATATATAGATATAAAAAGATGTGGTATGAGTGCCAATGAGACAACTCTCCATCCAAGTCACAAGTTATAAAAGTCTACCAGTATAGGTCACTTTGACACTTCAACACAGATCATTGGCTCACAACGAACAGCATATGCATTCTCAAAAGCTAAAAGCGCGAACTGTCGACATTTTTTATTAGATTTTGTTGTTTTTGTTCGAATGATTTGTTTGCTCTCTACATATTCATTTCAAACACGAGGAAGGAATTAGAAGCTTCATGGTCCGTGTAACACTTATCAATTCAAAGTTTTAAAAAGTTTTAAAATTTTAGATTTTTGGAATTTTTATCAAAGTTTCAAAATATCAAAATTCCAAATTGTGTAAAAGTTTTGAAATTTTGAAATTTTAACCAAATAATTAAAATATTAAAATTATAAATATCGTTTATAAATTTGATAGTTTAGAAATTTGATCAAACTTTTAAAATACTAAACCTAATGTGCAATTTTGATTATTTCACTTTTTGAAAGTTTGAATTTTTAGATTTTTGATTAAAATATCAAAACGAAAAATGGGGCGGAAAGAGGGGTACTTGTAAACTGCAAAACGAAATAAAAGCGGAACGAAACGAAACAAAATGAAATGAAGACATACTGATACATGTACTTAAAAGTTAATGTAATACATAAAACCACAGACAGGCAGTTGTAACAGATGAAAAATTGGATGACAAAAATAAATATTTCTCAAAAGAAGAGAATTCATTTTAAACGCTCGGCTTTGATACTGACCATTTTACTTTCTAGTTTTCCCAGCACCCAAATTTTAATAGTAACAGTAAAAAATGACCAACTCACAGTAGGTCAAATAGTATGGTAAGGTTGAGTATATAAAAAAAGAAGATGTATATATATATATTCTACGGAACTTTAAGCAATAAAATGGCTCAATACACATTGTATTATCTCATTTGATTTCAATTTTTTTCTGTTATGCTTTACGTCTGCTTTCTGCAAGTACGTCAGTAAATGAATATATCATTCTATGTACATTTTGAACGATCGTCTTTTACGTTTTAATCAACTATTTCTGTTTTTTTTAAATTGTTGGCCTTAAATATTCAGTTTTGAGCGTTCCTGAAGAAGGTAGATCCAGAAAAGCGTTTCGGTCGTAAATTCTAACGTTTTGTATTCATTATTTTTTATCGAATGCATGACGATCATATATTGCCTTGTGGCTTGTATCAACGATTTCAGATCTAAGTATTGGTACAGCAGGAATACTGAATTTATGGTGTCGCAATGAACGTTGTGCTTGTCTGGAATGTGGGAGGTTTTTGATATTTTTTTACGCTGAAATTCAGAATAAGACCAATATTAGTAGCTTGGAGTCAGGATACTGCTATAAGGTATCTACATAAAGTCACCATAGATAGATACCAGAATGTAAAATATGAAGTTGCGCCAGACGCGCGTTTTGTCTACAAAACACTTATCAGTGACGCTCGAATCAAAATAAGTTAAAATGGTCAAATAAAGTCGTTAACATCCAACTAATTGTTTTGGTTTTGCAAACGCTGTATACATTCGTATCATAAACGTGTTAAAATGAGTGTTTAGGAACAGATAAGCAATAAATCCAGGGAGCCTGTTATTCATATGATGAAGTTATTATCTTTAGAGTAGCTTAATTAAGGTCTGGAGCTGGCATTTGTCAGTAACTGCTAGCTTTAGATATAGTAGTACTTTGTTAATTTATTATCATTGTCATTTTGATTAGTTTCTTTTGTTTCCTTTTCTGACATGGGACTTCGGATTTATTTTTAAGTGCGTTTAACTGTGTGTCTTGCTGTGGGTTTGTTTTTTCTTCATTTACTAGATGTATAGGGGAAGGGTTGTGATCGCACGAAACATGGTTACCCCGCCGCGTTTGTGCGCCTGTCCCAATTCAGGAGCCTTTGGTCTTATAAGTTTTGTATGATTTTAATTTTAGTTTATTGTTATATTTCGTAGTTAAGTTAGTATGACGTTTATTATCACTGCACCATCACTGCACCATCACTGCACCATCACTGAACCAGGGTCGTGTTCAAGGTACCCCTCTTTTCGCCCCTTTTCTCTTTTTGATATTTTAATCAAAAATGTAAAAAATCAAACTTTCAAAAAGTGAAATAATCAAATTTGCACATTAGGTGTAGTATTTTAAAAGTTTGATCAAACGATGTTTAGAATTTTAATATTTTAATTTTTTGGTTAAAATTTCAAAATTTCAAAACTTTTACACAATTTGGAATTTTGATATTTTGAAACTTTGATCAAAATTCCAAAAATCTAAAATTTTAAAACTTTTTAAAACTTTGAATTGATGAGTGTTACACGGACCCTTCATGTTAGTAAATGGTTCCTCGTTCAAACATCAGTGAATCGCAGTCGATCTCCATTTTAACATGCTAACGTAAAATCTACTTACACAAAATAACTGCAGACGTTATGTAAACACTTGCCATGATCGCCAATTAATCTCTGTGATCTTTAGATCTGTCGTGTCACATATATATATATGTTGTCCCAGTGACTTATCTTGATTAAATCTAAGTTAATTCCAAGGAGCGGAGTTCATGATGATATAGCAGACAACCTAAGTGTAAAATAAAGGTCGTTTGTTTTTAAATGGAATGAGGGTTTGGATGGAGTTAAATGATACGATCATGATACTAGTTACTAATACCAGTCATAGCAGGTCAATACTAGTAATGTCTTTAAATGGAATGATACTAGTTACTAATACCAGTCATAGCAGGTCAAATACTAGTAATGTCTTTAAATGGAATGATACTAGTTACTAATACCAGTCATAGCAGGTCAAATACTAGTAATGTCTTTAAATGGAATGATACTAGTTACTTATACCAGTCATAGCAGGTCAAATACTAGTAATGTCTTTAAATGGAATGATACTAGTTACTAATACCAGTCATAGCAGGTCAATACCAGTAATGTCTTTAAATGAAATGATACTAGTTACTAATACCAGTCATAATGTCTTTAAATGGAATGATACTAGTTATAGCAGGTCAAATACTAGTAATGTCTTTAAATGGAATGCTACTAGTTACTAATACTAGTTATAGCAGGTCAAATACTAGTAATGTCTTTAAATGGAATGCTACTAGTTACTAATACCAGTCATAGCAGGTCAAATACTAGTAATGTCTTTAAATGGAATGATACTAAACCAGTTACAGTATGTTGAATAATGTACAGAAGATCTTAAGTCACTAAAACATGTTTCCATATCGATGACCATATTCTTAGACTATATTAATTCATTCAATTCCCTGGTCTGTAATTTGTTGTTTGTCTTGATTTTTATGTTCTGCTATGATTTTTTGAGATTTCAACATCTATAATACGTTATATACGACTATACATTTTCTGTTTTTTTTTTCTTGTTTTTTTTTTTCATTTGCTAAAAACCACAGGCGCTTGTCTCGGAATTTTCCCCCCTATATACCTTAATATATAGGGGAAAAAATTCTGAGACAAGTGCCTGTGCTAAAAGCATAGGAAATCGTTTTTGATAATATACAGTTATTGACTTTTGATAAGGTCGATGCAGTTATTTATAAACCCCAGAGATGTGATATTCACCGACACCAACGAATTCATATTTCTGGGTTGAAAAATCATTATATCAACTGAAATCAGAAGTCAACAATTGCTTTATTATATGACTTTCTATTTTTTTGCTCAAGATACTGTTTTAATACTTAGTATAACCATGTGCTTTTGCAGTTGCTAATTTTCATATAAAGTCGAAATTTTCAATAAAGTTTACAAAAAACAAACACACAAAAAAAAAACAAGTGGAAGAGAAAAATTACACAGAATATCATATCTTTGGGGTTTATAAATCGTAGCATCAACCTCATATAAAGTCCATAATTGTATAATATTCATTAATCTAGGGAATAATACGATAGATTTAAACTAGACTGACGGAAATTTTTGCTTACTCAATCTCGACTTTTCAGTGGCATTTGTGGTTTAGGTACATTTTTTATGGATTTCTTGTTGTTTGCTTAACCATGTTGACATCCATTGGCATTTATAAACAGAATGCATACTGGTATTTAGTTATCTATTCATTTATGTGTTTCATCATTGTATTATCTATAATACTAAAATTACGAGGTCCAATTTGTCAGCCGTCATCACGTAAAAACGACGAATCAAAGAATTCAACTTTATATATAACTAATATTATAGTACAAAAGTGTAGATTAAAAATTACACCACTCCAGGCCCTTCTGTTTTCCACGTAATTAATATTGCCAATACTTAAGAAGTTCCGGGTCGAGTCCGATACCGATACCAATAGTATATTCACCTGTTACCTATTACCTTATCTGTACGTTCCGCATCTGACAGGCGCACCAACAAACGGTGTATTCAGGATTAATATGCTATATACACGGGTCACAATCACAGGGTTGCCACTACTAAATTGTCAAATTGTTACCTATTGTAGTATTTTAATCAGTAAGACTTTCTAAGATAACAATACGAATACTAAAAATCTGGACTAAAAATAAGGCGTATAGGTACAGTTTTCAATTTGTTAGCAGGCATGACGTAAAACAGCGAATCAAAGAATTCAACTTTATTTATAACTAATATAGGACAATGCTGTTGATTAAAAAATACTCCATTCCAGGACCTTTTGTTTTCCAAATAATTAATATTACCAATAATTGATAAGTTCAAACAGAAAGATTTGAAAGCAGAGAAAACTGTGTATCTTATAATCGGCATGACTTTATCAGATGACAATACTAATACTAAAATAAGGCTTGCGCATAGTTATATATACTTTAATTCATTCACGGAGCCGCGATATCACGGGTGTGTTCTAGTTTTATTATAAAACTCAGCCCTGAGATGTCATATAAATTCTGGTTCTTTTTTTTATTCGGACTCCTGAATGGTTTGTTGTATTATATCCACTTCCCTTTCATGCTCCTTTTATAAGAACACTGATAATGTGTGCGGAATGAATGTTTGGTCTATTTGATGTAGAAGTACATAGATGATTTTTTTCTCTTTTCTTTTGTCAATTATTATCTATCCTTTATATTTTAAAACGCAACGTTTTTCTTTCTTTTTGTCGGTTTTTCTCTTTTCTTTACTTCTAGTCATTTATAATGTACGTTTTGGTCCATTATTTTCAATTCTGTTAAATCCCACCCATACCCTCATATATATTATTAATATGGCTCCAGTATGCAAGATCGAGAAGAGTGCTGAATTTTTCCCCTCATAAAAATGTGAAAAATATTCGATACAACTTATGTCTGATGATATCACTCCTGATAACTAGGAATACACTCATCATAGATACCAGGATTGAATGTTGTATAAACGCCAGACGCGCCTTTCGTCTACAAAAGACTTGTCAGTGACGCTCGAATCCAAAAAAAGTTTAAAAGGCCAAATAAACTTTAAGTACAAAGTTGAAGAGCATTAAGACCATGAAAATAAGGTCAAGGTCAGATGACACCTGTCAGCTAGACACGTACACCTTACAATCTTTCCATACACCAAATATAGTAGACCTATTGCATATAGTATAAGAAAAACAGACAAAAACACAAAAACTTAACTATAACCACTGAACCATGAAAATGAGGTCAAGGTCAGATAACACCTGCCAGTTGGACATGTACACCTTACAGTCCTTCCATACACCGAATATACTAGACATATTGCTTATAGTATCTGAGATATGGACTTGACCACCAAAACTAAACTTGTTCCCTGATCCATGAAATGAGGTCGAGGTCAAGTGAAAACTGTCTGACGGGTATGAGGACCTTGCAAGGTACCAACTATAGTTATCCAATTACTTATAATAAGAGAGAATTTAACATTACAAAAAATCTTAACTTTTTTCAAGTAGTCACTGAACCATGAAAATAAGGTCAAGGACATTGGACATGTGACTGACGGAAAGTTCGTAACGTGAGGCATATATATACAAAGTATGAAGCATTCAGGTCTTCTACCTTCTAAAATATAAAGCTTTTAAGAAGTTAGCTAACGCCGCCGCCGCCGGATCAATGTCCCTTTGTCGAGCTTTCTGCAACAAAAGTTGCAGGCTCGACAAAAATGACTAGAAAAGAAAAAAGAATACAGAAATGAACGACCCCTATCAAGACAATAATTGAGGAAGATTGTTTGTTGACCTATATATATATAGCACTACATTCAAACATCGTTTGGATTCTTTATTAAAACTAATGGCATTAACGATAACATGTTGTTATAGTAACACAAATTTGATCTTGTTTTTAAAGAATTAAATAAAACAACTTAGAAATGAAATATTTAGAAAATTACTTTACTTCGTTATATCATAATATTATAAACGAAATACTACATGTACTGAATATTAGTTTTGTAACAGCTGTGTCCATGGTGTCGGTTTAGTCACGTTTCTCCAACATTTGATAATAAGACTAAAACAAAATAAAGGATTAGGGGGTCCTCAAAAGGACTGGCATCGTGATAATAACATGTAATTCACCTATATCAAGTCTTAACTAAAATATTGTAAAAAGGGATATTGTTAAAAAATATTTATATCAAAACATTAACAAACCATATGTTTGTGCAAAACAGCCAAGTTTTATTTATGTAAAAAGTCACCAAAAGCGATTGTCTTCTAGTGCGAAGAACCATATGTCTACCTAGTCGTTCTGTCTTGATATCACTAGAGCCGAAGCCAGTTTTCGTGGTATGCTGTCTTAGCAGATGAAATAGTCAGTCGTATATCTGTCCACTTTTTCCACAAAAACAGAGCTGATACAAATTGGGTACATCACGTCGCGTCGTGATCTATATATAGTGTTTAACTTGGTGGGAACTGGCTATGTGAATATTGTGCACTACTAGTATTTTCGATTTGTTACTTAAGCTTTGGACAAGTTGACTAAGAATTTTGAATAAACTGTATCGGTGATAATAAGCTGCGTTTTGTACTTTTATATAAGATTAATGGCTCAAGATATATAAATTCTTAATAGCTCTCAAAATATAAAATGTTAATTTTTATTCAAGATCGCAACATTATAATCTATAATACATTATTATGAAAAATAGAGAACAAAAATGCTTCCGGCCGTACGGTAACGGATACTGAATGTGTAGTGATTGATAGTTTGGTCTTTGTTGCTTGTTTGTGTATGTTTTTGTACAGTTCTTTTATTGTTCTGTTGTCCCATGTCTCTTACAATGTCGCGGTCCTTGACCTCTCTTTGGTGCAACAGCACTCCATTCAACCCCCAGTCTCTTTTCTTACCTGAAATTCACTTTCTGACCTGCCTAGCCCTCTACAAGTCTGTTTCTATAAAAGTTCGATAGTGTACTAAACACTTACATATGTATACACCAATACGATTTCAACGTAAATATGTAATTAATCAATACACTCTACTATTTTTTATTTGTAAATATCTGATATCCAATGCCGTGTGCTTGTACGGGATTTTTCCAAATATAGCCACTGCGTTAGTCTTGTCATCACTAGAGACCTGGCTAAATATTATACGTGTATCTACATGTATAATATATAAGTTATTTTGTGTAACGAATTTTTGACCGTCACTGGCGTTTGAAGAACAAACATGTATATACACTTATGCATGTGTCTGTCCCAAGTCAGGAGCCTGTAATTCAGTGGTTGTCGTTTGTTTATGTGTGACATGAATGTGTGTTCGTTCATTTTTTTTGTAAATAAATAAGGTCGCTAGTTTTCTCGTTTGAATTGTTTTGCATAGTCATTTCGGGGCCAGCTATAGCTGACTATACGGTATGGGCTTTGTTCATTGTTGAAGGCCGTACGGTGACCCATAGTTGTTAATCTCTGTGTCATTTTGGTCTCTTGTGGAGGGTTGTCTCATTGGCAATCATATCCCGTGGCCATCTTTTTTTATATATACACAATCCGCATAGGTTTGAACGTTGTTTGTTCCTAGTAAGTAAGTAAGTAAGTAAGTAAGTAAGTAAATTTTATTTCGAGTCGGCATATATATATATACATAATAACAGAGAAAACATGAGCTCTGGTGAGCTCTTTAACCGACTAGCACATAAAAAAACATGCAGCATCATGCAAATACTACCAAATAAAACTAAAAAAACATGCAATATAATGATAGCAACTCTATTTGATTTGTGAGCCTCCAGAGTCAAAGTTCATGTGGCAAGTGCCTCTATGTGCATTGAAACGGGGGAATCAGCAAATCACTTGGGATCATAAAATATAACAGACTTAAAGCATAAAAATAATAAATAAATAAATAAATATAAACACTAGCATTTAATGGCAGATATATTTTTAAAAATGCATAAAAAGCAGAGCAAAAGGCCATTATAAAAAGAAAGAAAAAAATTTCAGCTTTGAGACAGCACTGGGTGGAAACGACATGAACTGCAGTAACATTTTTGACCCCCACACCAGGAATTTATACAATTCCTAAACTGGTCAAAAGAAGTCATGAGTCATGAGTCTAGCCTCATTAGGAAGTGAGTTCCATACTTGTGCTGCTCAAGGATCTTTTACCATAACTGGAGGTTTTAGGTCTAGGTACCTCAGCAGTGTTTACATACCTGAATTTATATGAACTGTTTTTTATTACAACTAAATCTTGAATAAATAAAGGACATTTTTTATTAATTATTTTAAAGGTCTCCAAGGCAATTGAGCGCATTCTACGAGTTTTTAATGATGGAAGGTTCGAAATCTGCAGGAGTGTTTCGTATGAGCTCTGATGGTCTTCATAAATAAATCGAAGCGCTCTTTCTTGTATTTTTTCTATTTTCCTGGTATTTTGTTCCCCACAGAAATGCCAAGTCAAAGGGCAATAACTAAAGTTAGACATAATAAAAGAGTAGTAAATTGTAAGCTTAAATCAACATCACTGAAGATCCATTTATTTTCGAAATCCGGATATGGTACATACCAATTTTTGCACCTCATCTTTGCGGTGTACAAATTCAATCTCTTACGTAAGTTTATCTGTTTGGTATTAAATTAATAATTAAGATCCATTTTGTTACATCTGGCCATGGTGATCCGTATATTTAATTGGCAAATTTAAGGTAGATAGGGTGTCTTCCTCCATTTTGGATTTTGAAATACCAGAAAACAAGGTCTAGATTTTTGTTAAAATTTGCAAATTTTGACATGAGTAGGTATTCATGAGTAAGATTTTTCATGATAATATAGAATATGTCATGTTATATCATATTTATGGTTGTATTTTTACCAAAAAGCAAATACTTTTGTTTGATTCATTTTTTTACAACTTTGCCAAATAAGGGGAGACAACTCAAAGGCAAGGGCAGATAATTCAGATAGTGTTACTTTTACAATAGAATGTGTTAGGAATTTACCCATTTTATTATGTAGCAAGAAAAAGAGTCTGGTGACCCCATTTTTTCTTCTTCTTATCTGAAAGAATACTATTGGAGCTTTCTTCTCATAATTTATCTCAAAATTCTATGGTGTAGTTTTCGTTTTATGACTGAAAATTGGGTTTTCCATACATAATCTATACAAAATTTGACAATTTTGCACAACCTGTAGTGTGAAAATAAGTCCGGTGACCCATTCTTTTTATTAAAGTTCTTAAACAAGCAGGATATAAAATTGAGAAAGGAAATGGTGAATATGTCAAAGCGACAACCACCCGACCATAGAGCAAACAAACTACATTTTGGCAAAGTATTAAGAAATTCTATGGATTATAATTTAGACACCCCATCTACCTTAAGAACATATGTTATCGACCAATGCGTTTTTGTTATGTATAACTTATCACTTTTTCACATAAAGTGTCTAGAACGTTCAATATAACTACAAATTTTAACCGACATCACGCAAAATAGCCATGCATTGCTAAAGAATAGAAATTTGCCAATTTGCTGGTTAAAATTAAAATATTTCAATTTTTTTTTAATTTTTTTTTTTTTAGGGGAAAGGGGGGGGGGGGTTAATACAAGGATTTTTTTTACATCTAGTCATTACAAAGGATAGAGCAATTTTAGTGGTTTTCAACTTTTTATGATGTGCTCAGCTTACATACATTCAAGACCAAATAAATATAAAACTTGCCTGTTTATATTTCGGCAAAAAGAAATAGTGTCAAAACAGTTATGGTGGCGATCCGATCTTGGGCCGAAATCACATCTATTTACAAGATGGCTGCGCCCATGTGGAGACGATTTGGCGTTCAGTTGTCATACAAAAGTTCTAATTATTCATTGGGTAAAAATATAAATAATCATCAATTATGTATTCTATGATTGATAGTTATACAGAGGTTTGGTTTTGAATGAAGGCCCAGTTTTCGAGACTTGTTTCAATAATATATGGTTACTTTTACACTCAAAATCACAGGCACTTATTTCTATCTAAATGTTGTACCAGTATTGTATTCCAGTATTGTACCAGTATTGTGTTATTTTTTTTTAAATAAACAATACATATAGGTAATTAATCTATTATTAAAGGTGTCACATATATATATGCATAATGATATCAACATATAACATGTCAATTTTATATAGAATGATTGTATGTTTAAGGTTTATGTACCCTTCTGTAGCCATTTTTGTACGAATTTTTCAAACCTCAATTGTATCAAAACTAAAGATATAATAAATAATAGAGATAGGCCATTTAGTACATGTTCCAAGGGGAAACTTGATGTAAAGCATTATTTTTTACTGTTTCATTGCATTTGATAGAAAAAGAGGACTTTGTGGCAAATAAATCAAGATTTTTATAGAAAATCCACAGCCTTTAATACAGAGATTTTTGTTATAAAATTTGAAACATAAATTACTCACTTGATTTTCTATGATGTGCTAGTGTTTATTTTTTACAAAAAGTTCTAAGTAACCTGTTAATTCCAAAACACCTCGTGCTGAGTCACTAAAGTCGAGCACACCCTAAAAGGTGTACTTGATTTTGGCCATATTTATACTTGTCTTAACCAATAACTACATTTATAAACTTGTTTTAAGGAAATCAATGCTAGCACTGCATGCAATAATCCTATATCTATCAGTCATCAAATTGCCAAATATAAGAGTACAAGGATAAAAGCTGTGGATTTTCTATAAAAATCTTGATTTATTTGCCACAAAGTCCTCTTTTTCTATTGAATGCAATGGAACAGTAAAAAATAATGCTTTGCATCAAGTTTCCCCTTGGAATATGTACAAAATGGCCTATCTCTATTATTCATTATATCTGTAGTTTTGATACAATTGAAGTTTGAAAAGTTCGTACAAAAATGGCTACAGAAGGGTACATAAACCTTAACTGATGATGCCATTGTTGATACACTGTGATTGTAATCAAAGAAGCTTTTAAATCTTCCGATGTTTTTTTCTTTTAAACTGTTAAAAGGGAACCATACTGTCTCAGCATTTTAACAAACTCTTTACTTTCTTCCATGTTTTCTTCCAACTCTCTTTTTCCAAGACTTGTATATTTAAGTGAATTTTATATTGACATTAATCATGTTAATGCTGTTATAGCTTCTGTATCATCAGCATTTATATTGTTTATTTCTTCTTCAGATGGCATTTCTGCAACCCCCACTTCCCATATTGATATTTAGGTATTCAGTCTGTTGACTTCCCCTTACGCTTACTAGATTACAAGCTTGTTTAGCATGTTTAGATAGCACCTGTACGGCTCTCTTACTGTAGGAGTGCTTGTCTAATACATTTATTAGTACTTGAGTATATATCTGCTTCAAACTGTATTCCCCATGGTTCTGAATCAACTGCTTTAACATGTTTAACTACCCTTAACATTTATGTACACAAACTAGTTAATTTGATTATAATCAGGTTTCCAACAAATGCATATGATATATACATGTATTAAAATATCTGTAAAAAAAATATACGATGGCATACATGTAAATGCTGAATTTACAGTGTCATAGTGTAATAATTTGCTTGAATTTATTAAAATTAATAATAACTCAGATAATAAATTTAAGCTTTTTTTTTGCTTTTTTTTTTTTTTTTATCTCAATTGAATTAATTAAAAAAATGTAGAAATATGATAAAATTATTAGCAATTATTTATATAATTAAAAATTGTTTGAATAATATGAGTTAATTACAATAATCTTTTGTTTATTTGCACAAGTATAGTAATTATCATGATTATTTTTACTGGTTTTTAATTGATTTCACAATTATCCTCTATAATCTTTTTGAGTTCATTTGATCTCCCTTTGAACTTCAATATATATATCTAATTTTGCTAAAAATTAATTTTTCATTACACACCTTAAAGTATAGTCAACAAAACAACTACAATACTGGTATATAAGTAATGTACCAGTATTGTTGTTTTTTTTTTAAAAAGTTACAATACTGGTACACAATTTTTATACCAGTATTGTGGACAATATTGGTATACCAGTATTGCGATCACCAACTACAGGAGATCCAACAAGTGCCTGTGCTCAAGATAGTTTTACTTTAAAAAGTTGTATTCCAAAAATTACTAGTCCGAATAATTATGAGGTCTTGATAGGCTATCATATTGCTTTGCCATCTTACAGGGTGTTAATTACTCCTTTAATACATACCTGTCAACCTGTGACGATGAAAATGCAGGTCATGACCTGCATTGAAGAATCAAATCTCAGGTCATAACGCGTACGAACTTTTTCGAGCTGAATTTCAGTATTTATGGTACATTTTCTTATAATGTATATCAAAGAAACCAAAACATCAATGCATGTTCACTTGGTTAAGTCATTTTAAATCTTATTTATTATTATTTCATTGCACTTTTAAAGATTTTTATGAATTTGTGTAACACAGTCTCATGTTCTTTACTTTTTGTCATCATCTAAAATTTATTTTTCAAATGTAATTTTAAACATGTTAAAATGACACTACTGGCTATGTAGCCTTTAAACATACCATGTAGAGGTGTTACATCTATCACCAGTCATCTCTTAATTGACAAGGAAATTAGACTATGATAAAATATAGTAATACAGTTAAAGGAAGTATAAATGTAAAAAATAATTTTCAACTTTTTTAAAAAAATTGTATAAACATGATAAAGGTATAAAAATAATGAAAAGTTATTTTTCAATATGCAGTGTTCTCCCCAGGATTTTTGGATAGCGCTGTGGTAATCTAGTAATTTTCGACAATGCTCAGTAACTTTATCGTGGCGCACGGTTTGTTCGTAATTGTTTTGTTATGTGTTTTTATTATATTATGCTGTTGATGTTTCCTCTTGTTATGATGGCCTCATCATGCTCATGGAAGTTACAGTGTACCCCTTAATGAGGCTTTGTTTGTTAATGTTATTGTCTGGATAAAGAAGAAGAGTTTTTTTTTTCTCCATTGTAAATTCATCTATTAAATCCTCATACTATCTATGTATAAAACTGGAGGAGAAGTCTTTTTCCATGATGGGTCTACACCAGACATGCCTGTGTGAAGATTTCTTAGCACTATCAGGTAATGTTGCAGAACATGTAAGGACCAACAATAAAGTCATTGTCAGCTTCTGTTTCAGTGTTTGGTTTTGTTACCAACTGTAGCAATGTACTGTTAACCTTCCGACGTTTGACAGGAATTAACATTTTTTTGCATAAAGATTTCTCATTAGCTCACCTGGACGAAAGGCCAAGTGAGCTTTTCTCATCACTTGGCGTCCGTCGTCGTCGTCCTGCGTTAACTTTTACAAAAATCTTCTCTTCTGAAACTACTGGGCCAAATTTAACCAAACTTGTCCACAATCATCATTGGGGTATCCAATTTAAAAATGTGTCTGGTGACCCGGCCAACCAACCAAGATAGCCGCCATGGCTAAAAATAGAACATAGGGGTAAAATGCAGTTTTTGGCTTATAACTCAAAAACCAAAGCATTTAGAGAAAAAATCTGACAGGTGTAATATTGTTCATCAGGTCAAGATCTATCTGCCCTGAAATTTTTAGATGAATCGGACATTTCGTTGTTGGGTTGCTGCCCCTGAAATGGTAATTTTAAGGAAATTTTGCTGTTTTTGGTTATTATCTTGCATATTATTATAGATAGAGATAAACTGTAAACAGCAATAATGTTCAGCAAAGTAAGATCTACAAATAAGTCACCATGACCAAAATGGTCAGTTGACCACTTTAGGAGTTATTGCCCTTTATAGTAAATTTTTAACCATTTTTCGTAAATCTTAGTAATCTTTTAGAAAAATCTTCTCCTCTGAAACTACTGGGCCAAATTTAACCAAACTTGACCAAATTCATCATTGAGGTATCTAGTTTAAAAAATGTGTCCGCTGACCCGCCAACCAACCAAGATGGCCGCCATGGCTAAAAATAGAACATAGGGGTAAAATGCAGTTTTTGGCTTATAACTAAAAAAACAAAGCATTTAGAGCAAATCTGACCGGGGTAAAATTGTTATCAGGTCAAGATCTATCTGCCCTGAAATTTTCAGATGAATCGGACATTTCGTTGTTGGGTTGCTGCCCCTGAAATTGTAATTTTAAGGAAATTTTGCTGTTTTTTTGTTATTATCTTGAATATTATTATAGATAGAGATAAACTGTAAACAGTAATAATGTTCAGCAAAGTAGGATCTACAAATAAGCCAACATGACCAAAATGGTCAGTTGACCACTTTAGGTGTTATTGCCCTTTATGGTCAATTTTTAACCATTTTTCGTAAATCTTAGTAATCTTTTAGAAAAATCTTCTCCTGTGAAACTACTGGGCCAAATTTAACCAAACTTGCCATAATCATCATTGGGGTATCTAGTTTAAAAAATATGTCCAGTGACCCGCCCAACCAACCAAGATGGCCGCCATGGCTAAAAATAGAACATAGGGGTGAAATGCAGTTTTTGGCTTATAACTCAAAAACCAAAGCATTTAGAGCAAATCTGACACGAGTAAAATTATTCATCAGGTCAAGATCTATTTGCCCTGAAATTTTCAGATGAATCGGACATTTCGTTGTTGGGTTGCTGCCCCTGAAATGGTAATTTTAAGGAAATTTTGCTGTTTTTATACGACCGCAAATTTTGAAAAAATTTTCGTCGTATATTGCTATCACGTTGGCGTCTGCGTCGTCGTCGTCGTCGTCGTCGTCCGGCGTCCGAATACTTTTAGTTTTCGCACTCTAACTTTAGTAAAAGTGAATGGAAATCTATGAAATTTTAACACAAGGTTTATGACCACAAAAGGAAGGTTGGGAGTTTTGGTCCCAACATTTTAGGAATTAGGGGCCAAAAAGGGCCCAAATAAGCATTTTCTTAGTTTTCGCACTATAACTTTAGTTTAAGTTAATAGAAATCTATGAAATTTTGACACAAGGTTTATGACCACAAAAGAACGGTTGGGATTGATTTTGGGAGTTTTGGTCTCAACAGTTTAGGAATTAGGGGCCAAAAAAGGGCCCAAATAAGCATTATTCTTGGTTTTCGCACAATAACATTAGTTTAAGTAAATAGAAATCAATGAAATTTAAACACAATGTTAATGACTACAAAAGGAAGGTTGGTATTGATTTTGGGAGTTTAGGTCCCAATAGTTTAGGAATTAGGGGCCAAAAAGGGACCCAAATAAGCATTTTTCTTGGTTTTCGCACCATAACGTTAGTATAAGTAAATAGAAATCTATGAAATTTAAACACAAGGTTTATGACCATAAAAGAAAGGTTGGGTTTGATTTTGGGAGTTTTGGTCCCAACATAATAAGGGGCCCAAAGGGTCCAAAATTAAACTTTTGTTTGATTTCATCAAAATTGAATAATTGGGGTTCTTTGATATGCTGAATCTAACTGTCATGACTGTGTATGTAGATTCTTAACTTTTGGTCCCGTTTTCAAATTGGTCTACATTAAGGTCCAAAGGGTCCAAAATTAAACTTAGTTTGATTTTGACAAAAAATGAATCAGTTAGGTTCTTTGATATGCTGAATCTAAAAATGTACTTAGATTCTTGATTATTGGCCCAGTTTTCAAATTGGTCCAAATCGGGGTCCAAAATTAAACTTTGTTTGATTTCATCAAAAATTGAATAAATGGGGTTCTTTGATATACCAAAACTAACTGTGTATGTAGATTCTTCATTTTTGGTCCTGTTTTCAAATTGGTCTACACTAAAGTCCAAAGGGTCCAAAATTAAACTTAGTCTGATTTTAACAAAAATTGAAATCTTGAAGTTCTTTGATATGCTGAATCCAAAAATGTACTTAGATTTTTTATTATGGGCCCAGTTTTCAAGTTGGTCCAAATCAGGATCTAAAATTATTATATTAAGTATTGTGCAATAGCAAGTCTTTTCAATTGCACAGTATTGCACAATGGCAAGAAATATCTAATTGCACAATATTGTGAAATAGCAAATTTTTTTTTAATTAGAGTTATCTTTCTTTGTCCAGAATAGTAAGCAAGAAATATCTAATTGCAAAATATTGTGCAATAGCAAGATTTTTTTTTAATTGGAGTTATCTTTCTTTGTCCAGAATCAACTTAAATCTTTGTTATATACAATATACAATGTATATTCACTTTTTACTACCCAAGAGAAAATAAATCTGGAATTCCACTGGAATCCCGGCTGGAATTTTGATGGGATTCCAAGTGGGATCCCACCTTATTCCACCGGGATAAAATTTCGGGAATCCCGCCAAAAGTCCGGGAATTCCGATGTAAATCCCGGTTGAAATATACTGGGATCCCACTGGGATAAAATTTCGGGATTCCCGCTAAATAAGCGGGATCCCGATGTAAATGTACTTGGATAAAATTTCGGGATTCCCGTAAAAGAAGCGGGATCCCGATGTAAATCCCAGTGGAAATATACTGGGATTCCCGGGAAAAAAAGCGGGATCCCAAAAATAAATACCAGCAGGATATACATGCACCAATTCAAATTGCACTGCCACTGGGATTCCTGGGTTATTTATGCAAAAGGATACATGTCATGTTTTCCTTTCTGTTTATTAAATTGCTGTCTCTGTACTTCCAACTAGAATTGCTGAGTAAATTATGGTAACTGGAATATCTGCATGCAATCTGTTTCGTTGGCAGCTCCATTTAAAAAGATCAGTATATCCCCTAAAAGTATCAAAAAAATCCACAAAGAATCATTTGTTCAATACGTTTTGAAGCAACAAATTCAATAGAAATATTATTGCATGTTAATGTTTATAGAATACAGTAGATTGGAAGCTAGTCCAAATAATTATGAAGTCTTGGAAGGTTATTTTAATTTTTTTGCAAATTAATTACCTTCCCCCTTTTTTATCCCCTGACGATAAATAACTAGCGACTTATTATTTTCACCAAATAAACATACACACAACTGAATTAAATTTTGACATACCTACTTTTTATGCCTGTTATGTGACAAGTTAACAAGTTTATTCATTGTATATGTTAAAAATAAATATATTTTCAGTTTATGCTTTCAGACTTTCTGATGTTGATTTGCTCAGATAAAAACCATACAAATCATAGTTCCTCAATAAATTATTTTTATAATCATTATATGTACATATACACATGTTAAATTAAATTATTAATGCACTTATCTGAAAACATCTTCATCTTCGTCCTGTCCATAATTCAGCGTAAACAAATTTTGATGACGTTTTTACCAGTACACAAACGTCGACGTGACAATCTCGCCCCAAATTATATCGGCCAAGTTGATCTGTCTCCGTAAAGGTATTATAAATAAATTAAGGGTATCGCATAAAAGAATTAATTACTGGCCAGTTTTGACTAAATATAAGAAAAGAATACTTTAGTAATCGGCACCTGGTGCATGCGGATAAGATAGTGGCCGCATTATTTAGGACAGTATTTTCTTGGGTCGAACTGGTACAATTGAAAACAAAGCACGTGGTCATCATTTTTTTTTTAACATTTTACATAAGTTGAGAAACCAACGTTTTACGACGTCAGTCATTATCTTATCATTGATGCCGGACGACGCACTTATGAGAACTTGGGGAACATTAGAAACGCCCAAGCTTGTCTGGCAAAACACCCGTTGACATTTCCTCGGACGCCCTCCAGTATCATTTTTATCGCGAAAATCTCGGCATTTTTCTGACTTATAAATATCAGTCAAACTGAATATTAAGTGACACTTAAATGTGATTGGCTTCACCTGACAGCTTTGGTGTCATACACATTGTTAATTAACACCAATAACCTATACTTGATGTTATTAGAGACATATGTATACACAAACAAAACACTTGCATATTTTCAACAACATAAATTAATTATGGTTCAGACAATTTCCCGTTTTAACTAGACTGGGATCCCAGCATCAGATAGTTTTCCCGATTGGGATCCCGGCTTTAAACAGTTCCGATTGGGATCCCAGTGTCCGATATTTATCCCGTTTCATCTAGACTGGAATCCCGGCTTCAGACAGTTATCCCGAATGGGATCCCAGTTTCAGATATTTATCCCGAATGGGATCCCGCCTCCGGATGCTTATCCTGGCTTATCCCGACAATTTCACCGGGATTGCATTGGGATCCCGATCGATCCCGTTTTCGTTTTCTCTTGGGTACCAACTGATAAATTAAAATAATCTTTACCATTCAGTGATAACAAGCAGTTTTTTTACATCTTAATATTTTATGATGTATTTAAATGAGTAGTTATTGTTGCAAACTCCATTAGAAATTTTAATTGAGATTAGTTTTGGAATAAGGGAAAGGGGGATGTGATTAAAAAAATTGGGTTCAATTTTTCTCATTTGAAATTTCATAAATAAAAAAGAAAATTTCTTCAAACATTTTTTTGAGAGGATTAATATTCAACAGCATAGTGAATTGCTCTAAGAGAAACAAAAATTTTAAGTTCATTAGAACACATTCATTCTGTGTCAGAAACCTATGCTGTGTCAACTATTTAATCACAATCCAAATTTAGAGCTGAATCCAGCTTGAATGTTGTGTCCATACTTGCCCTAACCGTTCAGGGTTCAACCTCTGCGGTCGTATAAAGCTACGCCCTGCGGAGCATCTGGTTGGTTATTATCTTGAATATATTATAGATAGAGATAAACTGTAAACAGCAATAATGTTCAACAAAGTAATATCTACAAATAAGCCAACATGACCAAAATGGTCAGTTGACCACTTTAGGAGTTATTGCCCTTTATAGTCAATTTTTAATCATTTTTCGTAAATCTTAGTAATCTTTTAGAAAAATCTTCTCCTCTGAAACTACTGGGCCAAATTTAACCAAACTTAGCTATAATCATCATTGGGGTATCTAGTTAAAACTAGAGGCTCTCAAGAGCCTGTGTCGCTCACCTGTTAATGTGTTTACTGATGTCCGCCATCTTTGTTGGTAGGCGGGGTCATTAGACACTCTTTTTAAAAATAGATACCCTAGTATTATGATTGTGGCCAAGTTTGGTTAAATTTGGCCAAGTAATTTTTGGAAAGATTTTTATACAAGTTACAAAAATGAGGAAAAGTTGTTTAATATTGATTCTAAAGGGCAATAACTCCTTACGGGGTCCTCTAACAATTTTGATCATGCTGACTTATTTGTAGATCTTACTTTGCTGAACATTATTGCTGTTTACAGTTTATCTCTATCTATAATAGTATTCAAGATAATAACCAAAAACTGCAAAATTTTCTTAAAATAACCAATTTAAGGGCAGCAACCCAACAACAGGTTGTCCAATTCAAAATTTGTGAGGGGATATATCTTATTCTGATGGACATTAAAATCTTGAAAGATTTGCCCTAAATGTCTTGGTTTCAAAGATATAAAGCAAAAACTGCATTTTACCACTATGTTCTAATTTTAGCCATGTCGGCCATTTTGTTTGGTAGGCTGGGTCATCGGACACATTTTTTAAACAATAAACCACAATGATAATTGTCGCCAAGTTTGATTAAATTTGGCAAAGTAGTTTTAGAGAAGAAGATTTTTAGAAAAGTTACAAAAAATGATGAAAAGTTGTTAAAAATTGACTATAAAGGGCAATAACTCCTTAAGGGGTCGACTGGCAATTTTGGTCATGTTGACTTATTTGTAGGTCTTACTCTGCTGAACATTATTGCTGTTTACAGTTTATCTCTATCTATAATAGTATTCAAGATAATAACCAATAACTGCAAAATTTCCTTAAAATAACCATTTCAGGGGCAGCAACCCAACAACAGGTTATCCGATTCGTCTGAAAATTTCAGGGCAGATAGATCTTCACCTGATAAACAATTTTACCCCATGTCAGATTTGCTCTAAATGCTTTGGTTTTTGAGTTATAGGCCAAAAACTGCATTTTACCCCTATGTTCTATTTTTAGCCATGGTGGCCCTCTTGGTTGGTTTGACGGGTCACGCCACACATTTTTTAAACTAGATATCCCAAGGATGATTGTGGCCAAGTTTGGTAGAATTTGGCCCAGTAGTTTCAGAGGAGAAGATTTTTGTAAAAGTTTACGGACGACGGACGACGGACGACAAGTGATGAGAAAAGCTCACTTGACCTTTCTGGTCAGGTGAGCTAAAAATGTGTCCGGTAACTCGGCCAACAAACCAAGATGGCCGCCATGGCAAAAAATAGAACATGGGGGTAAAATGCAGTTTTTGGCTTATAACTCAAAAACCAAAGCATTAAGAGCAAATCTGACAAGAAGTCAATTGTTGATCAGGTCACGATCTATCTGCCCTGGAATTTTCAGATGAATCGGATAATCAGTTGTTTGGTTGCTGCCCCTGAATTGGTAATTTTGAGGAAATTTTGCTGTTTTTTTGTTATTATCTTGAATATTATTATAGATAGAGATAAACTGTAAACAGTAATAATGTACAGCAAAGTAAGAACGAAAAATAAGTCAGTATGACCAAAATAGTCAATTGACCCCCTAAGAAGTTATTGCCCTTTATAGTCAATTTTTAACAATTTTCTTAAAATTTGAAGATTTTCAATAACATTTTCCACAGAAAGTACTGTTATAGATAGAGATAATTGTAAGCAGCAAAAATGTTTAGTAAAGTAAGATCTACAAACACATCACCATCACCAAAACACAATTTTGTCATGAATCCATCTGTGTCCATTGTTTAATATTCACATAGACCAAGGTGAGCGACACAGGCTCTTTAGAGCCTCTTGTTTTTATGACCTTAACGTTTTATAATATTTAAATGGCCTCATCCAAGCTGGACATCGAGACAGTAAAATTTCTCAAGTCGTATCAACTTGGGTTTGTTTTTCTAATCATATGCTATCAAATGGTAGAATTTCTGACTAAATAATTATAAGTTCGAAGAGGGGATAATGAATACTTAAAAGACTTGCTCATTTTCAGGGTTCGTATGGATAGTAAACCCGGCAAATAATTTGTAACAGACCCCTGTGTTTGATCGTTTTTTAAAATCCTCGTTTGTTCAAAGTTCGTAAAACAAGTTTGTGAGTGACATCGGGTCAATTCATTTCATCTCATTTCATTCATATATGCCTCTATATATTCTTTAAATTAAAAAAATAGATGTCAATGTTGAAATCTTTGTTTATTTTGATCTTTCAAAAAACGCCATTTTGTAAAATTTATTAGACTGGTCCCGCGGAGTTACTTTAATACAACGGAAATAATTCTTTCAAAAATCGTAAACCAGTCGATCACGTGATCCGAAGTGAAAAATAAGCGGGAAATTAGAAAAAAAATTGAAAAATACGAAAAAAAATATAGCGATGCGTTTGCCTGGGATTGCGCTGCGGTCAGTGCAATAGGACAGCGGGGAATTGCAATAGCGCTGAAAAGCGCTGTGCTAAAACGGCCTGGGGAGAACACTGAATATGTATTTGCATTTTATATTTTTATGATTTAATCTTTTTCACCCATAAAACGTAAATATATATAAGGAATAATTTTGAATGGTGACAAATAAGGGGAATTAACTCTAGTTCAAATATGTTTGTAAACCAGCAGTGCAATTTATTTACGACCTAAAGTTAAGGTAATTGGTGTTAATTAACAGTGTGTTTGACACCAGTGGTAAGTACTTGTCAGTGCAAAATATATTTTAACTTACCGTTAGCTAAAAATAATATGCAACTACATAAAAAGAAGATAATCTTAATATGAGGCAGGCACAACCTGTGAAAGGGGACGAGTCTGTATGAATTTTCTTTGTTTTTTTTTGTATCTTCAAAATCTATTAAAAAAGAATTGGAAGTACCGTAACATTTCTGATTTTCATTCTGTTGTTAGAGATTTTCCTTGTGACGTTATTTAAGTTATTGTCATGTTCAATGTAAACAAAGAAATGTGATTATCAGGTAATGGTTATTCATATCAAAGACAAAAGAATTATTTAAAATTAAATTGGTATTGAGTTCCTATATTTTACTAGACTACTCAACAATGCTCAAAGTCTCATGACAAACAAGCATTGAAGAAGGAAGTCAATGGAAGTAGATTTCTGCATTCTGCGTAAATCAGAAAAGAAAAAAGTGACAAAAAAAAGTTCACGATTTTGGGTTCATTAGCATAATGAAAATTTTGGGAAAAATTTTCCCAATTTTTATTTATTGATTTTTATACTGTAATCATGGTAATACGGGACTTCGTCCCCATATAAATTTTAGTTCAAGAAGATAATTTTTTGTTTTTTTCTGTAACCAAATTGTGGAACTTTTCACATTTCCTCTATTTATCAATAGCTGTAATCATGGTGTCAACAGGCCAAAGCAAAAAACATTTAATAGCCTTTCAAGACGTCATGATTATTTTGTCTAAAAAATTACAAACTGCTTAATAACACAATACATTGTACATGTACATATGTCATGTATGTTTAGAAGGAGCAGATGCACCAGATATTGCAATATCATTGAATACTAAAAGCTGTCCAGCACTCTAAGGCTTCAACCCATCCCTAGATTTTCCATCATCTATCATGGAAAACTTCATGGAATTCCATGGAATATTTTTCCATGGAATTCCATGGAGTATTGGAACCTGTTTTCCATG
Source organism: Mytilus edulis (assembly GCA_019925275.1). Taxonomy (NCBI): domain Eukaryota; kingdom Metazoa; phylum Mollusca; class Bivalvia; order Mytilida; family Mytilidae; genus Mytilus; species Mytilus edulis. The sequence goes on along the minus strand of CM034360.1, from coordinate 119,611,651 downwards.
GAAATTCATGGAAAATAAAAAGAGAAAAAAAGGAATTAATAATATTTCCATCTGAAACATTTTCCATGGAATTCCATGGAAAATATTTTCCATGATGTTTTTCCATGGAATTCCATGGAAATATTTCCATCGTTTTCATTTAAAATGAATTGCCCTAATTAACCTTTTGACAATATACCCTGTTTAACCGTATCTGTAATAATGAAGGTAAAAAAAACTAGGTTCCTTGCTTTTTTCGGTTTGGTATGGTCTTTTGAGTCTTGCAATGGTCAGTAATAAGCAATAGACTCAACCATCATTTTAACCTTTACTTCAAACTCATTTGATGTATTATGATAAATACAATAAACAAGCAAAAACTTTCAATATTGGTATATGTTTGCACTGCCTTTATATCAAGAAATTAAGGTTATAAATGTCACTTATGTCAACACCAGGCTTCAGTAGATCCATCTTGTAGAACAGCATTAACCAATTTATTGGAGTTTCATTTCTTCCTCATGATACCTAAAAATAATTTTACTGTTATAAATAAAGAGATATTCTTTAAATAATGATATTATTAATAATGGTTAACCACTTTAGTCTTTGTCCTAAATAATTTTTTTTCATAATTACATACCCGCCAACTGTCACTATTTGAGGGGGATTTCCCCCATGGAGGCTCCCCAATGGAAATTTTGTAAGAGCAATTTTGTCCACTATTTTAAAGAAAACAATTAATTTAACAATGGCTATGAGCATGATGAGCATGTTAAAGCACGAAGAAACCAAAAAACCACATTAGAATATATTTGAAGGCCCCCTTGAAGGTTTTGTAGGACTATAAGAACCATCTTTCAGGTAAAACCCCCATGGGCATTTTGAAAAGTTGGCAGGTATGTAATTATTGTATATAAATGTCTGCATTGGTATTTTCCATTTATATTAGAACTTAGTGTTGATCTGCAGTTTGCTGTAAAGATACACTTTTTTTTACTTTTATGGATCTATTTCTCATTGGCAACCAATTTCAACGGATCTTAAATTTTATAACCAAATTACTTCATTAGTGGATTATTAGTTATTATAATACACCATATACAGTTTGTCTTGTCTTTATACCCAATCATTATAATTATAAGTGAAAAATCTACTATAGGTGTTTTCATGATGTTGTTATGTTGAACTAAAGGAGCTTGCACACACTCAAAATGGTAGAATCTAATTCAGTGTACTTACCAAAAAATATGCTCCAAAATCCAACAGTCAATGCAAGTCATCAGAGAATAAATCTGCACTATTCGATGTCAAGAACTATTTGGAACTATTTAATCTAAGTCTAATATAAATTTTGCATTTTGTTCAGGAGAGAAGACATCTTTGTTTGTTGCCTGCATAGCCGTTGCAAGTTCAAATTTTCAATGTGTTGGGGGATGTATGAGGAGTTATCTGATTTCTTTTAAAAGAGCCCCAATTGAATACTGTTATTTACCTATATCTTGGATATTATATATATATTTTAATAAAAGATTATCCATTTATTGTTTATTTACCATTTTTATGTTTAAAGTAATAATAATTGCACAAAAATGTATAAATTCATGTTCTACCCCACATTTGGCCTCACACTGTATGGTCATATCACTTGTCTTCTACACAAAGACCAATGAAAACCAGATGGCACTTTACATTTCTTTCACAGTCTAATTGATGATAAAGAATTAATGTATGTAATTTGTGTACATTTTTTCCATGACTTTCCATCTCAAAAATATTCTAAGTTAAGATTCTATAATTTTTCCATGTTAAAAATATTCTAAGTCCACTTTCCATCCTTTTTTCCATCTACAAAGTTTTATTAGTCTACTTTCCATCCCATTTTCCATCCAAAAAGTATTTTTCCATGGAATTCCATGGAAAGTTTTCCATCTTATCATGGAAAATGATGAAATAAGTAACACATATAAGTTTTCCATCTGAGATGGATTATTTTTCCATGAAATTCCATGGAAATTCATGGAAAAAAAATGCAATTTCCATCATTTTCCATCATTTTATCATGGAAAAAGTTGAACTGCATGGAAAATCTAGGGATGGGAAGGAACAGGAGAATATTCTCGTGAACAAAATGGTGAAAGACTAAATTTTCTCTAATTTGATTATATTTCATTTAATGATATAACATGAGGCAAGCGTTATCTGTGAAAGGGGATGAAGTCTATTTGAATTATTTATAAAAAAAAAAATCAAACATATAATTTTAACTTCAAAATCTGTTTTTAAAAAAAGAAACAGAAATACTGTAACGTTTCTTATTTTAGTTCTGTTGTTCATTGTTGTTAGGGATTTTAGTTGTGACGTTATTTAAGTTATGACGTCAGATTCAATGTTAAGAAAGAAACATGAACATCAGGTAACAATTTTTTTTAGCTCACCTGGCCCAAAGGGTCAAGTGAGCTTTTCTCATCACTTGGTGTCCCTCGTCGTTAACTTTTACCAAAATCTTCTCCTCTGAAACAACTGGGCCAAATTAAACCAAACTTGGCCAGAATCATCATTGGGGTATCTAGTTTAATCAACCAAGATGGCCGCCATGGCTAAAAATAGAACTTAGGGGTAAAATGTAGTTTTTGGCAATTTAGCAATATTGAATAAACAAACGCTGAATTCCAGGCTTCTGACTTGGGACAGACACAGAATTCAAAACAATATGGTAAAACATGTTTGTGAGAGCCAAACATTAACCCTCCCTTAATCTGGGATAGTCTGGCACAACAATTGCCCAGGAGGCACCTTATACATTGTACTACAGACACAAATCACCATCATCACTGATAAAATTCAAATATTGATTTTACTGATTTTTCTGATAATTCTTACTAAATGCTATAAAACATGATAAAATACAAACCACTTCAATGTACATGTATTTAAATAATTTTAATGCCACCTATGTTACAACAAAAATACATCTTACTCAGCATGATTAGTATTGGTCTCTGATATATAATTCTTTTCACCATTAGTAATGATTACAGTCTAGGATGCATATTTTGACATAAGGACATTACAATGCATTATATTTTAGTGACACATATCTTTTTCTGGTCTGATCATCTACTATATTCATCATGCTCATAAGTTACACCTTGTAAGTGACATAAAAAAGATATTTGTTTCAATATTTCATAGTCCATGATAAGGTAATGAAGGGTATTACAGTATGGTATATAAAAGTTTTTGTTTTTTAACTGACCACATAAACACCTACTTTGTAAAGGATCACTCTAATTCAAACAAAAAATTCTCTGAAACTGATATTAACAAGATGCTTGATTTCTTGATTAACAACATATTTGTTACTTTTGGAGGTCATGTTTTTCAACAGACTGTCGGCATTCAAATGGGAACAAACTGTGCCCCTCTACTTCATTTGTACTTGCCGATTTGTTCTTTATTATTATGAGGCTGACTTCATGCAGGAACTTTTTAGGAAGAAAGATAAGAAGTTGGCAATATCCTTTAACTCTACTTTCCGCTATTATAGATGTTGTTCTTTTACTAAATAATTCAAAATTTGTGACTGTGGAACGCATCTATCCCATCGAACTAGAGATAAAGGATACTACAACTACAGTTAAGTCAGCCTCATATCTTGTCTTACATCTAGAAATTGACAATGAGGGTTGGTTGAAAACAAAACTTTACGACAAAAGAGGTGATTTCAACTTTCCATTTCTAAGTAGCAACATTCCAGCAGCACCTGCATATGGGGTATATATCTCCCAATTGATATACAACTCGTCTAAACATCCTGTGCTTGCATTTCCTATCATGATTTTCTTGAAAGAGGGTTGCTGAACCCAAGGAAGCTATTAAACCAAGAGAACATCCAAATGGTGAAGTTGAAATCATCCCTTTGTAAATTTTACAGATGCCATCACGAGTTGGTTGACCGTTATGGAATAACCGTTTCACAAACGATATCGGATATGTTCCTTACGTCGTAACTACAATCCCCTTCCCTTTCATGAATGTGACCTACTGAATTAGACTTTTTAACGGATTTGTTATCACCTAAGCAACATGACAGGTGCCACATGTGGAGCAGGATCTGCTTACCCTACCGGAGATCACCCCTAGTTTTTGGTGGGGTTCGTGTTGTTTATTCTTTAGTTTTCTATGTTGTGTCATGTGTACTATTGTTTGTCTGTTTGTCTTTTTCATTTTTAGCCATGGCGTTGTCAATTTATTTTAGATTTATGAGTTTGACTGTCCCTTTGGTATCTTTCGTCCCTCTTATAAAGTTTTCATTACAAATCATAGTAAGTAGTTGTTATCATGGTTATGTGAGTATCGATTATTGCTCTTAGATTTTATTAAAAAAAAAATGGCGTCAGAAAATCAAAGTTTGAGAGAATTTTTCCTGGGTGTGCTTTTCACTATTTTCATAGAATATTTCATTTACATTGTAGCTCCAACATGGTGTAGGATTTCATACTTTATACAGAAATGTCAGATATCATCAGCAGCACCAGACCAGTCCAACAGTGTAGCTAACAGTGATGGAGATAGCTTTGATGACATCATGGATGAAAAGACTATTGAAAAAACACCAAGTATGGATCACATGTACATTATACTCAAAATATAAAAATAAGAACAGTGGTATGACTAAAGAGGTAGCATTGTTATAATATTTCTATTTACCATCATGTGATTACAAATAGAAATTGTGAGTATTTAGCTAGTATAATGTAAACTATAAACATTGAAAATATATACTAACAAAAAGTAAAACAAACACATGATGGATTGTACTATTTCAATTTTTAAACAAGCTAATTTTTTTATCTATGTTTTTTCCAATAACTTTCACAAAAGCGAATAGAAATCATTACAAATTTATCATACAAGATTTATCTCTCCTACAAAAACATCATTAAGGTTAGTAAATCAAGAAAATGAACTTCCTACTAGTACTTGAAAGGGCATTATATATATTGTATAAGTAATACCCTTGACTGACATACACATAAACATGATTATATTTTTTTTTAAATAAGAATAATTTAATTTTGGATGTAACACGTCTTCTGATTGGCTGACGTTATTTTGTTATGAGCCCATAGACATAATTTAGTCATGTGACCGTGACGTCATTAACGTTTTTTCATGGTTTTCTACGGTTTAAAATGAAATTTAGAATTAGATTATAAGAAATGACTGTAATATTTTTTCTGCCTATTCGAAATAACATAAAAAAAATGTTGTGCACACTGTTAAATAACCCGCTACGTGTGTTATTTAGTGTGCACCAAATTTTTTATGTTATTTCTTCATAGACAGAAAAAATATTACAGTCATTCCTTAAATGGTTTACTGTGTGTGGACACGAACAATATGAATTTTATATTTTTTACAGAGGCACACTATGAAAACTTAAGGAGAAATCCTGATCAGCCTTTAGATGCCAGAGTTCTGAAACTTGCTGTTATTGGTATACCTAATGCAGGGAAATCTACCCTTGTCAACAGGCTTATGGGATGGAAAGTAAGAATTCACAATATTAATACACATTGATATATAAAGTGGCATTATCTGTCAAATTCATAATCACTGATTTGATTTAAATTCTTGTATTAAATTATAACATCCAGTCAGGGGTTATACTTATACAAGTTTATTTTATAGACTGGTACCTGTACAGGTAAATTATTTTGGAGGTAGAGTTATATCCCTTAGTTATTTAGATTTTTTTTACTTACACAAGTAAAAAAGTCTTTTTTATACCCCCGCTTTAAAAAAGGGGGGGTATACTGTTTTATCTCTGTCTGTCAGTCCGTCCGTCAGTCCGTCCGTCCATCAGTCCGTCCGTCAGTATGTCCCACCCATGAAACTTTCGTCACATTTTTCTCAGGAACTACACATCCACCCTTTCTGTAATTTGGTATCAACATTTATATATGTCAGCCATACCGTGTGATGCGTTTTCAGATTCATCACTTGACAACTTCCTGTTTACCGAACACTTGTCTGATTTTACACATGATAGCCAAGTTGAAAATTTTCGTCACATTTTTCTCAGGAACTACAATACAAGGATTTCTGAAATTTGGTTTCAGGATTTATATAAGTCAGCTATACCGTGTGATGCGTTTTCAGATTCATCACTCGACAACTTCCTGTTTACCGAACACTTGTATGATTTTACACATGATAGCCAAGTTGAAAATTTTCGTCACATTTTTCTCAGGAACTACAATACAAGGATTTCTGAAATTTGGTTTCAGGATTTATATAAGTCAGCTATACCGTGTGATGCGTTTTCAGATTCATCACTCGACAACTTCCTGTTTACCGAACACTTGTATGATTTTACACATGATAACCAAGTTAAAAATTTTCGTCACATTTTTCTCAGGAACTACAATACAAGGATTTCTGAAATTTGGTTTCAGGATTTATATAAGTCAGCTATACCGTGTGATGCGTTTTCAGATTCATCACTCGACAACTTCCTGTTTACCGAACACTTGCATATTTTTACACTATTAATATTATCCACTTGCGGCGGGGGTATCATCAGTGAGCAGTAGCTCGCAGTTTCACTTGTTTCTTCTACTCTTAGATTTTTCTTGACTACAATATATATAATTACTCTTATAGAGTGTTTAATCGTCTGTCACTAATTATGGTTGTATTTACATTTTCATAAAAGTGTAATTTCAATGAAAATGTAAATCTCATTTGCCTGTTATTTCAAAATGCTGCTCATTTACAGGCCTCCAGGGAACACATTTGTAAGGCCTTGTGCAGTTACTTAAAAACTTTGTGCAATGGGTTTCTTTGCTTAGTTAATGAGATAAAAGGTTTGACTGGAATTAAAAGTTGATTAGCAAACCAGAGGTAATTTTTTGGAGAAGATTAAGGGGAGATAATTTAATCAGGGAAAATAAAATAGACTTCTTACAATTTACTTAAACAAGTAATTACTACATGAATCTTGAAGTTAATAAAAATGATCAAATAAGTATATTACTCTTGATTGACATACTAAGGTCTAAATTTCTATAACAATATCAGTGCATGTTTCCTCTTAAAAGATCTTGTTTTTGATCTCTATATACTGTATAGCAGGTTATTTTCTTGGGGTGCAAATTTTCGCTTATTTTTCACAGATTAAACAAAATGGCCCAAATAAATTACGCCAATTTAAAAGGCTCATGCAAAGGTATTGATAAAAGTTTTGAATCTTCCCAAAATAATAACTGCCAAAATATTTTGTATACATTATTCAATGAAAGACGCGGAAATAACCCTGTATACCATGTATACGGTATATTTTAGCTGACATGGTTTTCTGTATTTTATGCTGACAGGCAAGACATATCTCTGTGTCAACAGTTTATATCTATATATTTTAGCTAATATGATTTCTGTATTGTTTTTCAGGTATCATCTGTGTCCAGTAAAGTTCACACCACAAGGAAAAACACTAATGCAGTTTTAACAGAAGACAATACACAGATAGTATGTTGTACATTTAATTAATTCTATTTGATGATTTCATACTGCATTAAGGATTACTTTTTCAAAGCTTAAGTTTTACAAAACAACATCTTCTTCTCTTTATGATACAAAAATTGCAGGTTAAAATTTTAATTCTATATATTGTTTAGTGGCAATCTGCACCAAATCCTTTCCATCTACTAGTCTGAATTCAAATTTATCCTGATTTAGAGTAACTTCTCGCAATTTCATTGGCTGATATTGTCCTAATAAATTTCAGTACATTTTTTTATTACGTCAATAGGAATTATCTCCCTTATTTATTACGTCAATTGGGATTATCTCCCTTATACCACTGATCTAATAAAAAAATGAGTTGCTTCATAGTCCTAATATTTGATTTTTTCACAGTTTTAGATTAAATATCTAAAATATAATTGGTTGATATTGTCCTTTCATTGAATTTAAATATAATAATATGTAATATAACAAAATCAGGATAAATTTGTTACACAGTGTTCAATTGTCCTAATACGGAATTTATCGGGTCAATAAAATTCATATCAGGTTTGGCTTCGCCTCACCCGATATGAATTTTATTGACCCGATAAATTCTCGTATTAGGACAATTACACACTGTGTAACTAATAATATTCCTTATGTGTGTAAACAAAGTGTTGCATAAAATTACTATTCTGGATAAAAATTTATTAGTCTGGGGCATCAGACTAATGGCTAACATAGCTAAAGGTGCAAACTAGCAATTTAAAAGGATGCAAATAAATCCTCACTTTACATAAAAAACGTACAATGACATGTTAATATAAAAACAAGAAGATGTGGTATGATTGGCAATGAGACAACTCTCCACAAGATGCCATATGACACAGAAATTAACAACTATAGATCACCATAGGCCCTTCAACAATTAGCAAAGCCCATTCCACATAGTAGGCTATAAAAGGCCTTCAACATGCATAGAGTAAAAAAAATACTGCAGAGTCAGCTTTAAATGCCCCTAAATTAATAAGGTAAAACATGTCAAACGAGAAAAATAATGGCCTCATTTGTGTACAAAAAAATGAATGAAATCATGTTACACAGCGAAAAATGACAATCACTTAATTACAGGTTCTTGACTGGGGACAGGCACATAGTGATGCAGAATGTGGCGGGGTTAGCATGACTTACCAATCTGATGTTAAACTGACCACAGATACCATTAAATGTGAGAGAAGAAACCATTACCAAACTTCTTAAAATATACTAACAATTGTTTACACTCATTTTACAGATCTTTGTAGACACACCTGGTTTAATGACAGCATCAAAAATGAAAAAGTAGGTACAGCAATAATAAAAAGTTTTTTTGTTAAAATTAAAGGCAATACAGAATATGATGAATGTTATTTGGATAAAAGATGAGGCACCAACCCATAAAACTAAGAAAGACATAAATGTGAACATGAAATAATAATGTATAATGGATTATCTTCTACAGGTTTTAAAAACAAAAGCATGTATAAATAACTTTACTAAACATCAATCTCTTTTTTTTCAAATCTATCATAATCTTTATGTTGAAATTGTTTTGTTCTTTATGTCAATTTTATTTCCTTCCAATCTGAAATGGAAACATACTATTGCATAGTACACATGTTTTATAATTTGATAAAGTGAGGTTGTTTTCTTAAATTAAGTTGCTATTCTTTTGTAACTACAGACACAACACAGAGAAAGAGATGGTTTATGGACCTGAACTTGGTGTACAATCAGCTGATTTAAGTAAGATTCAGACAATACAAGGTTTTTTTACATTCCCCCTTTTGCATAGGGATTGATGTGAGTATGGTTGCATTCACACATCACTATTATAAAAAATATACTCATACAGCGAGTGTTAAGATCTCACAGAACGTGTTTAACCCCACCACATTTGGAACCTCTGGCTTTTGTAATTCTTGGAGGTTTTTTTAAATTTTTATTCGTTCATAATTCTTAGTTAATGATGTTTCAGAGTTAAGGTTGAAATGCATTTTTGTTGAACTAGTATACTTCATTGATGAGGAGCCAACTGAAGCTCAATGTTTTCACCCACTTCTTAATTTCTAGTGGGGCCTTGCTGGTCAATGGTCTCTGCGGTCAAACTATCTTAATTGACTAGCATTGTCAGTTTTCTTAAGTACTTAAGGTGGACGGTTACCACAAGCCACTACACCTTACTCTGAGAACTAAAAATGACTGCCACCAATATCATCATAGTGCTTAAAGTGATGGTATTAAACATGAATCAATCAATCTTAATATCTGGATATTGATAACTCCTGGTGTAGGATAGGCTCATGAGCATGTTTTTGTCTCTGTCAACTCTATACAACATAATTTACCAGTTGATTCTTGAAGCTTGTATTGTATCAAAAAAATGCAATGTGCTGTGATTCACAGAGGTTTGAAAGTTTCAGTTAAAAGCTTACTATATTTACAAATCAGTATATTATATGATGAAAATAGAAGAGCTATTTCAAAAGCATTTTGTTAAAATTTGATGAAGTGATGACATATGCCAAATTGACTCTTTGAAAAAGCACTTGGTATTTCATTTGCCATTTTCTTGAATTATCCATTTAAATGTGCTATGAAAATAATACATTTCATGATATAACTTTCCAAAGATTTAGGATAAAAAAATTAATCATGTTACTGTGAACAAAAATTATTGTGAGTTTTTTTTATTAATGCAAATAATGTGATTGGGTGAATATCACAATAATAAGAACTCACATTCTTATATCTGCAGATACATATGTCTGTATGCAGATTTTCCTTGTATCGAAAAAATAAATCTCGCTTTTTTGTCTTTCTAAAAATGGCAATAATAAATACACACAAAAGTTTCTGTATTTACAGTACTTTATTCCAGTGTGTGCTTAGCATTAATTTTATGAGTGTTATCCATTGCTACTCTGAATGTAATCTGATGATGTTAATATTTTCTATAGTTGCAGTTATTGTTGATTCAGCCGACAAATGGACCAGAGATGCATTAGATCAGAAAGTCTTAAAAGTTTTACAGCTACACAAAAATACACCATCAATACTTGTTTTGAATAAAGTAAGTATTAATAATGCTGCACTGGATTCCCGGTATTGTAAGAGTAGAGTAAATTTGAGACTGGAAATGGGGGGGGGGTTGTAAATTGTGACTGTATTTCAATTATCTAGAAGATTTGATGAGTGTATTTTCGATTTTCTAAAATTATGATAAAACTTAATGATTTGTTTTTGATATTGGCTTAATCAACATGGTTATCATGTGAGTCTGCTAGGGCAATTTGATATTCCTGCTGATGAAGTTAAAATAGAAAAAATAAAAAGTTTTTTTTGCAATTTATTCTATAAATGATATTTTTCTTACGTTTGAATAGGAAAGTTTTAAAAGAAAGACCTCTTTTAACACTTACAAAATGTTATGATAATTGTCCATTAATAAATTGAATTTTTGGTGAATGAGACCATTAATCAAGCCAAAAGCTTCATGTTGTGTTGAGTAGATAGTATTTTGTGATATATTTGTTTAGAAAATCTGATACTCTGTTATTTCTTGTCTTGGACCACTCTCTTGGACAGTAATAAATTCTCAGCCATTGTGACAAAGCTAATAAGCCCCACTTCCCTAAAGCTGTGATATGAGAATTACAAGGGACAGAACAGGGTGATATGGGCCAAGGCGAAGACAATAAGTTTGAGTATCAGTTACTTGAATTGCCACCAAATAAGAAAAAAATAGGCAGAAGAATAGAGGTAGATGCTTTACCACCACTGTCATGAAAGACTGGATGATCTATTCACAGTTTATTGAAATCATTGAATATTGCATATTGCTGTTCATGGCAAATAATGGTTCAATCAATTTTCAGTCATTCACTCTAAACCAGGACTTTATAATATCTAAAATATTATCCCAACAACTTTGAATGCAGTGTTATACGTTTTGTAATTTTGGATCCTCAATGCTCTTCAACTTTGTACTTGTTTTGCTTTATAACTATTTTGATATGAGTGTCACTGATGAGTCTTATGTAGATAAAACGCGCGTCTGGCGTACTAAATTACAATCCTGGTAGCTTTGATAACAATTATACATTTATATTGATTAACATTTCACTTCACCTCTATACTCTATACTAACCAGGACTTCTACGACTGACCTCAATGTTTCAACGATTGACCAAAAGTCATTGGTTAAAAAGGTACATTTTGTCTGATTTCTCTTGTAGAGCTAATAAAAAAAATAAGAAACTTTTCTATTCTGTCAATGGCTAAACAAGTAAAAAGTACATTAGAGTCGCCGTCATGTAAAATTGACACTATGAGTTTAGTTGAATTTTCTTTTAATATCAATCACATTCACTAGAGATGATGTTTTTCAAATAGCGGAAGAAAAATTCCATTCCAAAAATCCACTACTGTCCTACCTTTTATTGTGTTTGCACTGTATAATCCTGACCTTTACATAATCCAAGATTAGTTTGTATGGTGGAATACGACATTGTTATGATCGGAAGTGTTGCGGTGGAGTTCCACGTGCTGTCTATTTTCTCGTGTCTCTCGGAGCTGTTCATCGTCTTTACGCAAAAACAGCACGGGAAAATGTATCATCAATGACAACGCTATTACCGAAGAGTAGCGATTATATTATGAAATAAGAGATCCTCATAGAAACCAAGATGGCGGTTTTACAATGTAAATAATCTGGAAAAATATGAAGGTCAGGATTATACAGTGCAAACACAATAAAAGGTAGGACAGTAGTGGATATTTGGAAAGGATTTTTTTCTGATAATTGAAAAAAATCATTTTGAGTAAATGCAACTGATAATTATTTTTTTTTTAAATTCATTGTGCCAATTTTACGTGTCGGCGGCTATAGAGTCATGGTTGTTTTATCATTATTAATTTTTTGTATTAATAGGTAGATGCAATGAAAAAGAAAGTTATGTTAATTCCAATAACAAGACAGTTAACAAGAGGAGTAGTAGGTGGAACAAATATTCAAATAACAGGATCACAACTGAAAAGGGAAAGGCAACAAGAATTTGATGCTAAAAACTTTTTCCAAAAAATACAAGACAAAGTTGTAGCATCTGATGGAAACCTTGACATTTCTGCTTATCTTGAAGATAAAAAGAAAGTTGTCAAACAGGAAGAGGAAGTTTTTCCATGGGAAAGTTCTGGATACAAAACACAAGTTATTTCACTCCAACAGAGGAAGAAGGAGATGTCTAAAAACCCAACAGTCATAGCTGAAAACCAAAAAGACACTTCTGAAAACATTCAAAGTTCTATAGACAGTAAACCAACATCTGACATGTCTCAATTAAATCAAGACACTGATAATACAAAAGTTGTCACCATTCAAAATAATGAAGTTAATGAGATAGTTTCAGACAATAAAACAGCAAAACCTGAAAAAAATAAAGACAAGAATCAGCGTCTTTATACAGAATATATAAAGCGAATTGAAAGTGTTGCTAAAGAAGTAAGGGATGTTGAGGGATGGCCATATTTCAGTAGGGTGTTTATGATTTCAGCATTGGAGAATGATGGGGTGGAAGAGTTAAAGGTAAAATTAAAGATACACACTTCTCTTAATGAAATAGTTTTAGTATGAGATTTGACAATTGCTGCATTCCAGTGTTGTAAAATCTAAGCAAAAGGACACATGTTCATAGTCTATTATTGGTTTGCAGTGTTTTTACATAGTGGTTCATGCATTATTTAATGATAGATTTAAAAAAAAAAACAAAAACAAACTATACTCTCTACAAGCTTTATCCTTTAAATTCAAAATCTGTTTAGCCAATCCAAGAAGAAATATGTGAAGTATAAACATACTGGTTCAGAATTCAAAATATTATTATTATACAGCTTTAGTTACAAGTGTTTTGTACATAAATTATTTATGACCTTTTTATTTTGTTTAAAGGCCTTTTATTCATTAGTTAAAGAAAACACACACATTTTTAGAAAACATTGTTTCAGATTCACACAGAACGATAGTGTACCCTAATGCTTTCCTATAAGTTGTATCCTGTACGAAAAAATCCAGGCGTCTTTTACACGGATTCCAGGCGGATATTTTAGAGGGAATCCGTTTAAAGTCCACTTTTACACGAAGAATCTTTCTTACATGGATTCCAGGCGGGTTACGGGCGGAATAGAGCCGAAATATGCAAATTTATCCGCCTGTCTTAGGAGGAAAAATTTCCGTCTAATTAAAAGGAAAAATGTTTTTCTCAAAAATATATCCGCCTAAAGAGACGGAAAATATATCCGCCTAAAGAGACGGAAAATATATCCGCCTAATGAAACGGAAAATATATCCGCCTTCGAAAAAAAATCCGCCTTAGAATATGAAAAAAAATCCGCCTTAAGAATATGAAAAAGTTCTGTCTTCAATGAAAGAATTTTTTCATTCCAAAGATTCAGGTTTTTACCACTGCCATGCCTTCTTGCGAAGAAAAACTAGGCCTTCATACAATAAAATGCAAAAAATGTTATCAAACTTGATCGAATTTATTTAAGCAACTACAAATTACTATACATGTATGTATAATTTTGACATTTTTAGTTCTTCACAATTTCTTCATTTTCAGTTATTAGTCATATTTTTAAGGGTTTTTCAGTGTTCTTTGAATATAAATTATTATCACAAGTTCCTGAATTTATTTCGTGCATAACTGATTTGCTCTGTAACAGCATCATTGATATGACCATCTTGCATGGATCTGTTGTGTTTTGTGCACCAAGCAGTAACATAACCTGAAAAAAAGAGGACATAAATTAAAATTACCATGCATTATTGGTTTAACTAAAAGGAATTTGACAAATTTCTCTATGTTATACAGGTAAATTGTGAGCTGCCTAAGTAGGTAGGGTTTTCCTTCATTTTGACATATTGACCTGAATTTACTATTTTTACCATATATCATTCAATATACATATTACAACAGAAACATCTAAAACTTGAAATTATAAGATTAAACTATGAAAAATAAGATGTTAAGCATGTTTTAAAGAGTAATTATATTTTAAGAAAAAAATCCTTGTAAATCAAGGGCAGATAATTATAATGAATTTACTATGACCTGTTTTGGGGATTTTCTCAATAAAATAAGACCTTTGGGCTGTAACCCCTGTTTTCAATTTGCTAATTTTAAAGATATATATCATGTTTATATCAAAAAAATATTACAGATGGTTTACAACTTTTGATTTTTTTCAAATTTGTTAAAAGTCCAATATGTGCAAAAGTTACTTAAAAAGCATTCATAAGGATTTCTTTCATATAAAACTACTTACTCCAAGTCTGATTGAATGTGTCCATTCTTCAGTCCTATCAGAAAACAATTTTCTTTTGTTTCACCAGTTCTGAAATATAAAAAAAATTGTCTTATTACAATTAAACAAAATAATTATTACATATACTGTGCATGAAGTGTATAGGTTATTCTTTACTTTGATTAGTACATGTAGTATTGGTCTTTTATTTTACTTTAACATCATAGGCCCGCATTTACATGTACAAAATGTTTGTCTTGCCATTTTAAAAATCTTAAATTTGATCCATAATCATGATAATTGAGTACATATGTACTAAATTTTAAAAGATAACACTTTATGATTTTTCGGAATAGATGTCTATTATATATATTTAATTATTACAGTCATACAACAGATCTCCAATTTTGCTATCAAATAATATCATATAAAAGAGATTGTCTTAAAGATATAAGTCTTGTGTCATACACAAATACCACAGTAATTATGAACATGATGTAATTATGCAAAAATTGAAAGGTCTTATATAGTTATTTTCTTGATCCTACATGGTACTTATATATATATATGTCACTTGAAATTATTTGAAGGAAATAGCAGTTTCATAATATTCAAAAAGGTTGAAATACTTATATTCATAATTTCAACTTACCAGAAGATTCAATCCAAAATATATGAAAACATCAATCTTCACAAATCCAATAGTCATGTCATCAGAAGAATATATACATCTGCACTTTTTAATGTTAATAGACTACTTTGGCTCTTTTTAGTCCACAACTCTACATCCATGGTAAAATTCATATTTTGGTCAAGATAAATATTTAAGACATCTTTTCTTGTAATGTCTGCAAGTTCAAATTTTGAATCTGACCTGAGTGTTGGGGTTATTTTGGGAGTTGTTTGATTCCTTGAAATGTTTCCCTAATCATTATACTATTAATTACCTAAATCTTAAATATTTGATTTATAATAATAAATAAATAATATTCACCAATTTTTATCTATTATTTTTATATTTTGGACTGTAGCAATTTAAGAGAAATGTACAAAGCAATGTGGTCTCCTTCATAAGGCCCCAACTCTTGAGTGTGTACATATCATTTCCTGTCCATTTCACAGAGGCAAATGGAAAACAGATGGGGGACCTACATAACATTTCTATCACTAACTGATAAGAAAGAGACTGCATGGAAATACTATTTGTGTATTATCATGATTATTACTTAATTAAATAGAGATACACTTAATAATTAATTGTACTTGAAAATAAATTAATTTAACCTGCAATTCCTATGTTGGAAAATTCAAAAACAAGTTATTGTTATCACTGTTAGTGAAATAAGTATATATATTCTAGTCACTTTTTATATGTTTAAATGTATATAAATAGCAACACATAACATAAAGTTATAAATTACCTAACAATGCTATCACAATTTGAATTTAATTGAATTTAATATGCCATCTTTAAGACTCTTTAAATATAAAAATATTAAATATGTTGGATTTCAGGGGGGTACAAATACTGACTTTATGGCCCAAATAATCACCATGCATGCACTCTCTCATCAGTAATGATACATTTTCATTTGAAAAAAAAATTAAAAGAACAATTCTGCCTCAAAAGTTAGAAAAAATTTCTAAGTACAATTCCCGCCTGATAAATTTGAACAAAATCTTTTAAGTCCAATTTCCTCCTAACAAACTTGAACAAATATACTAAGTCCAGCATTCCGTCTATGATATTTCTTTTACTAAAGAAATCCTGTTAACTCAACAGGAAAGTAGTAAATATTTCGCCTAAGGTCTTTGATACTTCAGGCGGATTTTTTTCAATATTCCATGTCCGCCTTAATTCCGTCTATAAGTCTTAATTTTTAGGTGGATTCCGCCTGGGTTCCTGCTATTTTTAAGCGGAATCCTCCTAATATTCTCATACGGGTTATATAGTATTCTTAAATTTGGTCTACAATTTAATAAAAGACGAGCCCCTTTTCAATTTATGGAAAAGTTTGAAATATGTATTTCCTTATAGTTTTCATGTATTTCCTTATAGTTTTTATATATTTCCTTATAGTTTTCTTAAATGCATATGAATGAAGAACGAAAAAAGCAAAAAAAATATAGAATATACCTTTTTTGCTTTTACCAAAGAGACAAAATAGTTTTATTATATTTTAGGATTATCTGGTAAAACAAGCAAAATCTGGTGATTGGATGTACCACAGCAGTGTACTGGTGGACCAGAATCCATTTGATATTGCAAAACAGATTGTATGGGAAAAATTGTTGGAGTATTTACCAAAAAATATGCCTTATCAATTACGCCCTGTAAGTAATAACCAGATTTTAAAAATAAAACTTTCTAGCAGAGGAAACAGCATCTGTATAGGGGCTGTTCAATATTTGAATTTTTAGGGGCTTGGGGTAGGGGAGGGCACGTTTTAATTCCCCAACCACGAAAATATAAATTTTTCCGACGTAGTCGGTATAGTTTCGGTTTGTGCCCTTTGAACTTAAGGACGTTTAACTATGGCAACAGAATACGCATGCTCGAAAATCCTGGTGGGTGATGTGGTTGCGTTTGAAAAAACGTCTCATTAATTATATCGTGATGGAAAGTAAGTGAAACACTATAAATATTTGAACTAGATCTTACAAAGATTTATATTTTTATTAAAATAATTGTTTCTCCAATAGCTCTTTGCATACGTGACAGCTGTTTATTCAGGACAATTATATAATTTTTAATGTAAACTTTGTTGTACGAACGTACATGACTTTTAGAACGCACCTACGCATGTGAGATTTCCACGGGGTTTTGGTGAATGTAAACAGAAAGATACCAGGACCGAGAATACTGAACACAAACAGAGAAAAACGTTATTTAAATGGTATCTTTGTGCTTCTGAAGGTTATCGATATAATAGTTTTAAACATATACTTAAATTTAAATACGTCGGATATCTTTTTTAAAGATAGTTCTTGTTCACTGTTTACCTTATCTTATAAATCTTACAAAATTCTAAATATATTGCTTCCACCCATCATTTAATTGATTTGAGTGCCACCACCTACCTTCCATGTGTTTCAATATAGAACTTGTAAAGAAAATTGATAAGAGAGGGACCGAAATCACTTCATAAAACGAACAACACACTGTGAGCAATTTGTTGATATAATATCATTCTTAGGGACAACATCAAAAGTTCAATGTAGGATAAAAAACTTAATTCACATAGTTTTTTCACTGATCCCCCACCCCCCTCTTTACTTAATTTGGGAAAAATTGATTTACCTATATGGATATAGGTAAAATCGATTTTGGATTAACAAAACTTGCAGCAATGTTGACCCCCACCCCCAAACTATTTGATTTAAGTTTTTTTTATCCTACATCGATCTTTTGATGTCGTCCCTTAGATTTGAACAATTGCCAACAGTGTGGTAAACATTTGTACTACGTATACTGTACATAGGATGAAATTAAATAGAATTTGGCTGTTGTTTTGAATTGACATCAAAGGAAGAAATGACTTATGTTTGAATGTTTTTAAACGCCCGTTTACGGTTCATATTATGGTATACCCTTATTTGTCAGTCCATCTGTAATCAACATGTCGTTCATTAACTCAAAAATGCTTTAACCAATTTGCATGAAACTTTGATGAATTGTTTAAATCTATTGAGGTGAGCTCCCTTTAGTTTTTTTTTTTTATAAATTTATGATATGATATTTAGGAGATATGGAACTTTATTCTTTGAAAAAGAGATGTGCCTATCATGTGCTCATGGCACAGCTGTTTATTTTATTAGCTCACCTGGCCCAAAGGGCCAAGTGAGCTTTTCTCCTCACTTGGCGTCCGTCGTCCGTCGTCATCCCGCGTCCGTCGTCCGTCATCTGTAAACTTCTACAAAAATCTTCTCCTCTGAAATTAAATTTTGCTGTTTTTGGTTACTACCATGAATATTATTATAGATAGAGATAAACTGTAAACAGCAAAAATGTTCAGCAAAGTAAGATTTACAAATAAGTCAACATGACCGAAATGGTTGGTTGACCCCTTTAAGAGTTATTGCCCTTTATAGTCAATTTTTAACCATTTTTCGTAAATCTTAGTTATCTTTTACAAAAATTTTGTCCTCTGAAACTACTAGGCCAAATTATTTCAAACTTGGCCACAATCATAATTGGCGTATCTAGTTTAAAAAAAATTGTGTCCGGTGACTCAGCCAACCAACCAAGATGGCCACTATGTCTAAAAATAGAACATAGGTGTAAAATCAGTTTTTGGCTTATAACTCAAAAACCAAAGCATTTATAGCAAATCTGACAGAGGTTAAATGGTTTATCAGGACAAGATCTATCTGCCCTGAAATTTTCAGATGAATTGGACAACCCATTGACAACCCATTGTTGGGTTTCTGCCCCTGAATTGGTAATATTAAGGAAATTTCGCTGTTTTTGGTTATTATCTTGAATATTATTATAGATAGAGATAAACTATAAGCAGTAATAATGTACAGCA
This sequence comes from Mytilus edulis, assembly GCA_019925275.1. Lineage (NCBI taxonomy): Eukaryota > Metazoa > Mollusca > Bivalvia > Mytilida > Mytilidae > Mytilus > Mytilus edulis. The sequence continues at coordinate 119,592,284 of CM034360.1, read as the reverse complement.
AAGTAAAACCTAAATAAGTCATCATGACCAAAAAGGTCAATTGACCCCTTAAGGAGTTATTGCCCTTTATAGTCAATTTTTAACAATTTAAAATTTGAAAATTTTCACTAACATTATCTACTGTAACTACTGGGCCAAGTTCATTATAAAGATAATTGCAAGCAGCAAGAATGATCAGTAAAGTAAGATCTTTAAACATATCACCATCACAAAAACACAATTTTGTTATGAATCCATCTGTGTCCTTTGTTAAGTATTCACATAGACCAAGATGAGCGACACAGGCTCTTTAGAGCCTCTAGTTATTGCACAAAATTGTGCCAGTATACAGTTTGCAAAAGTAAAAAGGTTAAAATTCTTCAAGCTTTATTTGTATGATTTCTTTTTTTATATTTGCAGTGTAAATCAATCTCACACATGTCACACTTCTTCAAAAATTGCAGTCATGAATTTATCTTGATTTACAGTATTACATTATTGAAACATATTAAACTGAAAATATCCTGTGGAAAGTTAATGAATGAATATAAGCATAGTCAAATATACAAGAAAAATTTGTCTATTTACACATGTTAATTATCATGATTATGAGGCTAACATGTGAAAATGATAAAAAATGCTATTGTCTTATGGAAAGATTTGCAAGGTCAACCCTAACGACCTTATTATTTTCTGGAACAGCCCTGAATGAATTCATGATTTTATTTAAACAGGAAATAGTATTATGGGAAATTGATGAAACTGGTACACTGTCTATAATAATGGACATAGAAACTCCCAAAGTGGCTGAAGTTGTAAGTTTTAATAAATATCATGAATATAGGAAGATGTGGTATGAGTGCCAATTAGACAACTCTCCAACCAAGTCACAATTTAAAAAATTAAACCATTATAGGTCAAGGTACAGCCTTCAATACAGAGCCTAGACTCAAATCGAACAACAAGCTTTAAAAGGCCCCAACATTACTAGTGTAAAACCATTCAAACAGGAAAACTAACGGTCTAATCTATATAAAAAACAAGAAACAAGAAACACTTATGAACCACATAAACAGACGACAACCACTGAAAATCAGATTCCAATTTTAAGTATATATATGTTGCGGGTTACAAATCTATGGCAGATTCCTAATCTATGGCAAATGTGAGGTAACAAACGCCAAACAAATGAAATATGGCAGATTTTTGTTTACTCCAAATCTGTCGCAGATCTTGGGGGAAAGGGTACCGTATAACATCACAGTTGAATATAACGCCATATTTGATCTTTGACGCCGCTAACAATGGTAGGACCCGTAGATATGAATACCATTCAAGATGAAAATATTTTCCTGACAACAATTTTTGGGTGGTTTAAAGGAAGATGTGACCTATTATTCCGAAGATGGACCAAATGTGCTGTACTGGCTGAATCCCGCGATGAATTATGGCGCCGCTATTTTCAGTATCGCATATTTTAGAAAAAGGAATTTTGTTGGTGCCCTTAATAGCTTGCTGTTCGGTGTGAGCCAAATCTCCCTGATAAAGGCCGTATCTTGACCTGTACTGGTTTACTTTTATAAATAGTAACTTGGATGGAGAGTTGTCTCATTGGCACTCATTCCACATCTTCCTATATCTAGTTAGTAGTAGTTTACTGTCTACGGCTGGCAAAGTTTATAAAATAAAATATAAATTTTTTTATATAAAATTACCAGATACAAATTATATTTAAATCGTCATCAATAAAAAAAAGATGTTTTAACGGTAATGCTGAAATAAATTTTATTTGAAAATTCCAACTGTCTAGGTTTATTTGTTACTTTTTTATATTTTTTTATAAAAAGCGGCCTTTTTGGGATACGATTGCTTTCAAGCAATCTGTAGACTTTTACTATTGGCTCTGAGCAATGCCCTCACATCAACCGTTTTATTCTAAACATTAAGGAACATCACAGATTCTTATTATTGTCTTGCTTTAAAAGGTAAAAACAAACAAAGGGATTGAACTTAAACAACTTTCCTATAATGTTCTTTTCATAATCTTCATGTTTGATAATTCCCTTGACTTATATGCGTGTTTTTAACAACACGGAAAATCAGAATTAAGCAGTATTTATATTTAGTGTCTTTATAAATTTAGAAACACGTCAGAGGGAATTACCCAGGTTTGATGAAAATGCGAGTGTTCTCTGAATTCCGATAAATCTATTTCTGTCATATAAGAACTGAAGTGAAGTTTTTCTTATATGCTACCGTTATGAAACTGATATTTGAGATTGTACTTCCATAAAGAAATAGAGAACAATCTAGGTCGTTTAATAAACATTCAATACACGTTCTTGCTCTAGGGTTTGTTTTTAAAGGCAGTGCTTTAAGGCCTGACTTTCAAGTCATGAGGTTCATCTTTCCTTACGCAAATCTTTGCTGGGGGTCATTTTGCAAGAAATAGATCCGGAAATGTTTAAATTTCTCCTCTACTTTTTGTGGTATGTATTGGTTTTTGTTCCTTTCATTTACATTGGGAAATAAAGAAACGATCAGTGTGTATTGTTCGTTTAAAAAATCTGTTTATTAATGTGTCTTTTGCATTATAAGCAGTCAATCTGATTACAAACTATCATTATTCGAATTCCGTGTGGAAAGAGGTCCGTTCAATTTCGAGTACTATTTGCGATCTAAAGATATTTTAAAATCATTTCACTCGTTGATATAACATGATATTATAATTAAAAGTCGACTGACCGTGAATTATATTGCATAATATACAATTTAAAGTATTTCTGTACGTGAAGCCGTATGACGTTATAGTTATTTCGGTCTCAGTTATGTAAAATATGAAATTATCGTTCCTGAATAGGGTTCCACTAATTAAAGACAAGAAGCGTCAAAAAGTGATAAGAAGCGACAATAAAATTAAAATAGCGATAAGAAGCGACAATATAATTAATTTAGCGAGAAGAAGCGTCAAGAAGACTATATAGCGACTATACATAAATAAGAAAAAATGTCATTGCAACAACTTATTCCCCATAGATATTAAAAAAAACATGCATTATTTTTTATTATAGGGGCGGTTATAAAACATTTTTTATATTACTGTACATTGATAGATAAAAATATGTTTTTATTAAGAAGAAAGGGATTAGTTTTTATTAGATATAAAAAAAAATATATTTTATGCACACGCTAAAAATTGGCCATCAAAACAAAAAAATTTCAATTTCCTTTTAAAGAATTTATTGAATCAAAACCATGCAATATCATTTCCTTTCTAACAGTGAAATTCTTCTTTTTCATAGGGACATATTTGATAGGTGTAGCTTCACCCTATCACATCAAATGAGAATAGCCTCGTGAGAGATTTACGATTCGCAGTGGCGGATCCAGAACTTTTCCTAAGTGGGGGCCGGCTGACTGACCTAAGGGGGGGGGGGCCTCTCCAGTCATACTTCAGTGATTCCCTATATAATCAACCAAATTTTTCCCACGAAAGGGGGGGGCCCGGGCCCCCCAGGCCCCCCCCCTGGATCCGCCTATGATTCGCTTGTCCCTTGTTAGTTATTGTCGCTTCGTCACTAAATTAAACTTCTTGTCGCTGTTTGTCTCTAAAATTCTTCTTGTCTCTTATTAGTGAGACCAGTCAGTTCCGTCCTTAACTTCCGTTTTTGCACTGCAAAACAATCACACAATTAACGATGCCTAGTCCTTGTTGGTGTGTACCTGAGTGTCATTTAAGAGGAGGATTTGCATTTCTAAATGACTTAAAAGGAAAAGTTGGATCAACGCCATGGCTCAAACGTAGATTGTCATGTGCGATGCAATCGTAGAACCCATATCAATCAGCTGTTGTTTGCAAGGCACATTTTACTGAAAACGACTACGTTCAGGAAACTATTCATGGTAAAACTTTATTTTCTTTAAGAAATATATACTGTTATTTATATAATCGCCATGCAAGTAAACCAAAGTCTGTTTGCAACCGCAATTATCGTTTTAGAATAAAAAGGGGGGTGAATTCAAGACGTCATAACTTTTGGGATTACGATTCAGTATCATCTGTTTGACATTTTTTGGTTAATACTACAATTGTATGGTTTTTCTACAAGAGATATATTATACTGATAATTATTTTAGCAGTAATTATGTAAATTTCGGTTGTAATGACAAGAATTCATGAGCTATGCCTCGGGCTTTCTTGAAAAATATCAATGACAATGTAAACAGGAACAAAACATTGACATGAATGATGCTCTCCACCTATGTTATAGATATTTAGGTATGTGTGTTGCACAAGTCTTTCACAAGTTTCAAAAAAGCTAATGTTATAAAACTTTTTTCAGGGCACATACCCACTTTATAGAGACTTGTCTACTGCCATGCATTCCCATCCTATTTTCATGCACCATTTGTAAGCAAGAGACTGAATGGTTTACAAAATTAAAAATCAGGAGTGAGGACGGTGTCCCGTTAAACCAAAAGAACTAAACTGGATGAATATTGTAGGAGAAATCTAGAGGAAAGTTTTGATTTGTGAAATTGGTTTTCCTGAACAGATGTACATTCATCCTGCAGGAAAGATTTATAACTGTCCACCACCAACTGACGAGCTAATGTTGAGCTTCACAGATGGAATTACTCAAACACCATAAATGCCTATGTTTTCAGCACAGATTTCACAAATCATGACACAGCTGTGCATTTGTATGCCCCACCTACGATAGTAGGGGGGCATTACGATTTCTGGTCTGTGCGTCTGTTCGTCCGTTCGTCCGTTCGTCCGTCCGTCTGTCCCTCTTCAGGTTAAAGTTTTTGGTCAAGGTAGTTTTTGATGAAGTTGAAGTCCAATCGACTTCAAACTTGGTACACATGTTCCCTATGATATGATCTTTCTAATTTTAATGCCAAATTAGAGTTTTTACCCCAATGTCACGGTCCACTGAACATGGAAAATGATAGTGCGAGTGGGGCATTAGTGTACTGGGGACACATTCTTGTTTATACCTGTTAGGAGTCGAAAACTAAATATTATTTTTATATAAATAAACATATATTGTGTCATTTTAGAACTTATATTTTTCCAAAGGATGCATGAATGAAAGTAGTGAAATTCATTTTGCTTTGATATATAGATTTGAATTACAATTGTTCATGTTATTGTAATGCATATAAAAATAAGGAGATGTGGCACAATGTAAATATATGATATTCTGTGAGTTTATCAAACTAAAGGGGATAAGAAATGGGTATAACCAGTTACAGGACTGTACTACTGTACAATCTCGAACAATGAGAAAAACTCATACTGTAAAGAGAATTTCATATTTACAAGTAAGTTTTGTTTTTGCATTGAATAATTTTCTTCGTTTGTCTTAAAAGCAAATATGGGAAGTGGTTAAAATGCTAATGTCAATATGACCAAAATTTTAAGTTGACCCCTTAAAGAGTTATTGCCCTTTATAGTCAATTTTTAACAATTTTCATAAATTTTTGTATTTTTTGTTAATTTTAAAAAAATATTTTCAACTGTAAATACTGGGCCATGTTTATTATAGATAGAGATAATTGTAGCACCAAGAATGTTCAGTAAAGAAAGATCTACAAACACATCCCCATCATCAAAAACACAATTTTGTCATTTTATATGTGTCCGTTGTTTAATATGCACATAGACCGCCCAAGGTGAGCGACACAGGCTCTTGAGAGTCTCTAGGTCATTAATACAGGTAGATAACTTTATCATGTTTATACTGAAAAATAATTTTGCTTGGAGGGAGAATTTTAAAAAAGTTCTGTCTTCAAAAGAGTTGACATGTTACTATGTACATTAACCATTATGTTACTTGATGTTCTAGCAATACACACAGAACGGAGACTAGTCAATCTTTGTGAATTATTTTTCATAGGATAGGAGTAATTGAATATGTGTATATAATCAATAATTAAAAATAGTTTTATTTACATTAAAAAGGAAAAGTTCTTATGTCTTAAAAATGCATTTCATGGCGAGGTACAGAAAATATACTGTAAACAGTAGACTATAGATATAGGTGAACTAGGTACAAGAGAACTCTAAATCTTAAATACTACAAACCACCTCTGTTCTATGGAAGATAATGATATAACTGGACTAGAAATACACACAACCTGTAATTAACTGCCTTTACAGCGCTTTCGCGCTTTGATTGGTATTTATGTGCATGCGTATAGTTTTCTTTACTTCAATGGGTATTAGATTGAATGGTTGCTCTGGATTCCCCACTCAATTAATTAATTTATAACTCATTGGATCTTTTCTATGTATGTCTGCTATTGAGGATTATTGTTGTTGCATAATTTTAAATCATTTGCATCATTTTGCATCATTTAAATTAAAATTAATTAGTCCACATCGTCCAGTTGCTACTAGAACATCCCTTCTGGCGAAATGGAGTCTTCCATATTATTCTTTTCGAGTTGTCTCCCTTCCGGAAGAAAATCCCGTGAGTTCTGAATCATTAACAACACGTCGAAATTAGATTGTTCTGTCAGTAAAAGTCGTATCATATTAAAAACGATCTCAATTTAAACTGAGGAATGTGTACGGAAAGGAGTCATGATCACTAACCCAAAAGAAATTAAATATTTAAAGAGTTAGGAAGTGATAAGATACATTTTTTGTACGAAGTGAAAATACATTCTCTCACTCTGAGTCTCAGTGACTGCTGTGGAAAGTACATTGTAAACTTGGAATTGATAGTACAAAAATAAAACACAATAGGCCCAAGTAAATTGTTCATACACTTTTATCCGGGATTTTTTCTATTTTGTAACTTCAGATTACGTAAATTACATTTTATAGTTTTGAAAATAATGTTATCCAGCTACATGTATACATGTGTCAATGAAACAAAGGCAATCGTATCCCTCTGAGCAATCTGCCCTTTGATTGTTTGTTAGAGGTGTTATTAGTTGGTTTTATGCATTGGTTAAACAGGTACCATGCACAGATTAAAAATTTATTTTTTACAAAGCACATTATTTATATCTTAAAGTCTGTATTAAGGCATATGAATTGATCATTTATGATTTTTTTTGGTCCACCATTAATATGGAATGTTTATTTCACAAATGTTTATAGACATGCTCCCGTTGTCATATTTTTCCACTTGCTCAAGACAAGTTATTGGTCGAAAATGTACTGCATTGTTTTCCATTTGTACAAAATTTGCCATAGATTTGGAAACAACATAAATCCGCCATCGATCAGGAAATTACAAAACTTGCCATAGATTTGGGATGGCAGGACTTCACATTTACCATAGATTAGGAATCTGCCATAGATTTAGAACCCACCATAGATTTGAGTCCTACATATATTTATACATTTCTTTAATATTAATCCTTTAGAGACTGTCTTTTGTTGATTTGTTGAGGTTATATTCTGAATTTATGGTTAACACTCTCCTCCATAATGACACCTTTTGACGTCCCCTTTCACTCCATAATAATGATTTTGACAAATGTGTAGTACCTCAGTAGAAAAGCTTTGACTACGAAAAATTCTGCATCAGACATTACTAATAAATTTTGTATCCAATGTAAAAAACATATAATCTATTTGATAAAATATTTCTTTTTCTCAATGCATTAACACTTGTTTAAAAGCATATTTCCATCATTTTATTGAAAAATCCTATATGAATCAAGTAAGCCCCCCAAAAAAATTTAATGAATAAAGAATAAACTCATACGAAAATGTACTTTAATGAGTGCTTATCTTTTGGAGTATTTAGCAATTCCACGTCAGCAAATTAGCTTTTGCAGATAACCTTTACTAATTTTTCCATGAAATGTAGAAATATTTCACCCTACAAATAAGATGAATATTTAGGAAGCAACAGAATAGGCTGAAGCCTCATAATGAAATATTTGTTTATTTTTCAGCGTCTGTTACTAGGTAAAGAAGGTGTACACATCAGGAACATATCACAAGAAGCAAAACAAGGACTTCTCAATACTTTTAGATGTGAACTTAATTTAAGACTACAAATTAAACTGGAAAAAACTGCAAGGAAGTAAATACTAGGATAATTAATCATATTCAGATGTGAACTTAACCTGAGACTGCAAATCAAACTCGCAAAAACTGCCAGGAAGTAAACATGGGGATAATTAATTATATGCGAACTCAATCTGAGACTGCAAATAAAATCGCCAAAACAGCCAAGAAGTAAAACCAGGGTTACTTAATGCATTTAGGTGTGAACTTCACCTCAAACAATACTCATCAAATCAGTCAGAAAGTGAAACAAGGGAAACCTAATGCACTTAGATGTGAAGTTAATCTCAGACAGCCTTAAAGTAAAAAAGACAATATTTGTAAATTAAGAGAGGAAGTTTAGTTTGTTCTTATATTGTGCTGTAACAACAATGCCCATGCTACAAGGAGGGTTGAGTACTCTCAAACATGTTTTACCTCGCCACAGTCTTTATGTGCCTGTCCAAATTCAGGAGCCTGTAATTAATTGGTTGTCTGTCATATTAGTTTTTGTCGAGCCTGCAACTTTTGTTGCAGAAAGCTCGACATAGGGATAGTGATCCGGCTGCGGCTACGGCAGCGTTAGCTAACTTCTTAAAAGCTTTATATTTCAGAAGCTGTAAGACCTGGATGCTTCATACTTTGTATATAGATGCCTCATGTTATGCAGGGTTTTCCATTGAAGCCGGTAGCCGGCGGAAATCCGCCGTTTGCGGTGGCTTCAAGTGCCGGCTACTTCACTGACAAAAATATCAATTCAAAAAGAAAATATTTAAATGTCTTTTTCAAATGTTTACAGTCAGCCGAGAGACGTATTTTCGCAAAGCCGCGTCACGATACACAAGGATGAAAAGTCAGTGTTTACTTTGGGCTAAATATAGTTCACATGAATTCAGGTCAATGATTAATTGTCTATTTAAAGTCAGAATGCATCGTTTCTTTTCAAAGATAACACGAGAGACGTTCCGGTGGTCATTGAATGATAGCAATAGAGACGTTCCGAGGGTCATTAACTCGTTGGCTTTTTTTACTTTTAAAACGTGAAGACAATCAGATAGGATGACAATCTTATGTTATTGAATAATATCAGTCAAATTAAAGAAAGTATAGTAGATCATATTGTTCAGAATCTGGAAAACAGTATCTTTTGAAGTTCATTTTTCATAGCCCACGTGGTGTACAGAGAATCAAGGTCAAAAACGAAAGTAGAATATTGTCGACTCGACCTCAAATAAATAACATTTCCAAATGATTTATGTATCCGACTTATTGAACAGTTTACAAAAAAAGAGAAAATCAGAGGATATATCAATTTTCTGTCAATGCTTGAAAAATAATTGTATGATTTTAGTTACGCGTACCAGTCTTTAGAGAGAAAAGGGGGGTCATTTGTTTACAAATGCACGTAGTTCTGCAAAATAAATCGATCAAGATTTTTAACAAACCGGATTATTATATAAATAAATCTCTTTTAAAAGTAAATGAATTTTAAGCATAAATAAATGAAAATAAAAAACTATAACATAAAAAAAAAAAAAAAATTCTTTGAGATTTTTTTTTTCTTTAATTCATACATAAAAAATGGTCATTTGAAAGATGAAATTAGGTGCCAGGAGATTGCGAGAATGCAGGATTTTGCTCTATTTATGGCAGAGCTTCTGGGGGCCTAGAGCGGCCCCCAGACCCCCTGCCGTAAGGCACCAAGCTTACAGCTTGGTGGACGTCCGGCTTCGCCGAACGCATGTTATAGCCGCCTATAATTTTAATTCAGCCTTCTACTTCAATTTCAATGGAAAGCCCTGGTTATGAAGTTTCTGTCAGTCACATGTCCAATGTCCTTGACCTCATTTTCATGGTTCAGTGACCACTTGAAAAAAAAGTTCAGATTTTTTGTAATGTTGAATTCTCTCTTATTATAAGTAATAGGATAACTATATTTGGTATGTGCGTACCTTGCTAGGTTCTCATACCCGTCAGACAGTTTTCACTTGACCTCGACCTCATTTCGTGGATCAGTGAACAAGGTTAGGTTTTGGTGGTCAAGTCCATATCTTAGATACTATAAGCAATAGGGCTACTATATTCGAGGTATGGAAGGACTGTAAGGTGTACATGTCCAACTGGCAGGTGTCATCTGACCTTGACCTCATTTTCATGGTTCAGTGGTTATAGTTTAGTTTTTGTGTTTTGGTCTGTTTTTCTTACACTTTATGCAATATGTCTTCTATATTTGTTTTATGGAATGCTTGTAAGGTGTACGTGTCTAGCGGGCAGATGTCATTTGACCTTGACCTCATTTTCATGGTTCAGTGGTTATAGTTAAGTTTTTGTGTTTTGGTCTGTTTTTCTTATACTTTATGCAATAGGTCTACTATATTTGTTGTATGGAATGATTGTAAGGTTTACATGTCTAGCGGGCAGATGTCATTTGACCTTGACCTCATTGTCATGGTTCAGTGGTTATAGTTAAGTTTTTGAGTTTAGGTCTATTTATCTAATATTATATGCCAAAGGTCAACTATATTTGGTGTATGGAAATATTTTATGATCTATATGTCAGTCCTGCACGTTTTATTTGACCATGACCTTAATTTCACGGTTCATTGCACAGTGTTAAGTTATTGTGTTTTGGTCTATTTTTCTTAAACTATAAGTAATAGGTTAACTGTATTTAATGTATGGAAGCATTGTTAGCTGTACATGTCTCCCTGGCATGGTTCATCTGACCTTGACCTCATTTTCACGATTCATTGATCTTTGTTCGTTTAGCTATCTTGGTTAATGTTAAGTTTATGTGACAGTTGCGATAAAGCTTTACACTTAGGACTATCAACATAATATCAATGATTAGTAAAGAAGGCGAGACATTTCAGTGTGTGCACTCTTGTCTGTTTATTGTATTGTCAAAGATCAGGCTGTTGATGTTTTAGTTTGATTTGTGTCAAATTTTATCATGTTGGGGTTTTTATAGCTGATAATACGGGATGGGTTTTGCTCATTATTGAAGGTTGTACGATGACCTGTACTTGCTTCATTTTGGACTCAATTGGCAATAATACCACATCTCCTTTTTCTTATTGTCAATTGTTGCTTTTTGGGGTATTTTTATGTTTAAATATATGTATACTCATTTTGTAACTCCTCTAAGGATTGTTTATTAATTGTTTTGTAAAAATTATATGACACTGAAGATGAATGGTTGTAAGATTGCATATGATCATTTTCAATAACATAATCTTACAATAGATATTTTATTCTATATATAGGTTTCGAATGACGTAATATGATTTTTTGAGTTATTTCCCTAAGCTGCCATTTCGGAGGGTTGATTAACTTATTTGACTAACCAAATTCAACATGCAATACACACAAGTCTGATAAGAGATCCTAACTAGATCGTAGTGATATATTTAGCAAAGCTAAATGAAATAAATATGAAATATGTGTTCAAATGTTTAGCAGTCAGTAAAACAAGTTTAATGTGGTTGATGTATGAAGGAATTTGTGCACTTAGACAATAAACTTGGCAACGAGATGGAGAATTTTGCAACACTGATGGTGTCATTTCAATTTTAGAAAATGTTGAAATCATTCCTTATAAAGTTTTATGAATGCCATCATGACTGACTGTCGCATCCAAGGTCCAGTCCTCTTTTCCTCAACTGCGACATCACTAAATGACTTAACATTGAATTTGCTTTCTATAAGCAACACTTAGGGTGTAACATGTGGAGCAGGATCTGCTTTCTCTTCCAGTACGCTTGAGATCACCCCAGTGTTTAGTGTCATTCTTTTTGCTTATTCTCCAGTTTTCTATGAGGTTTCTTTAAGGCTGTTGCTTGATTTAATTTTGATTTTTTTTGTGTTCTTGTCTATGGTGTTTCTCTTTTCTCTATTTGCATTTTTTATGTCTTCAAAAAAATAACTTAAAATTTACAAGCAAAATGTTTTATTTATATCAAACAATACCAAAGTACTGGCTTATTTGATAAATAGTTCACACAGTGACAAATAGTTCATGGGCAGCGGTACTCCAGGGTGACACATGTATCATGAAAATGGGATCAAGGTAAGATATCAGGCGGATTTATTTTTGTGTTACACACTACTGTCAGCACTATTGGCTAGATCGTTGCGATCAGTCTTTATTGGTGGAGAAAGCCGTAGCGCCTTAGGCAACCACTTACCTGTCTCATCAATAATAAATGATAGCCATGATATATCCAATAGTGATTAAAATAGCGTTAAACACTAAGGCAGCAACCATTTGATTTTCTGGGGGGGGGCTATGGTTTTTTTTTGGAAAAAAAAGTTTGTTTCCAGTTTTTGGAGAAAAAAATAATTTGTTTTTGATTCTGAGAAAAAAAAATTGTTTGATTCACCCTCAGCTGCCACTATATGTAATGCTAAAATTGAAAGAAAAAAATTGTTTTCGACTTGTCGCGAAAAAAAAAAGATTGTTTTTCGCCGTAGGCGAAAAAAAAAGTTTGTACAGAAAAAAAAACCATAGCCCCCCCCAGAAAATCAAATGGTTGCTGCCTAATAATCAATATAGCAATGAATCAAGACTTGTTCACCCTTTAGCAAATTTAGTTGGCCCATTGCTTATACACCTAGAGTTTCAAGTGGTGAAGTTTAAATCATCCATTTGTTAACTTTACAAATGCCATCACAAGTTGTTTGACTTTATGCAATATCCGTTTCACAGATGAATGCAGTCCCGTCCCCTTTTCCCCAAATGTGACCTACCGTATTAGAATTATAAGCGGGTGTGTACTAAAATGAGCGATGGGTGTTATATGTGGAGTAGAATCTGCTTACCCTTCAAGAGCACCTGATATCACCCCCAGTTTTTGATGGGTTTCGTGTTTCTGATTCTACAGTTTTCTATGTTGTGTTTTGTGTACTATTGTCTTTCTGTTGGTCTTATTCTTTTTAGCCATTGCGTTGTGAGTATTTTTTAGACTTAAGAGTTTGAATGTCCATCTGGTATCTTTCGCTTCTCTTTGATGTATAGTATAAGGACACTCAAACTCAAAACATTGACCAATGAACCATGAAAATATCGTCAAGGTTAGCTGATACCTACAAGACAATCATGTACACCTTACAATTATTCCATACACCATATATAATTGATCTGTAACAAGAACTTGACCAAAAAAAATTAGTCCTGATCACTTCTGATCCATGGCTGACATATTGGTCTTGCAAGGATCCCATATACAGAATATAGTCATCATATTACTCATTATAAGTGAGAAATTCACATGACAAACAGTCAATGAACCTTGAAACTGACAATGGACTATTGATATATGAAGCATTCATATCTTCTCCAACCACGTGGTTTACAAACCCGACATTAGATTGCGATTGTGTATTATTATTCCTTTATTTCGCAATCTGTAACATTCATTGCAGACACGACCAAAATTGGTTGATAACATACAGAAACTTTAACTCAGATGAACCTTGTCTGATAAAATTTACACCATGCACCATTCCATATTCAATATATAGATGATACAAAAAAGTAGACGATTTCATTATTACAGACATAATGATGTACAAAAGCATAAATGTTGTATGCTAGAACGAATATAAGTCAGTCAGAAACATTAAATATAACGCAAGACTACATTTACATTTTGAAATCTAAAGCTTCATAAATAAATAAATGGGGAATATGTCCATCGGACACAGATGATGCCCCCGCTTGCATATAATGTTATAAAGGTGTAATGATTTTATAGGGATAGTGTATGCAATATATTACCTATAATATCACAATCCAAGGCTTGAGTCAATGGTTATCTTTTAGGCCGCTCATCAAATGGGGACGTCCGATCAGGATAACAAAATATTATGACTGTCAAATATATCATGGGGAAACCCGGATTTCCATGATATGACGTAGTAGTCTTCCGAATGTACATATGTAATATTAAACCCAAGTATGTGTAGTTCCGAGTAAACTGGTGTTATCCATATTCATTACATTCCTCCCTCTTTCATAGAAATGAACCCGTTCTGTAGAACGAAGTCATGGCACTTTCTTTTATATACCAGGACTAATTTGTATGAACTGTTTATAGTTTAAGTGCGAATAAATACATCCTTTAACTGAAATTCACTATAGTCAGTAAAGTTGTAGTGGATACATGAAAATATTTTCTCCAATGTCATGCAATATAACGCTATATATAATCCTTAATTTGAAACCACTAGTCAGTAAAGTTGTAGTTGATACATGTAGATGCATTCTCAAATGTGATGCCGTATACATAACGCTTTAATAATTGAATTTTAGCCAACATTTTTCTTCTGTACACACATATATATATAAAACAATCTCTGTATACAAAATTGATTATGAAGATTATGGAATATAATGTATTGTCAATTTTCATCACGGCATCTTGTGGTTGCTGAACAAGTTCGTCTATCCGGAGGATAACATATATTTGGAAGTAGAATTATCTAAAGAATACATGATGCATGTCTCTTAAAACGTAAATGCAAAATATGACTTTGAAATAAATAATCTTTCCACTTCCTCCCTCTTCAATAACAATAACGGTTCTACTCCAAAAACATAAGTTGGGTACGCTTACATGAATACAACTACAATTTCGTTTGAATTAAATAGTTCACTTCGTCGTTGTTAAGATCCTACCAGTAGAAATCTTGGAAGATAGGATATAAGAAAGAGCCACATAAATGATTAATATGAATAAAATGATCGCCGGCATAAACCATGGTAAAGCTTGAATTAGTTAAACTTCCATGGATACATCACTTTGAAAGGAATATTTGGATGGATTAATTGTCTTTTGCTCATTCAAGTCCAGTGACGAATATCTAAAGAAATTAATTTCATAAACTTATATATATACATTGTAATTATATATCTCAAATATTAATTCAAATAAATTATACGCTAGTATTCAGAACCAACACTAGCACACGTATGCATGGCAGTAACTATATATAGCATTCAATATAAATGTAATTCTGATATAATTAATACAGTTACTATATACATCTATTTTAAATCAAATTAAAAACATAAAAACACAACTCAAGAAACTAATGATTGGCAACAGTATCTCCATCTTCGGTTGCAGCAATACCAAATGGTGTGCCCGTCACCAAACATTCAGTCTGAACATCATTTTTGTCAAGGTTCAAGTTCCAATCCGATTCCCCAATGTTTTACAATGGAATCTTTTAGCCTTCGGTCTCTTCAATCTAAGTTTCACGTCTTTACCCCCAACTCCTTGTCTTTGGTAACACTCTCATATCTACGAGTTCGTCCTTTCTTTTAATTGTGCTCATCATATTCCTTTTACTTGTATCACTTTCTTTTTTGTCGGTGATTAACTTGTGCTTTATCTTTTTAATCTGTTGTTCCTTTTTTATTTTCTTGTATTTGGACGTTTTAGTCTTTACGTAAGCTTTCTTTTCTGTATCTTTCAAACTATCTCGACCTATATTGTTGTTGTCGTATGCTCTTGTACATCTCTTTGTTTCCTGAAGTTTTTCTGTACGTTTTTTTCCTTTTAATTGTGTTCCTTCAAGAAAACCAGGATCAACATGTTCATCTTCTGCTTTGTCTGTATTGCGATGGTTGATGGCTGTCTGTGTAAAATACATGCTCCATTTATATATTTGATCAAAGTGTATTGGAGTTTGTTATGTTGTTGTTTGTGTACTCTGATCTTTCACCTCTTTTCTTTTTGTAAGACCGGATTCTTTTCCTGAAGATAGTTCATCAGTTTGTGTCCCTTGTTCTGTCTTCATAATTTGACCTTTGACGCAGTTACTCTGAGTATCTTTGTTTAGATGGGGTATACCATTCTGGTTAATCGTTGATATCTGTTCTAGTTGTTTCTCCGGAACCAACATTTTCGTCTGTTTCTTTTCTTCTCACAATTTGATCATGGTCTCCGGTCTTTTCAATCTTGAAATTAATATCATCTATTCTTTTCTTTGTTTTAGGTTCCCATAAACTTTTCAGCTTTAAATATCCCTCAGTTGTAACTTTACTTAATGTACAGATATAGCGTTTTGCTTCGTATACTGAACCTTCGGCAACAGCTTTTACCAGTTCTTTCCCTTCTTCACCACAACAAGCATTAGTAAGGTATTTTATAATCAGATGTTCTTTCACATTTTCTGATTCATTTTGAAATGCCCCTTCTACCAATTCTTCGATCCTGTCTGTAAATTCGTCCAATAACTCATCTGGATATGGGCAGACATTCTCTAAACTTTCCATAATGAGTAAGGGGTAGCCAACTGAATCAAATCGATCGTTAAAGAGTTTGCATATGGTTTCGTATTCTGCTTGTACTGGATATGACCTGTTCTCATAGAATTTCAGTGCTTTTCCAGTAATTCTCGATACCAAGGTTTGTAATTTTTGTTCACTATTCCACCCTTTCACAAAAGCTGTGGAATCTATATCGGCTTTCAGCAGAAACCATCCGAGCGGCGCTGTTCCGTCAAACTTATTTGAGTTACTCATATTTTGAGTTGAGTTGTGATTTACTAACTATACGATTACAATAAAAGCTTAATCAAAGTGCTGGATAGCACCTGTGGAAAGTTTGCAACTGTAGATTGTAATATTTCAAATAGATAGTGTGTAGATTACATGGTTACCTTTTTTCCTACTTAAAAAAGAAAAAACTTTATCAAGAAATAATTGTAACAGGATGCTGCTACGAAGTCTCCCAAACAAAGCTCTCAAAATTAGTCATTCCCACGGGTCGCCTGACATTAAGCAAAGTCCAATACAAATTGGTCCGGTCTAGTAAAGTGATATTCATGATTTGGGGGTGGGGATCTAGACAGTTTACAAGTTCTCAAACAGGCAGGAGGTAGGGTAAGAGTGGCCCTAGGGGACTAGCCTTTTATTCCATCTGATTTGTTTTATTATTCCGTACAAGAATATATGTTGTTTCAGTGTGGGGATTTCAACAGTTTTCAAGTTTTCGAAAAGGGGGTGGATCTTGACTGTTTACAAGTTCTCAAAACAGGATGGGGTGGGGTTACACCGAGGGACTTAATTATATTTCACTTTATTCGTTTTATTGTCCAATACAAGAATATTTATGATTAAGGGTTGGGGATCTCAACCGTTTACAAGTTCTCAAACATGAGGGGTTGGGGATGACTCAGAGGTACGCTCACTATATTTCATTGTTTTTGTTTTGTTGCCCCATAAAATAGAATATATATGGTTTAGGGGTGATCATCTCGACCGTATAAGTTTTCCAAAAAAAGTTGGTTGGGTCACCCCTGTGGACTTCTTCTATATTTCATTTTGATTTATTTTATTTTCTCATACAAAAATATATATGGTTTGTGGGTGTGGATCTCAGCCGTTTACAAGTTCTCAAACAACAAGGGAATGGGAGTGACCCCTAGGGACTCGCCTTCTTTTGAATTTGATTTGTTTTATTGTCCAGTACAAGAATATATATGGTTAAGGGGAGGGATTCTTCACCATTTCCAAGTTGTCAAACAACAGGGGGTGGGGCTGACCCAAAGGGACTCCCACTTTATTTCATTGAATTTGTTTTGTTGCCCTATACAAAAATAGATATGGTTTAGGGGTGGGGATCTCGACCGTTTACAAGTTCTCAGACATGAGGGGGTGGGGCTGACCCAAAGGGACTCCCACTTTATTTCATTGAATTTGTTTTGTTGCCCTATACAAAAATATATATGGTTTAGGGGTGGGGATCTCGACCGTTTACAAGTTCTCAGACATGAGGGGGTGGGGCTGACCCAAAGGGACACCCACTTTATTTCATTTGATTTGTTTTGTTGCCCTATACAAAAATATATATGGTTTAGGGGTGGGATCTCGACCGTTTACAAGTTCTCAGACATGAGGGGGTGGGGCTGACCCAAAGGGACTCCCACTTTATTTCATTGAATTTGTTTTGTTGCCCTATACAAAAATATATATGGTTTAGGGGTGGGGATCTAGACAGTTTCTAAGTTCCCAGACATGAGGGGTTGGGGCTGACCCAAAGGGACACCCACTTTATTTCATTTGATTTGTTTTGTTGCCACATACAAAAATACATATGGTTTATGGATGGGGTGACTGACCCCTCTGGAGTTCCTCTATATTTCATTTGATTTATTTCATTGTCCCATACAATAATATATATGGTATATTGGTTGAAGTCTCAAATGTTAATAAGTTCTCAAAAAACCAGGGGGTGAGAGTGACCCCAGAGACTCGCCTTTTATTTCATCTGATTTGTTTTATTGTAACATATAAAGAACATATAATGTTTAGGAGTGGGGATCTGACTGTTTTTAAGTATTCAAACATGAGGGGTTAGGTGGGTGACACCATGGACTCAACCTAAATTTAATTAATTTGATTTGTTTTATGGTCCTGTGATCATTACTGAAAACCATGTGTGTCTGTCACTTACTGTTTTCTTCAAGTTTATAATTTATTATTGTTATTGAAAATTAAAAAAAAAATCCCCTAGGGTTCTTTAGTAAATTCCTCCCTTCTGTTGGCCCCTCAAAATACAACTAAATAGACCCCAAGGAGAAAAATAATAAGAAATGAGCAAAAACTTTGTTTAGGAGTCTTAATAGCAATTAGTATAATTACGATGTTTGTTATAGTCCGATTTCTTATGCCGAATATGTAAAAGGCCGAGTTTATTATAGTCCGAGTTTGTTGTGGGCCGAGATCAGATGAGATACCATGATACTTCCGATACTCTCGGGCTTTTACATATTGAATAGAAATTTGTAAAAATCGTAGTATAAAGCGACGAAAAATGTTCATTCATGAAATATTTTAAACACGCTATTAATTTTCTCTTCAACCGGAGGAAGGTAGGAAACCTTTGAAACCGGGATGGTAGTACTCCCGTTTGGAGGCACACATATATGGATCTGACGCATGTCTGAAGAATACCGATAAAATCATAACGTAGAAACTGCTGTCTCGTGTGTGTATTGATTTTACTTTCCGCGTAGCGCAGATCCGCGAAGTAGTTTTTGTTCGTCTTTCAAATGAAGTTGAATTATTTGATTTATCGATGAAAATTCAGTGCATTTTTTATTCAAGCTGTATGCTATTAAAATAGATGAGCTCAAAATTTCAAAAGCATCTTTCTATTATTAGTTTTCAAACACCAGTACTACATTATCTAGAAGTAGGACACACTTCCTAAAGTAAGTTAGGCTGTCTCTTTTCCGGTTAGGTCGATGCCTTAAGAAAGTTTATTGCTATAGCAAGCTATAGCAAACTTTCCAAAAAAACGAAAATTACAAGTAATTACACACAAAATATATACAATACAAATTGTGTAACACTACAATATACAAAAACACTACACCCACAAACAAGATTTAAAAACAAAATCACAAACACCTGTACATACAATCACAATTTTAGAAAAATTGGTATACTGATTGTATTCTGATTTGCCAATGAAAACAAAAATATAGCAAAAAAAAAAAAAACAATCTGAAAACACCTATGACATCAGATGATCTGACGCGCAAAGCTGCTTCAGGAACAAGAAGTAATTGTAACAGGATGCTGTTACGAAGTCTCCCAAACAAAGCTCCCATAACTCGCCATTTATATGGTCCCATGTTCATTAGATTTGATTTTTTTGTCCAATACAAGAATATATATGGCTTACGGGTGGGGATCTCCACCATTTACAAGTATTCAAACAGGAGGGGGTGGTGGTGACCCCCAGGGACTTTACCTACATTTCATTTGATTTGTTTTATTGTTCCATACAAGAATATATGTGGTATAGGGGTGGGGATGTTGACCGTTTACAAGTTTTCAAACAAGAGGGGGTGGGGTGACTCCCTCGGGACTTCCCTTTTATTTCATTTCATTTGTTTTATTGTCCCCTACAAGAATATATATGGTTTAGGGGTGGGGATCTGGACCATTTACAAGATAATAGCACATTCTAAAATTGAACGGGGTGGGGGGCAACCCCCAGGAACTTCCATTTAATTTCATTTGATTAGTTTTATTGTCCCATACAAGAATAGATATGGTTTAGGGGTGGGGATGTTGACCGTTTACAAGTTTTCAAACAAAAGGGGGTGGGGTGAGCCCCTAGGGCCATCACTTTTATTTCATTTCATTTGTTTTATTGTCTCCTACAAGAATATATATGGTTTAGGGGTGGAATCTGGACCGTTTACAAGATAATAGCACATTCTCAAATTGAACGTGGTGGGGATGACCCCCGGGGACTTCCCTTTAATTTCATTTGATTTGTTTTATCGTCCCATTGAAGAATATATATGGTTTAGGGTTGGGGATCTGGACCGTTTACAAGATAATAGTACATTCTCAAATTGAACTGGGTGGGGGTGACCCCCAGGAACTTCCATTTAATTTCATTTGATTAGTTTTATTGTCCCATACAAGAATATATATGGTTTAGGGGTGGGGATGTTGACCCTTTACACGTTTTCAAACAAGAGGGGGTGGGTGAGCCCCTAGGGACATCACTTTTATTTCATTTCATTTGTTTTATTGTCCCATACAAGAATATATATGGTTTAGGGGTGGGGATCTGGACTGTTTACAAGATAATAGCACATTCTCAAATTGAACGGGGTGGGGATGACCCCCGGGGACTTCCCTTTAATTTCATTTGATTTGTTTTATCGTCCCATTCAAGAATATATATGGTTTAGGGGTGGGGATCTGGATCGTTTACATGATAAAAGCACATTCTCAAATTGAAGGGGTGGGGATGACCCCCCAGGGACTCCCCTATATTTCATGTGATATGTTTTATTGTCCTATAATCATTTCTGAAGACTGCATGTATCTATCACTTACAGTTTTCAAGTTATATTCATTTGAAAATTTTAGAAAATAAAATCCCATAGGGTTCTATAGTAAACCCCTCCCTCCTTTCTACCCCCCAAAATACCCCTTAACAGACCCCAATGCACAAACGAAAGATTGATGGCTCACCTAGACATGTTAGTCAAACACATGGTAAAATCCTAAGTAAATCTGACAAGCCGTTTAGGAGAACCGCTGCGGACAAGTTCATTTTTAAAGTGGCGGAAGAAGAGGAAGAAGAAGAACTAGATTTGCCATTGCAAGCAATAGCGGATGGCACCCTTCCCCCATTGCCAGGTGAGCAGCAGCAATCTAGAAGATTCCAAAGTCAAAGAGTGCATTTACACATTCAAATTATCATTTTTGTTAAGTTTCATTAAGTTTGGAGCATTTTGAAATTTTTGACATTTTTGCTGTTTCCATGGTTACGGCGGCCATTTTGAAAATTCCAACTTCAAAATGCAACTCTGCTTATGCCATTGACCATTACTGAAAAGTTTCATCCAGTTTGCAGCATTTTTATTTTTTTTGAAATTTTTGACCTTTAAACATTGTTTCCATGGTAACAAGAGATATTTTGGAAATTCTAACTTCAAGTGCCACATCTTCCAATGTTGCTCATCATTACTGTGAAGTTTCCTGAAGTTTAGAGCATTTTGAGAATTTTGAAATTTTTGGTTTAGTTTCCATGGCAACACAGTAGTTCCAATGAGTACCAAAATCATCCAATACCTGTATATAGTGGGCACCTACATTGTATTAAAATATAATGATTCTGAGTTAAAGCATATACAAACAGTTCACCAAAACAAAAAACAGGATTTTTTCACATTTGTTCCGTTTCCATGGTAACGGCAGCCATCTTGAAAGTGCCACCCCCAAAAAGCAAATCTTCATTTGGTGGTTAACATTATGGTATAGTTCCATCTTCTTGGGTCCATTCATATGAGAGTTCCAGACTGGACAAAAATGTGTGGAAGAAAAATAATAATAAAAATAATAACTAGATTTGTAATTGCTAGCAATAACGGATGGCACCCTTCCCCCATTGCCAGGCGAGTGGCAGCCATTTTGAAAATTTCAAAGTCAAAGAGCGCTTTTACACATGTTTATTAACATTGTTGTAAAATTTCAACTCGTTTGGAGCATTTTGAAATTTTTAAAATTTTTGCTGTTTCCATGGTAACAGTTACCATTTCCAAAATTCCAAAGACAGGTGCCACATTGGTACATGCCATGTTACATATCTATAAAGTTTCATTGGGATTGATGCTATATTCTTTAAGAAAATGTAGCTTTTATGTGTTTTCCCATACGGTCAATGTTAAACTTTCGCCCTGTTTCCATGACAATGGCGGCCATTTTGGAACCTCTTGATATTGCATGCACATCTAGGCATATCAGGTAACACTTCCACAAAGTTTCATCCACTTGGGTCTTATAATGAAGAATTTGGAATTTTGAAATTTTTTCACATTTTTGCAGTTTCCATGGAAACGGCAGCCATCTTGAACCCTTCTATGGTGCCTGCAACTCTTAACCTAAGGGTCCTTAATATAATAGAGTTCCATCAATTTTGGTCCATTGGATATCGAGAAATCTCCTGGACAAAATGTGTGGAAGAAAAATAATAAAAATAATAACTAGACTTGCCATTGCAAGCAATAGCGGATGTCACCCTTCCCCAAATTGCCACTATGCGGCAGCCATTTCAAAATTGTTGAACAGTGAATGCACATGTATGCATGGCAATACATATTTCTGAAAATTTTCAGTACAATCAGAGCATTTAAAAAAAAAATCACATTTCTGCTGTTTCCATGGCAACGGCAGCCATTTTGAAAATTTCAAAGTCAAAAGTCTCATCTATACATGCCAGTTAACAATAATATTAAGTTTCATTAAGTTTGGAGCATTTTGAAAATATTTAACATTTCCGCAGTTTCCATGGCAACGGTGGCCATTTTGGAAATTCCAAGTTCAAAAGTCTCATGTAGACTTGACAGTCAACAAATATAGTAAGTTTCATCAATTTTGGAGCATTTTGAAATTTTTGAAATTTTTGACATTTTGGCTGGTTTCTATGGTTACATAGACCATTCCAAATTTCTAATGGCAGATACCACATTGGTACATGGGAGGGAACATACCATCAGAGCTCAATGGATTTGACCTACCCTTTTAAGAAAGTAAATGCCACTTTTAGATGTTTTTGGACCATTCTGACCATTTTTGCATTGTTTCCATAGAAACGGCAGACATTTTGGAAATTCCAACGCCAAATTCCACATCTACCAAAGTTGCTCATCGTTACTGTGAAGTTTCATTAAATTTGGAGCATTTCCATATTTTGGAAATTTTTGGTGTAGTATCCATGGCAACATAGCAGTTCCAATGATTGCCAAAATCATCCCAAAACCAGTGTATAGTGGGCACCTACATTGTATCAAAATCTATAGATTTTAAGCATAACCATTCTCAAATAATTGGCCAAACTCTAAAATAATATTTTTTCACCATTTTTCTGTTTCCATGGTGATGGCAGCCATTTTTTAGTTCCAAAGTCAAAAAGTCTAAAGGAAATTCAGGGTTCCTTGTTATAGTGCACTATCATTCAGATTGGTTCCTTTAGCTCTGAGAAAGCGGGCGGACAAAATTAGGTGGAAGAAAAATAATAACTAGAATTGCCATTGCAAGCAATAGCGGATGTCACCCTTCCCCCAATGGCCACTAAGCGGCAGCCATTTCAAAATTATTTAACAGTGAATGCACATATATGCATGGCAGTACATCTTTCTGTAAATTTTCAGTACATTAAGAACATTTCAGAAAATTTCACATTTTTGCTGTTTCCATGGCAACGGCAGCCATTTTGAAAATTCCGAAGTCAAAAGTCTCATCTATACATGCCAGTTAACAATAATATTAAGTTTCATTAAGTTTGAAGCATTTTGAAAATATTTGACATTTCCGCAGTTTCCATGGCAACGGTGGCCATTTTGGAAATTCCAACTTCAAAAGTCTCTATCAGACTTGTCAGTGTACAATCATATTAAGTTTCATCAATTTTGGAGCATTTTGAAATTTTTGAAATTTTTGACATTTGGGATGGTTCCTATGGTTACACAGACCATTCCAAATTTCTAATGGCAAATACCACATTGATACATGGGAGGGAACATACCACCAGAGTTTCAATGGATTTGACCTACCCTTTTAAGAAAGTAAATGCCACTTTTAGGTGTTTTTGGACCGTTTTGACCATTTTTGCATTGTTTCCATGGTAACGGCAGACATTTTCAAAATTCCAACGCCAAATTCCACATGTTACAATGTTGCTCATCGTTTCTGTGAAGTTTCATTAAATTTGGAGCATTTCCATATTTTGGAAATTTTTGGTGTAGTATCCATGGCAACATAGCAGTTCCAATGATTGCCAAAATCATCCCAAAACCAGTGTATAGTGGGCACCTACATTGTATCAAAATCTAAAGATTTTAAGCATAACCATTCTCAAATAATTGGCCGAACTCTAAAATTATATTTTTTCACCATTTTCCTGTTTCCATGGTGATGGCAGCCATTTTTTAGTTCCAAAGTCAAAAAGTCTAAGGAAATTCAGGGTTCCTTGTTATAGTGCACCATCATTCAGATTGGTTCCTTTAGCTCTGAGAAAGCGGGCGGACAAAATTAGGTGGAAGAAAAATAATAATAACTAGATTTGCCATTGCAAGCAATAGCGGATGGCACCCTTCCCCCATTGCCAGGTGAGTGGCAGCCATTTTGAAAATTTCAAAATCAAAGAGGGCTTTTAATCATGTTTATTAACATTGTTGTAAAATTTCAACTCGTTGGGAGCATTTTGAAATTTTTGAAATTTTTGCTGTTTCCATGGTAACAGTTACTATTTCCAAAATTCCAAAGACAGGTGCCACATTGATACATGCCATGTTACATATCTATAAAGTTTCATTGGGATTGATGCTATATTCTTCAAGAAAATGTAGCTTTTATGTGTTTTCCCATACGGTCAATGCTAAACTTTCGCCCTGTTTCCATGACAATGGCGGCCATTTTGGAACCACTTGATATTGCATGCACATCTGGGCAAATCATGTAACACTTCCACAAAGTTTTATCCACTTGGGTCTTATAATGAAAGATTTGGAATTTTGCCAATTTTTCACATTTTTGCAGTTTCCATGGAAACGGCAGCCAACTTGAACCATTCCATGGTGCCTGCAACTCTTCACCTAAGGGTCCTCTATATAATAGAGTTCCATCAACTTTGGTTCATTGGATTTCCAGAAATCTCCTGGACAAAATGTGTGGAAGAAAAATAATAAAAATAATAAGAAAAAAAAGAAACGTAGAATAACAATACGTCACCCCAACTCCGTTGAGGGTGCAATAATAATAATAATACAGAAAAAGAAACAGAGGAAAAGCAATATGTCACCCGACATTGTCGATCGGGTGACATAATAACTAGATTTGCCATTGCAAGCAATAGCGGATGTCACCCTTCCCCCCATTGCCACTAAGCGGCAGCCATTTCAAAAACTTTTAACAGTGAATGCACATATATGCATGGCTATACATTTTACTGTAAATTTTCAGTACATTTAGATCATTTTTAAAAACATGACATGTTTGCTGTTTCCATGGCAACGGCAGCCATTTTGAAATTTTCTAAATCAAAAGTCTCATCTATACATGCCAGTTTACAATAATATTAAGTTTCATTAAGTTTCGAGCATTTTGAAAATATTTGACATTTTTGCAGTTTCCATGGCAACGGTAGCCATTTTGGAAATTCCAACTTCAAAAGTCTCATGCAGACTTGACAGTCAACAATCATAGTAAGTTTCATTACTTTTTGAGCATTTTGAAATTTTTGACATTTTGGCTGGTTTCTATGGTTACACAGACCATTCCAAATTTCTAATGGCAGATACCACATTGGTACATGGGAGGGAACATACCATCAGAGTTTTAATGGATTTGACCTACCCTTTTAAGAAAGTAAATGCCACTTTTAGGTGTTTTTTGGACCATTTTGACCTGTTTTGTATTGTTTCCATGGTAACGGCAGACATTTTCAAAATTCCAACGCCAAATTCCACATGTTACAATGTTGCTCATCGTTTCTGTGAAGTTTTATTAAATTTGGAGCATTTCCATATTTTGGAAATTTTTGGTGTGATATCCATGGCAACATAGCAGTTCCAAATATTGCCAAAATCATCCCAAAGCAGTATATAGTGGGCACCTACATTGTATTAAAATCTAAAGATTTTAAGCCTAAGCATTCTCAAACAATTCCCTTAACTCTAAAATTATATTTTTTCACCATTTTTTCGTTTCCATGGTGATGGCAGCCATTTTTTTAGTTCCAATACCGGAAAGACACAGGCAAGTCAGGGTTCCTTGTTATAGTGCACTATCATTCAGATTGGTTCCTTTGGCTCTGAGAAAACTGCCGGACAAAATTAGGTGGAAGAAAAATAATAATAATAATAATAACTAGAATTGCCATTGCAAGCAATAGCGGATGTCACCCTTCCCCCTATTGCCACTAAGCGGCAGCCATTTCAAACTTGTTTAACAGTAAATGCACAAATATGCATGGCTATTCATCTTTTTGTAAATTTTCAGTATATTCAGAGCATTTTAAAGTATTTCACATTTATACCATTTCCATGGCAACGGCAGCCATTTTGAAAATTTCAAAGTTAAAAATCTCATCTTATCTTGTCAGTTACCAATTATATCAAATTTCATTAAGTTAAAACCATTTTGAGAATTTTTGACATTTTTGCAGTTTCCATGGCAACCGTGGACATTTTGGAAATTCCAACTTCAAAAGTCATATCTAGACTTGATAGTTAACAATCATATCAAGTTTCATCAATTTTGAAGCATTCTGAAATTTTTGCTCCTGTATCCATGGTAACATAGTAGTTCCAATGATTATCAAAATCATTCAAAACCTGTATATAGTGGACAACTATATTGCATAAAAATTTGATGATTTTAAGTTCAAGCATACCAAAGTTATTCACCAAACCCGGAAGTTTTTGGAGCATTTTGACCTTTTTGCATTGTTTCCATGGAAACGGCAGACATTTTGGAAATTCCAACGCCAAATTCCACATCTACCAAAGTTGCTCATCGTTATACTAAAGTTTCAAAAAAATTGGAGCATTTCCATATTTTTGAAATTTTTGTTGTAGTTGCCATGGCAACATAGCAGTTCCAAAATGTGCCAAAATCATCCAAAACCGGTATATAGTGGGCACCTACATTGTATTAAAATCTAAAGATTTTAAGCTTAAGCATTCTCAAATAATTCAAGGAACTCCAAAATTATATTTTTTCACCATTTTTCCGTTTCCATGGTGATGGCAGCCATTTTTTAGTTCCAAAGTTGCACAGACTCTGGGAGTCAGGGTTCCTTGTTATAGTGCACCATCATTCTGATTGGTACTTTTGGTTCTGAGAAAGCGGGCGGACAAAATTAGGTGGAAGTATAATAATAATAATAATACAGAAAAAGAAACAGAGGAAAAGCAATATGTCACCCGACATTGTCGATCGGGTGACATAATAAGAAAAAAAAAGAAACGTAGAATAACAATACGTCACCCCAACTCCGTTGAGGGTGCCATAACTAGAATTGCCATTGCAAGCAATAGCGGATGTCACCCTTCCCCCAATTGCCACTAAGCGGCAGCCATTTCAAAATTGTTTAACAGTGAATGCACATATATGCATGGCAATACATCTTTCTGTAAATTTTCAGTACATTGAGAGCATTCTAAAAAATTTCACAATTCTGCTGTTTCCATGGCAACGGCAGCCATTTTGAAAATTTCGAAGTCAAAAGTCTCATCTTTACTTGCCAGTTAACAATAATATCAAGTTTCATTAAGTTCAAAGCTTTTAGAGAATTTGAAAAATAATGTACCATGTTGAAGTGTGCATGAGTCTCTTCATATCATAGAAGTTTCATATTACTTGGAACACGTTTCTATTTTTTACATTTTTGCTGTTTCCATGGCAATGGCAGCCATTTTTTTAATTCCAAGGTAATGTGCAAAACTGCACATGGTGATTAACATTATGTTATAGTTCCATCAACATTGCTGCATTCAATTCCGAGAACTAAGCCGGACAAAAAGTGTGGAATAAAAATAATAAGAAAAAAAGAATCGTACAATAACAATATGTCACCCGACCTCCGTCAGGGTGACATAAAAACTAGATTTGCCATTGCAAGCAATAGCGGATGGCACCCTTCCCCCATTGCCAGGCGAGCGGCAGCAATCTTGAAGATTCCAATGTGAAAGAGTGCATCTACACATTCAAATTATCATTTTTGTTAAGTTTCATTAAGTTTGGAGCATTTGAAATTTAGGAAATATTTGCTGTTTCCATGGTTACGGCGGCCATTTTGAAAATTCCAACTTCAAAAGTCATCCCTGCTTATGCTATTGACCATTCCTGTAAAATTTCATTAAGTTTGCAGCATTTTTATTTTTTTTGACCTTTTTGCCTTGTTTCCATGGTAACAACAGATATTTTGGAAATTCCAACGCCAAACGCCACATCTTCCAATGTTGCTCATCGTTACTGTGAAGTTTCCTGAAGTTTGGAGAATTTTGAAAATTTTGTAATTTTTTGGTGTAGTTTCTATGGCAACATAGTAGTTCCAATTATTACCAAAATCATCCAAAACCAGTATATGGCTGACACCTACATTGTGTTAAAATATAAGGAATCTGAGTGTAAGCATCTCCAAATAGTTCACCAAAACCAAAACGTAAATTTTTTCACAGTTGTTCTGTTTCCATGGTAACGGTGGACATCTTGAAAGTGCCAACCCCAAAAAGCAAATCTTCACTTGGTGGTTAACATTATGGTATAGTTCCATCGTCTTTGGTCCATTCATATTAGAGTTCAAGACTGGACAAAAAAGTGTGGAAGAAAAATAATAAGTAAAAATAAAAAAAAACAAAAAGAAACGTAGAATAACAATATGTCACCCAAACTCCGTTTAGGGTGCCATAACTAGAATTGCCATTGCAAGCAATAGCGGATGTCACCCTTCCCCTATTGACACTAAGCGGCAGCCATTTGAAATCAATTTTAACAGTGAATGCAAATCAACCCATTGCGATATATCTTTCTGTAAATTTTCAGGACATTCAGAGGATTTTAGAAGATTTCACATTTTTGCTGTTTCCATGGCAACGGCAGCCATTTTGAAAATTCCGAAATTCAAAAGTCTCATCTTAACGTGCCAGTTAACAATAACATTAAGTTTCATGAAGTTTGGAGCATTTTGGAAATATTTGACATTTCTGCAGTTTCCATAGCAACAGTGGCCATTTTAGAAATTCCAACTTCAAAAGTCTCATGCAGACTTGACAGTTAACAAATAAATTAAGTTTCATCAATTTTGGAGCATTTTGAAATTTTTGACATTTTGGCTGGTTACTATGGTAACAGAGACCATTCCAAATTTCTAATGGCAGATACCACATTGGTATATGGGAAGGAGCATACCATCAAAGTTTCAATGGATTTGACCTACCATTTTATGAAAGTAAATGCCACTTTAAGGTTTTTGAAGCATTTTGACCATTTTTGACTTGTTTCCATGGTAACGGCAGACATTACGAAATTCCAACGCCAAATTCCACATCTACCAATGTTGCTCATCGTTACTGTGGAGTTTTATTAAATTTGGAGCATTTTGATATTTTGGAAATTTTTGATGTAGTTTCCATGGCAACATGATAGTTCCAATGATTGCCAAAATCATCCAAAACCAGTATATGCCCGCCACCTACATTGTATCAAAATATTATGATTCTAAGTTAAAGCAACTCCAAATAATTCCTTAAAACCAAAATCTGAAATTTTTCACAATTGTTCCGTTTCCATGGTAACGGCAGCCATTTTTCATGGTCTTAGACCCTACTGCAACCCGAAATTTGGTGCTCCTGAATATAGTTAACTATCATTAAGATTGGTTCCATTGGCTCCGAGAAAACTGCCGGACAAAATAGGTGGAAGTATAATAATAATACTACAGAAAAAGAAACAGAGGAAAAGCAATATGTCACCCGACATTGTCGATCGGGTGACATAACTAGATTTGCCATTGCAAGCAATAGCGGAGGATGTCACCCCGTTCTAGACTTTGTCACAGTAGCAGCAACCAGTTTGAGTGTACCAAAGTCACATGGCACGTATAGTATACATGCCTTTGAACCCCCCCCCCCTTTCTCTTCTCGTAGACTAAGAGTGATGTCTATATATAGTTGGGGAACTCTTTAAAATCTTAAATTAGACACACGCGCGAAGAAGAAAGGTGGTGTCACGTGATACTGAAGTATATTATCGTGGAGTTACATTACTATTCTTTTTAGAGGGGACCTTGGACAGACAACATGTGTATATATTGACGGAGCGGCATACTAACTGTTCATTTTATTCTTCAATATCTCGCGTATCACACGATACATGTATTTTATCTTGTACATTTTAATTACACGCTTATCGATTGATTTCAGCTAATGTGTATATTTTTGCAGGTGTTCAATTAACGGATGTGTACTTTAATGCAAGTGCAGAAATGTCAATTATGTGTACTCTTCGTGTTTCTCTCTCTCTCAGTGGCGATTTTCTCTCTTAAGCACGATTTTCGTATAGAATAGAAGCACTTTGAATTATGTATTAGTTTTCTTCTAGCATATTCTAGAAGACGTTTTGCACATAGTCTTAATCAAATCACAGAATTTTGTCTCAAATTTTCGAGTTTTTTTTTTTTTTTTTTTTTTTTTTTTTTTAGCTGTTTCCATGGCAACGGCGGCCATTTTGAAAATTTCAAAGACAGATGACAATACAATATAATTTGAACGGGAATGAGGTTAAAATCTGACCAAAAATGTTACTTTGACGTTTTTTACCATATGGGTCCAATGTGCACTGTAAGCGTTATCTCCATGGTAACAGCAGCTATCTTAAAAATTCCAACGGCAATGAATTCTACAGTTTATACTTCTGTTTTCTACTTCCGGTTTTTTTGGTCGTATCTGTAGCGGTTTATTTTCTATGAATTAATTAAGGATTTATTTTCGTTTTTTTCACGTTTGGACGGTTTCCATGACAACGGTAGCCATTTTGAAAGTTCTCAAGATGGATGTCACGCCTTCTATCGATGAGTTAATAGTTCTGAAAGTTTTATGTAATTTGGACCATTTTTCGGTTTTTTACATTTTTGCCGTTTCCATGGTAACGGCGGCCATCTTGAACCATTCCATGCTTCCTGCAACTTTGCACATGGGGATTGTCATTATGGTGCAATTTTATAAATACATGTCAAGGCATCTCCGAGAAATCGGCTGGACAAAAAGTGTGGAAGAAAAAATTCGTAGAATAACAATATATCCCCCCTTTTTCAAAGGGGTGACATAACTAGAATTGCCATTGCAAGCAATAGCGGATGTCACCCTTCCCCCAATTGCCACTAAGTGGCAGCCATTTCAAAATTGTTGAACAGTGAATGCACATATATGCATGGCAATTCATGTTTCTGTAAATTTTCAGTACATTCAGAGCATTTTCAATAATTTGAAATTCTGCTGTTTCCATGGCAACGGCAGCCATTTTGAAAATTTCATAGTCAAAAGTCTCATCTCTACATGCCAGTTAACAATAATTTCAAGTTTCATTAAGTTTGGAGGATTTTGAAAATTTTTGACATTTCTGCAGTTTCCATGGCAACAGTAGCCATTTTGGAAATTCCAACTCCAAAAGTGTCATCCAGACTTGCCAGTCACCAATCATATTAAGTTTCATCAATTTTGGAGTATTTTGAAATTTTTGAAATATTTGATTCTGTATCCATGGTAACATAGTAGTTCCAATGATTGTCAAAATCATACAAAACCTGTATATAGTGGACAACTATATTGTACAAAAATTTTATGATTTCATGTTAAAGCATACCAAAGTTATGTACCAAACCTGGAAGTTTTTGGTGCATTTTGACCTATTTGCACTGTTTCCATGGAAACAGCAGACATTTTGGAAATTCCAATGCCAAATTCCACATCTTCCAAAGTTGCTCATCGTTATGCTGAAGTTTCAAAAAAATTGGAGCATTTTCATATTTTAGAAATTTTTGGGGTAGTTTCCATGGCAACATAGTGGTTCCAATGATTGCCAAAATCATCCAAAACCAGTGTATGGCTGGCACCTACATTGTATTAAAACATGATGATTCTGAGTTCAAGCATCTCCAAATTATTTACAAAAACCGAAAACTGGAATTTTTCACAATTGTTCTGTTTCCATGGAAACGGCAGCCATTTTTTATGGTCTTAGACCCACCTGCAACCCGAAATTTTTAGTTCCTCCCTATGGTGAACTATCATTAAGATTGGTTCCGTTTCACTCCAAAAAAGCTGACGGACAAAAAAAGGTGGAAGAATAATAATAATAACTAGATTTGCGATTGCAAGCAATAGTGGATGGCACCCTTCCCCTATTGCCAGGTGAGCGGTAGCCATGGTAACGGCGGCCATTTTGGAAATTCCAAACTCAAAAGTCAAGTCTACATTAGCTGAGCAACATTTGTTATAAGATTCAATAAATTTGAAGCATTTTGAAGTTTTTTTGTATTTTTGCTGTTTCAATGGTAACGGCGGCCATTTTGAATATTCCAAAGTCAAACCCCCGCTGCATTTTTTTCCCTCCTTAATCATATACCATTTAATGTCTCTAGAATAAATTAAACATTGATGTTCTAGAATGTTCTGTGAAAATTCAAAGTTTTGACCTTTTTGCATTGTTTCCATGGTAACAACAGCGATTTTGGAAATTCCAACGCCAAATTCCACATCTTCCAATGTTGCTCATCGTTACTGTGAAGTTTCATTAAGTTTGGAACATTTTGAGATTTTTGATTTTTTTGGAGTAGTTTCCATGGCAACATAGTAGTTCCAATGAGTGCCAAAATCATCCAACACCTGTATATAGTGGGCACCTACATTTTATAAAAATGTAATGATTCTGAGTTAAATAGTATCCAAAAAGTTCACCAAAACAAAAAACTGGATTTTTTCACATTTGTTCCGTTTCCATGGTAACGGCAGCCATCTTGAAAGTGCCACCCCCAAAAAGCAAATCTTCATTTGGTGGTTAACAATATGGTATAGTTCCATCTTCTTGTGGCCATTCATATGAGAGTTCCAGACTGGACAAAAATGTGTGGAAGAAAAATAAAAAGAAAAAAAATAAAAAGAAACGTAGAATAACAATACGACACCCCAACTCCGTTGAGGGTGCCATAACTAGATTTGTAATTGCTAGCAATAACGGATGGCACCCTGCCCCCATTGCCAGGTGAGCGGCAGCCATTTTGAAAATTCCAAAGTCAAATAGTGCATTTATAGATGTCTAGTAACATTTTTGCAAAGTTTCATTAAGTTTGAAGCATTTTGAAATTTTGGACAATTTGCTGTTTCCATGGTAACGGCGGCCATTTTGAAAATTCCAAACTCAAAAGTCAAGTCTACATAAGCTAGGCAACATTTGTTATAAGTATTATTAAATTTAAAGCATTTTGAAATTTTTCATATTTTTGCTGTTTCCATGGTAACGGCGGCCATTTTGAATGTTCCAAAGTCAAACCCCCGCTGCAATTTTTTCCCTCCATAATCATATACCATTTAATGTCTCTAGAATAAATTTAACATTGATGTTCTGGAATGTTCTGTAAAAATTTCAAAGTTTTGACCTTTTTGCATTGTTTCCATGGTAACAAGAGCGATTTTGGAAATTCCAACGCCAAATTCCTCATCAGCCAATGTTGCTCATCGTTACTGTGAAGTTTCCTGAAGTTTGGAGCATTTGATATTTTGAAATTTTGGTGTAGTTTCCATGCAACATAGAAGTTCCAATGAGTGTCAAAATCATCCAACACCTGTATATAGTGGGCACCTACATTGTATTAAAATATAAGGATTCTGAGTTCAAGCATAACCAAACAATTCACCAAAACAAAAAAACTGGATTTTTTTACATTTGATCTGTTTCCATGGAAACGGTAGCCATCTTAAAACCATTCCATGCTTCGTGCACAACTTGATCTGGGGGTCCTCACTATAGTAGAGTTCCATCAACATTGGTCCATTGGATTTCGAGAAATCGCCTGGACAAAAATGTGTGGAAAAAAATAAGAAAAAAAAAGAAACGTAGAATAACAATATGTCACCCCAACTCCGTTGAGGGTGCCATAACTAGATTTGCCATTGCAAGCAATAGCGGATGGCACCCTTCCCCCATTGCCAGGTGAGCGGCAGCCATTTTGAAAACTTCAAAATCAAAGAGTGCATCTACAAATGCAAATTATCATTTTGGTAAAAGTTTCATTCAATTTCGACATTTTGAAAATTTGGAAAATTTTGCTGTTTCCATGGTTACCGCGGCCATTTTGAAAATTCCAACTTCAAAAGTCAACTCTGCTTATGCCAGTGACCATTCCTGTAAAGTTTCATCTAGTTTGCAGCATTTTCATTTTTTTGAAATTTTGGACATTTTTGCTGTTTCCATGGCAATAGCAGCTATTTTGAAAATTCCAAGTATTGTTGGTAACTTAGGGCACCACTGCAACACTTACATAAACCTTCAAGAGGTTGCCTCTTATAACGAAAGAGTTAGAATTTTGATTTTTTTTTATTTTTTGCAGTTTCCATGGTAACGGCGGCCATTTTTTACCATTCCAATGTCTCTTGCACAACTTCACATGGCGGTTCACATTATGGTATAGTTTTCCATCAACATTGGTCTGACCAATTCCGAGAAATAGCGTGGACAAAATTTGTGGAAGAATAAAAATAAGAAAACTAGATTTGTAATTGCTAGCAATAACGGATGGCACCCTGCCCCCATTGCCAGGTGAGCGGCAGCCATTTTGAAAATTCCAAAGTCAAATAGTGCATTTATAGATGTCTAGTAACATTTTTGCAAAGTTTCATTAAGTTTGAAGCATTTTGAAATTTTGGACAATTTGCTGTTTCCATGGTAACGGCGGCCATTTTGAAAATTCCAAACTCAAAAGTCAAGTCTACATAAGCTAGGCAACATTTGTTATAAGTATTATTAAATTTAAAGCATTTTGAAATTTTTCATATTTTGCTGTTTCCATGGTAACGGCGGCCATTTGAATGTTCCAAAGTCAAACCCCCGCTGCAATTTTTTCCCTCCATAATCATATACCATTTAATGTCTCTAGAATAAATTTAACATTGATGTTCTGGAATGTTCTGTAAAAATTTCAAAGTTTTGACCTTTTTGCATTGTTTCCATGGTAACAAGAGCGATTTTGGAAATTCCAACGCCAAATTCCTCATCAGCCAATGTTGCTCATCGTTACTGTGAAGTTTCCTGAAGTTTGGAGCATTTTGATATTTTTGAAATTTTTGGTGTAGTTTTCCATGGCAACATAGAAGTTCCAATGAGTGTCAAAATCATCCAACACCTGTATATAGTGGCACCACATTGTATTAAAATATAAGGATTCTGAGTTCAAGCATAACCAAACAATTCACCAAAACAAAAAACTGGATTTTTTTACATTTGATCTGTTTCCATGGAAACGGTAGCCATCTTAAACCATTCCATGCTTCGTGCACAACTTGATCTGGGGTCCTCACTATAGTAGAGTTCCATCAACATTGGTCCATTGGATTTCGAGAAATCGCCTGGACAAAAATGTGTGGAAGAAAAAATAAGAAAAAAAAGAAACGTAGAATAACAATATGTCACCCCAACTCCGTTGAGGGTGCCATAAAAAGAAACGTACAATAACAATATGTCACCCAACTCCGTTGAGTGCCATAATAGATTGTAATTGCTACAATAACGAATGGCACCCTTCCCCTCATTGCCAGGTGAGCGGCAGCCATTTTGAAAATTCCAAAGTCGAAGAATGCATTTACAGATGTCTAGTTACATTTTGCAAGTTTCATTAAGTTTGAAGCATTTTGAAATTTTGATATTTTTGCTGTTTCCATGGTTACGGCGGCCATTTTGAAAATTCCAACTGCAAAATGCAACTCCCACATGTCAGTCACTATTCTGTTAAGTTCATCCAGTTTGCAGCACTTTATTTTTTGGAAATTTTGAACATTTGTGCTGCAACCATGTTACAGTAGATAATTCCAAAATTCTAAAGCAGACATCTCATTGCCACATGTCATGTTATATATCAATTCATTTCATTACTTGGTTCAATACTCTCTGAGAAATGCGATTTTAGGCATTTTTCCATAGGGTCAATGCAAGACTTGCCCCCATTTCCATGACAACGCGGCCATTTTGGATTATCCAAATATTGTTTTGACATCTTAGCATACCGGGTAACATTTTTATAAAGTTTCATCCACTGAGGGTTATAACGAAAGAGTGAATTTTTGACATTTAGCTGTTTCCATGGTACGGCAGCCATTTGAAAATTCCAAAGTCAAACTGAAATCAGCACATGCCAGTTAACATTCCTGTGGAGTTTCTTCCATTTGGAACACTTTGATTTTTTTCGCATTTTTGCTGTTTCCATGGAAACGGCGGCCATCTTTTACCATTCCATACCAAGATGCACACCTTTACATGGGGTTCCTCATTATAGTTGAGTTCCATAAACATTGGTCCGTTCAATTCTGAGAACTCGCGCGGACAAAATGTGTGGAAGAAAAATAAAAATAACTAGATTTGTAATTGCTAGCAATAACGGATGGCACCCTCGTCCCCCATTGCCAGGCGAGCGGCAGCCATTTTTGGAAATTTTAAAGTCAAAGAAGGCATCTACCCTTGCAAGTTATCATTTTTGCAAAATTTCATGAAGTTTGAAGCATTTTGAAATTTTGGACAATTTTGCTGTTTCCATGGTTACGGCGGCCATTTTGGAAATTCCAACTTCAAAATGCAACTCCGCACATGTCAGTCACTATTCCTGTAAAGTTTCATCCAGTTTGCAGCACTTAATTTCTTTTGGAAATTTTGAACATTTGTGCTGCAACCATGGTTACAGTAGATAATTCCAAAATTCTAAAAGCGTACATCTCATTGCCACATGTCGTGTTATATATCAATACAGTTTCATTGACTTTGGTGCACTACTCTCTGAGAAAATGCTGATTTTATGCATTTTTCCATAGGGTCAATGCAAAACTTGGTCCCAGTTTCCATGACAACGGCGGCCATTTTGAACTATCCATATATTGTCCTGACATCTTGGCATACTGGAGAACATTTTGATAAAGTTTCATCCAGTTGGATGTAATAACGAAAGAGTTAGAATTTTTTATATTTTAGCTGTTTCCATGGTAACGGCAGCCATTTTGAAAATTCCAAAGTCAAACTTGAAATCAGCACATGCCAGTTAACATTCCTGTGGAGTTTCTTCCAGTTTGGACCACTTTGATTTTTTTCGCATTTGTGCTGTTTCCATGGAAACGGCGGCCATCTTTTACCATTCCATAGCAAGGTGCACAACTTCAAATGGGGGTCCTCATTATGTTATAGTTCCAACAATATTGGATCACTCAATTCTTAGAAACACGATGGACAAAATGTGTGGAAGAATAATAAAAATAATAAGAAAAAAAAGAAACGTAGAATAACAATATGTCACCCCAACTCCGTTGAGGGTGCCATAATAAGAAAAAAAAGAAACGTAGAATAACAATATGTCACCCCAACTCCGTTGAGGGTGCCATAACTAGAATTGCCATTGCAAGCAATAGCGGATGTCACCCTGGTTCCCCAATTGCCACTAAACGGCAGCCATTTTGAAATGTTCCATCAGTAAATGCAGATATATCCATAACAAAAGATCTTTCTGTCAGTTTTCATAGCTTTATGTACGTTTTTCTGTTTTTAACAATTGTGCCGTTTCCATGGCAACGGCGGCCATTTTGGAAATTCCAAACTCAAAAGTCAAGTCTACATGAGCTTGGCAACATTTGTTTTAAGTTTCATTAAATTTGAAGCATTTTGGAGTTTTCATATTTTTGATGTTTCCATGGTAACGGCGGCCATTTTGAAAATTCCAAAGTCTAACTTCTGCTGCATATTGTTCTCCCCATAATAATATACACTTATGTAACATTTAATGTCTGTAGAACTATTTTAACACTTATGTTCTGGAATGTTCCATGAAAAATCCCCCCCCCCCTCAAATTATGTCTAGAGACCCCCCAGTTGAAAAAAAAATGTACCATGTTGAAGTGTGCATGAGTCTATTAATATCATAGAAGTTTCATATAAATTGGAACACATTTCTATTTTTCACATTTTTGCTGTTTCCATGGCAATGGCAGCCATTTTTTTAATTCCAAAGTAAGATGCAAAACTACACATGGTGATTAACATGATGTTATAGTTCCATCAACATTGGTCCATTCAGTTCCGAGAACTAAGCTGGACAAAAAGTGCGGAATAAGAATAATAAGAAAAAAAGAATCGTACAATAACAATATGTCACCCGACCTCCGTCAGGGTGACATAACTAGATTTGCCATTGCAAGCAATAGCGGATGGCACCCTTCCCCCATTGCCAGGCCAGCGGCAGCCATTTAGAAAATGTTTGCTGTTTCCATGGCAACGGCGGCCATTTTGAAAATTCCTAACTCAAAAGTCAAGTCTACAAAAGCTTGGCAACATCTATTATAAGTTTCATTAAATTTAAAGCATTTTGAAGTTTTTCATATTTTTGCTGTTTCCATGGTAACGGCGGCCATTTTGAATATTGCAAAGTCAAACCCCCACTTCAATTTTTTCCCTCCATAATCATATACCATCATATACCTTTTAATATGTCTCTAGAATAAATTTAACATTGATGTTCTGGAATGTTCTGTGATAATTCAAAGTTTTGACCTTTTTGCATTGTTTCCATGGTAATAACAGATATTTTGAAAATTCCAACGACAAATTCCACATCTTCCAATGTTGCTCATCGTTACTGTGAAGTTTCATGAAGTTTGGAACATTTTGGGATTTTTGAATTTTTTGGAGTAGTTTCCATGGCAACATAGTAGTTCCAATGAGTGCCAAAATCACCCAACACCTGTATATAGTGGGCACCTTCATTGTATAAAAATATAATGGTTCTGAGTTCAATCATATCCCAATAGTTCACCTAAACAAAAAACTGGATTTTTTCACATTTGTTTAGTTTCCATGGCAACGTCAGCCATCTTGATGATGCCATACCCCGTTTGCACAATTTCATATAGTGGACTACATTATGGCATAGTTTCATCAATATTGTTCAAGCCAATTCCGAGAAATAGCATGGACAAAATGTGTGGAAGAATAAAAATAATAATAACTAGATTTGCCATTGCAAGCAATAGCGGATGGCACCCTTCCCCCATTGCCAGGTGAGCGGCAGCCATTTTGAAAATTCCAAAGTCAAAGAGCACATCTACAGATGTCTATTAACATTCTTGTAAAGTTTTATTAATTTTGGGGCATTTTGAAATTTTTGGAATTTTTGCTATTTCCATGGTAACGGGTACCATTTCCAAAATTCCAAAGACAGGTACCACTTTGGGACATGTCATGTTATATATCCATGAAGTTGTAGAAGGTTTGATTTAATATTCTTGCAGGAAATACAGCTTCAATGTGTTTTTCCATAGGGCCAATGTTAAACTTTTGCCCTGTTTCCATGACAATGGCAGCCATTTTGGAATTTTCTTATATTGTCACAACTTGTAGGCATACTAAGGAACCTTACCATAAAGTTTCATCCAGCTAGGTCTTATAATGAAAGATTTAAAATTTGCATTTTTTTTCACATTTCATCAGTTTCCATGGCAACGGCGGCCATTTTTTACCATTCCAATGTCTCTTGCACTACTTTACATGGCGGTTCATGTTATGGTATAGTTCTATCAACATGGGTCTGACCAATCCAGAGAAATAGTATGGACAAAATGTGTGGAAGAATAAAAATAATAATAATAATAATAAAAAGAAAAAAAAGAAACGAACAATAACAAGATGTCACCCCAACTCCGTTGAGGGTGCCATAACTAGATTTGCCATTGCAAGCAATAGCGGATGGCACCCTTCCCCTATTGCCAGGTGAGCGGCAGCCAATTTGAAAGTTCCGATGTCAAAGACCGCATTTACAGATGTCTATTCACATTGTCGTAAAGTTTCATCAATTTTGGAGCATTTTGAAATTTTTGAAATTTCCATGGTAACGGCGGCCATTTTGGAAATTCCAAACTCAAAAGTCAAGTCTACATTAGGTAAGCAACATTTGTTATAAGTTTCAATAAATTTGAAGCATTTTGAAGTTTTTCGTATTTTTGCTGTTTCCATGGTAACGGCGGCCATTTTGAAATTCCAAAGTCAACCTGCTGCTGCAATTTGTTCTCACCATAATCATATATACCATCATATACCATTTAATGTCTCTAGAATAAATTTAACATTGATGTTCTGGAATGTTCTGTGAAAATTCAAAGTTTTGACCTTTTTGCATTGTTTTCATGGTAACAACAGATATTTTGGAAATTCCAACGCCAAATTCCACATCTTCCAATGTTGCTCATCGTTACTGTGAAGTTTCATTAAGTTTGGAACATTTTGATATTTTTGAAATTTTTGGAGTAGTTTCCATGGCAACATAGTAGTTCCAATGAGTGCCAAAATCACCCAACACCTGTATATAGTGGGCACCTCCATTGTATTAAGATATAATGATTCTGAGTTAAAGCATATCCAAACAGTTCACCAGAAACAAAAACTGGATTTTTTCACGTTTGTTCCGTTTCCATGGTAACGTCAGCCATCTTGAAAGTGCCAACCCCAAAAAGCAAATCTTCACATGGTGGTTAACATTATGGTACAGTTCCATCTTCTTGGGTCCATTCACATTAGAGTTCCAGACTGGACAAAAATGTGTGGAAGAAAAATAATAATAAAAATAAAGAAAACAAAAAGAAACGTAGAATAACAATATGTCACCCCAACTCCGTTGAGGGTGCCATAACTAGTAATCCTGTGTTAGGATGCTAACACAAAAGTCACCAAAACGGACCCCAAATTGTTTGTTCTGCGGTATCAATGATGCCAAATTACCTATGTGTAAAGTTTCATTAAATCGAATGGATTTTGATATTTTAACATTTTTGCCGTTTCCATGGTTACGGCGGCCATTTTGGAAATTTTGAAGTCAAAAGTAATGTCCACATATGGTAGGCAACATTTGTTTTAAGTTTCATCAATTTTGAAGCATTTTGAAATTTTTGGACATTTTTGCTGTTTCCATGGCAACGGCGGCCATTTTGAAAATTCCAAACTCAAAAGTTTAGTCTACATACATTAGGCAACATTTGTTATAAGTTTCAATAATTTTGAAGCATTTTGAAGTTTTTCATATTTTTGCTGTTTCCATGGTAACGGCGGCCATTTTGAATATTCCAAAGTCCAACCCTTACTGTAATGTGTTCCCTCCATAATTATATACAATCATATACCATTTAATGTCTCTAGAACTAATTTGACATTGATGTTCTGGAATGTTCCATAAAAATTCACCCCCTAAAATTATGCCAAGGAGACCCCCTACTGAAATAAAATTAGTTCCAAGTTGAAGCTGACATGTGTCTCTAAATATTCATAAAAGAAAATATAATACCATCTACTCTATTTACAGCAGAAAATTGATGAAATGCAAAAAAAAATTGACCCCACCCATCTTTGAGCCCCCCTAATTATGCCAAGATGACACCCTGGTATCACGGACATTGGGTTCTGCAACCCCCATGATGCAGACCTATACCCAGAATAAATATCAAGTTTCCATCCCCTAATGCTTTAAAGAAAATGGTAGGACAGTTTAAGGGGTCAGAAAGAGAAGAATAAGAATAATAATAATAAGAAACGATACAAAAACAATAAGTCGCCAAAAACTCCGTTTTGGTGACTTAAAAAGAAAAAAAAGAAACGTAGAATAACAATATGTCACCCCAACTCCGTTGGGGTGCCATAACAAGTAATCCTGTGTTAGGATGCTAACACAAAAGTCACCAAAACGGACCCCACATCATTGTTCTGCGGTATCATTGAAGCCAGATAATGTGTGTGTAAAGTTTTATTCAATATGAAGAATTTTATTCTTTTGA
Source organism: Mytilus edulis (assembly GCA_019925275.1). NCBI lineage: Eukaryota > Metazoa > Mollusca > Bivalvia > Mytilida > Mytilidae > Mytilus > Mytilus edulis. Next base: position 119,550,178 of record CM034360.1, on the reverse strand, counting down.
CATTTTTGCTGTTTCCATGGCAACGGCGGCCATTTTGAAAATTCCAAACTCAAAAGTCAAGTCTACATAAGTTAGGCAACATTTGTTTAAAGTTTCCTGAAATTTGAAGCTTTTTGATTTTTTTCTTATTTTTGCTGTTTCCATGGTAACGGCAGCCATTTTGAAAATTTCAAACTCAAAAGTCAATTCTACACAAGTTAGTCAACATTAACATGATTAATTATAAGTTTCATTAAATTTTAAGCATTTTGAAATTTTTCATATTTTTGCTGTTTCCATGGTTACGACGGCCATTTTGAATATTCCAAAGACAAACTGCTGCTGCAAATTGTTCTCTCCATAATTATATACCATCATATACCATTAAATGTGTCTAAAATAAATTTAACTTTGATGTTCTGGAATGTTCCATGAAAATTCACCCCCCTAAAATTATGCCAGGAAAATAAAAAAAGTTCCATGTTGAAGCAGACATGTGTCTGTAAATATTCATAGAAGTAATCATTATTCCATCTACTCTACTTACAGTAGGAAATTTAACAAAATGTAAAAAAAATTTGACCCCACCCATCTTTGAGCCCCCCTAATTATGCCAAGATGACACCCTGGTATCACGGACATTGGGTTCTGCAACCCCCATGATGCAGACCTATACCCATAAAAATTATAAAGTTTCCATCCTCTACTGCTTCCTAGTTCCAGGTGGGACAGTTTAAGGGGTCACAAAAAGAAGTATAAGAATAATAAAATTCGTAGAATAACAATATATCCCCCCTTTTTCAAAGGGGTGACATAATAATACGCACAAGTCGATTGTTCAACAGAGAATTAAAGGTAATTTCATTCATAAACTCAACATAAAACACATGCGGATTGGTTGATTGATGGTTTGTGATCATGATTGATCAATCATTGATTGATTAATCGTTTGATTGATTGATTAATCGACTGATAGGCAGTTTGTAAAATGGCAATGGAACGTGTTTTTTTTCGATATGTGCACTTGAATCATTACTTGTTTGATATCAAAACTTTATTGATTGATCACTTATCATGATTTGATCACTTGAATCATGATTTGATTGATTGATCAATACTTTGTATAACATAAAGTGACACATTTTGCATTGCTTTAATCCTTGTCTATACGGTTTGTGCTGTTCAGTGACAAATATCTGTGAACAATTTTACACGTACATTTGACAAAAATACTCTATTTCCTCTTTTTTAATCAGAAAAAATGAATTGCGATTGAGTTATTCTAACACTAGATTTGCCATTGCAAGCAATAGCGGAGGATGTCACCCCGTTCTGGACATTGTCACAGTAGCAGCAACCAGTTTGAATGTACCTTATTCACAGAGCACGTCTAGTATACATGCCTTTGACACCCCCCCCTTTTCTCTTCTCTTATAACACGATTGATGTCTATATATAGTTGGGGAACTCTTTAAAATCTTAAATTAGACACACGCGCGAGGAAGAAAGGTGGTGTCACGTGATACTGAAGTATATTATCGTGGACTTAGAACTTTAATATTCTTTTTAGAGGGGACCTCGGACAGACAACATGTGTATATATTGACGGAGCGACGTACTAACTGTTAATTTTATTCTTCAATAGCTCGTGTGACACACAATACATGTATCTTATCGTGTACAATTTAATTACATGTTCATCGATTGATTTCAGCTAATGTGTATATTTAAGCAGGTGTGTGATTTACGGATATGTACTTTAATGCAAGTGCAGAAATGTCACTTATGTGTACTCTCTCTGGTTTCTCTCTCTCTCTCTCAGTGGCGATTTTCTCTGTAAAGCACGATTTTCGTATAGAATAAATGCACTTATAAATTATGTATTAGTTTTCTTCTAGCATATTCTAGAAGATGTTTTGCACATAGTCTTAATCACAGAATTTTGTCTCAAATTTTGGATTTTTTTTTTTATTTTTTTTTTTTTAGATGTTTCCATTGCAACGGTGGCCATTTTGAAAAATTTGAACGACAGACGACAATACAATAGCATTTAAACGGAAATGAGCTTAAAATTTGTACGAAAATGTTACTTTGACGTTTTTTACCATCTGGGTCCAATGTGCACTTTAAGCGTTATCTCCATGGTAACAGCAGCTATCTTAAAAATTCCAACGGCAATGAATTCTACAGTTTATACTACTGTTTTCTAGTTCCGGTTTTTTTGGCCGTATCTGTAGCGGTTTATTTTCTATGAATTAATTAAGGATTTATTTTCGTTTTTTTTCACGTTTGGACTGTTTCCATGACAACGGTAGCCATTTTGAAAGTTCTCAAGATGGATGTCACGCCTTCTATCGATGAGTTATTAGTTCTGAAAGTTTCATTTAATTTGGACCATTTTTCGGTTTTTCACATTTTTGTCGTTTCCATGGTAACAGCGGCCATCTTGAAAATTCCAAACCCAAGGTGCACATCTGCACATGGGGATTGTCATTATGGTTTAGTTTTATAAATGTATGTCGAGGCATCTCCGAGAACTCGGCTGGACAAAAAGTGTGGAAGAAAAAATTCGTAGAATAACAATATATCCCCCCTTTTTCAAAGGGGTGACATAATAATACGCACAAGTCGATTGTTCAACAGAGAATTAAAGGTAATTTCATTCATAAACTCAACATAAAACACATGCGGATTGGTTGATTGATGGTTTGTGATCATGATTGATCAATCATTGATTGATTAATCGTTTGATTGATTGATTAATCGACTGATAGGCAGTTTGTAAAATGGCAATGGAACGTGTTTTTTTTTCGATATGTGCACTTGAATCATTACTTGTTTGATATCAAAACTTTATTGATTGATCACTTATCATGATTTGATCACTTGAATCATGATTTGATTGATTGATCAATACTTTGTATAACATAAAGTGACACATTTTGCATTGCTTTAATCCTTGTCTATACGGTTTGTGCTGTTCAGTGACAAATATCTGTGAACAATTTTACACGTACATTTGACAAAAATACTCTATTTCCTCTTTTTTAATCAGAAAAAATGAATGCGATTGAGTTATTCTAACACTAGATTTGCCATTGCAAGCAATAGCGGAGGATGTCACCCCGTTCTGGACATTGTCACAGTAGCAGCAACCAGTTTGAATGTACCTTATTCACAGAGCACGTCTAGTATACATGCCTTTGACACCCCCCCCCCCTTTTCTCTTCTCTTATAACACGATTGATGTCTATATATAGTTGGGGAACTCTTTAAAATCTTAAATTAGACACACGCGCGAGGAAGAAAGGTGGTGTCACGTGATACTGAAGTATATTATCGTGGACTTAGAACTTTAATATTCTTTTTAGAGGGGACCTCGGACAGACAACATGTGTATATATTGACGGAGCGACGTACTAACTGTTAATTTTATTCTTCAATAGCTCGTGTGACACACAATACATGTATCTTATCGTGTACAATTTAATTACATGTTCATCGATTGATTTCAGCTAATGTGTATATTTAAGCAGGTGTGTGATTTACGGATATGTACTTTAATGCAAGTGCAGAAATGTCACTTATGTGTACTCTCTCTGGTTTCTCTCTCTCTCTCTCAGTGGCGATTTTCTCTGTAAAGCACGATTTTCGTATAGAATAAGATGCACTTATAAATTATGTATTAGTTTTCTTCTAGCATATTCTAGAAGATGTTTTGCACATAGTCTTAATCACAGAATTTTGTCTCAAATTTTGGATTTTTTTTTTTATTTTTTTTTTTTAGATGTTTCCATTGCAACGGTGGCCATTTTGAAAAATTTGAACGACAGACGACAATACAATAGCATTTAAACGGAAATGAGCTTAAAATTTGTACGAAAATGTTACTTTGACGTTTTTTACCATCTGGGTCCAATGTGCACTTTAAGCGTTATCTCCATGGTAACAGCAGCTATCTTAAAAATTCCAACGGCAATGAATTCTACAGTTTATACTACTGTTTTCTAGTTCCGGTTTTTTTTGGCCGTATCTGTAGCGGTTTATTTTCTATGAATTAATTAAGGATTTATTTTCGTTTTTTTTCACGTTTGGACTGTTTCCATGACAACGGTAGCCATTTTGAAAGTTCTCAAGATGGATGTCACGCCTTCTATCGATGAGTTATTAGTTCTGAAAGTTTCATTTAATTTGGACCATTTTTCGGTTTTTCACATTTTTGTCGTTTCCATGGTAACAGCGGCCATCTTGAAAATTCCAAACCCAAGGTGCACATCTGCACATGGGGATTGTCATTATGGTTTAGTTTTATAAATGTATGTCGAGGCATCTCCGAGAACTCGGCTGGACAAAAAGTGTGGAAGAAAAAAATTCGTAGAATAACAATATATCCCCCCTTTTTCAAAGGGTGACATAATAATACGCACAAGTCGATTGTTCAAACAGAGAATTAAAGGTAATTTCATTCATAAACTCAACATAAAACACATGCGGATTGGTTGATTGATGGTTTGTGATCATGATTGATCAATCATTGATTGATTAATCGTTTGATTGATTGATTAATCGACTGATAGGCAGTTTTGTAAAATGGCAATGGAACGTGTTTTTTTTCGATATGTGCACTTGAATCATTACTTGTTTGATATCAAAACTTTATTGATTGATCACTTATCATGATTTGATCACTTGAATCATGATTTGATTGATTGATCAATACTTTGTATAACATAAAGTGACACATTTTGCATTGCTTTAATCCTTGTCTATACGGTTTGTGCTGTTCAGTGACAAATATCTGTGAACAATTTTACACGTACATTTGACAAAAATACTCTATTTCCTCTTTTTTAATCAGAAAAAATGAACTGCGATTGAGTTATTCTAACACTAGATTTGCCATTGCAAGCAATAGCGGAGGATGTCACCCCGTTCTGGACATTGTCACAGTAGCAGCAACCAGTTTGAATGTACCTTATTCACAGAGCACGTCTAGTATACATGCCTTTGACACCCCCCCCCCCCCTTTTCTCTTCTCTTATAACACGATTGATGTCTATATATAGTTGGGGAACTCTTTAAAATCTTAAATTAGACACACGCGCGAGGAAGAAAGGTGGTGTCACGTGATACTGAAGTATATTATCGTGGACTTAGAACTTTAATATTCTTTTTAGAGGGGACCTCGGACAGACAACATGTGTATATATTGACGGAGCGACGTACTAACTGTTAATTTTATTCTTCAATAGCTCGTGTGACACACAATACATGTATCTTATCGTGTACAATTTAATTACATGTTCATCGATTGATTTCAGCTAATGTGTATATTTAAGCAGGTGTGTGATTTACGGATATGTACTTTAATGCAAGTGCAGAAATGTCACTTATGTGTACTCTCTCTGGTTTCTCTCTCTCTCTCTCAGTGGCGATTTTCTCTGTAAAGCACGATTTTCGTATAGAATAGATGCACTTATAAATTATGTATTAGTTTTCTTCTAGCATATTCTAGAAGATGTTTTGCACATAGTCTTAATCACAGAATTTTGTCTCAAATTTTGGATTTTTTTTTTTTATTTTTTTTTTTAGATGTTTCCATTGCAACGGTGGCCATTTTGAAAAATTTGAACGACAGACGACAATACAATAGCATTTAAACGGAAATGAGCTTAAAATTTGTACGAAAATGTTACTTTGACGTTTTTTACCATCTGGGTCCAATGTGCACTTTAAGCGTTATCTCCATGGTAACAGCAGCTATCTTAAAAATTCCAACGGCAATGAATTCTACAGTTTATACTACTGTTTTCTAGTTCCGGTTTTTTTTGGCCGTATCTGTAGCGGTTTATTTTCTATGAATTAATTAAGGATTTATTTTCGTTTTTTTCACGTTTGGACTGTTTCCATGACAACGGTAGCCATTTTGAAAGTTCTCAAGATGGATGTCACGCCTTCTATCGATGAGTTATTAGTTCTGAAAGTTTCATTTAATTTGGACCATTTTTCGGTTTTTCACATTTTTGTCGTTTCCATGGTAACAGCGGCCATCTTGAAAATTCCAAACCCAAGGTGCACATCTGCACATGGGGATTGTCATTATGGTTTAGTTTTATAAATGTATGTCGAGGCATCTCCGAGAACTCGGCTGGACAAAAAGTGTGGAAGAAAAAATTCGTAGAATAACAATATATCCCCCCTTTTTCAAAGGGGTGACATAATAATACGCACAAGTCGATTGTTCAACAGAGAATTAAAGGTAATTTCATTCATAAACTCAACATAAAACACATGCGGATTGGTTGATTGATGGTTTGTGATCATGATTGATCAATCATTGATTGATTAATCGTTTGATTGATTGATTAATCGACTGATAGGCAGTTTGTAAAATGGCAATGGAACGTGTTTTTTTTTCGATATGTGCACTTGAATCATTACTTGTTTGATATCAAAACTTTATTGATTGATCACTTATCATGATTTGATCACTTGAATCATGATTTGATTGATTGATCAATACTTTGTATAACATAAAGTGACACATTTTGCATTGCTTTAATCCTTGTCTATACGGTTTGTGCTGTTCAGTGACAAATATCTGTGAACAATTTTACACGTACATTTGACAAAAATACTCTATTTCCTCTTTTTTAATCAGAAAAAATGAACTGCGATTGAGTTATTCTAACACTAGATTTGCCATTGCAAGCAATAGCGGAGGATGTCACCCCGTTCTGGACATTGTCACAGTAGCAGCAACCAGTTTGAATGTACCTTATTCACAGAGCACGTCTAGTATACATGCCTTTGACACCCCCCCCCCCTTTTCTCTTCTCTTATAACACGATTGATGTCTATATATAGTTGGGGAACTCTTTAAAATCTTAAATTAACACACGCGCGAGGAAGAAAGGTGGTGTCACGTGATACTGAAGTATATTATCGTGGACTTAGAACTTTAATATTCTTTTTAGAGGGGACCTCGGACAGACAACATGTGTATATATTGACGGAGCGACGTACTAACTGTTAATTTTATTCTTCAATAGCTCGTGTGACACACAATACATGTATCTTATCGTGTACAATTTAATTACATGTTCATCGATTGATTTCAGCTAATGTGTATATTTAAGCAGGTGTGTGATTTACGGATATGTACTTTAATGCAAGTGCAGAAATGTCACTTAGGGAAAATTTATAAAGAAAATTTGAATTATAAGTTTATATTACATATAAGATATAAAATGATTTGATTATTGATGATTAAGTATTTTATATAAAGATTTGATTATTAATATGATGTTTTTTGATGATAAGTTTTGATTATGATATTTTGATTATTGATTATTTAATCATTTTAGATTGTAATACTTTTTACCATTCTGATTTTAATTTGATCAATTTTTTTCAATGAAATTTCAAATTTCTAATTAAAAATATTTTTTATTCATAAATGAAAATTTATGAATTAATCTACATTGATGTATAAAAGATAATCTTCTTCATACAATAACATCTTTCTTAGAACAATAGCATGCCCCTTTAAATTAAATGCACAAAACCCTTTTGGTCTAATAATATTGTGGTAATGACTTTCTTAAGATGGAACATTTATTTTAAAAATAAAGATTATTGAAATTTTAAGATAATATTTTTAAATTTAATACTAGATTCACATCATTTTTAGTCGATACGATTTTAATAAAAATTTAATTATACTTAATTTATTATTCTTAAAAATTTTATCACCATTTTTATAATAAACTTTATTCATAATATTTTCTCTTCAGCATTCTTTAATTTTGTCAATTACATTTTATTTTTTTTTTTTATTTTACATGATTTTTAATTTTATATAAATAATGGTAATTGATTTTAATTTTATTTATTTTTTAAGTTTTAAGGGGCTTTAAAATTACAGTAATACTTAATTAAAGAATGCTATTTGAATTATTAATTTTAAAAATTTGCGAATGACTTGATTTTAATAGCTTTCTTTTTTAGCAATTTAATTTATTAAATCATTTAAAGTTTTTTTTGCCTTCGAAGTTTTTTTTATATTATTATTTTATTTTTTTATTTTTGCCTTTAAGAACATTAAAAATCTTATATTCTTTAATTATTCGATTTTAAAATTGATCATTTTTTAATAAAAGTTTTATATTACTTTTTCAATCATAATGATTTATTAAATGTTTATTTTTCTTTTTAAGTATTGATTTTTAAATTAATAAATGAAATATATTTAAAGTGTAAAAACAAATTTTTAAAAAATAATTTTTTATATTTCTAAGTTTTTACATTATTATCTATATTATATATGATTTTTTATTTTTGTTTGTATCTTGGTTTTTATGTTGTTTTTTTCTTTATTAGTTTCATTTATGGACTTTTTCAATCTACATTATATTTTATAAATTTTATAATATTTTGAATTTTTAATTTCTTATCATAGTTTACAATTAATACATGTTTAATGGAAATTATTTAGAAGATTTACCAAATTAAATAATACAAAACCTATTCACTTCAATAAAAAAGATTGAATAATTAACATATTAAATAGGAATGTGTAACAACTAAGTATGTTTTTAATCACTTAGTAGTTTAAAGTAATGGATTTTATATGTTGTCAACCTTTATTTATATTAGGATTTAATTGGAAATTTATTAATAATCATATTGATAAAATTATGATAATATATTGTATAATATTTATTTTTATGAAATTAACGTTACATGTATAATTCTATTATTTCATTTTCTATTATAAAAATGAAAATTGTATTTACATTATCAGATGTTCAAAATGTTCATTCTTTATGTCTTGCATAATCACAATTATTTATTCAACATTAAATCTATCATTTACCTACCTTCTTTTTAAAGATTATTTAGTTTTTTTTTAATTTATCAAGGCCTGAATGTAATTACGATGTTATTTTTTTATTTTAATACTTTATTAAGATTTATTATTAGACATATCAATTCATTTACGTTGCTAATTGTAAAAATTTATTAAGATTATAAATTTTTTAGTATTTTTAACTTTTAATTCAATGGAAGATCAAGTTAACTGTTTTTTCGTGGTTTCTATGACTTTATTTAATAAGGATTTATATGTATTTATTTTTCTTTGATTTTTACATTTTAAAGGTTTCATAAATCATTTTTTATTTAATTTTTTAATTGACTTTTCATTTGAGTTTTACTTTAGGACAGCCTTTAAAGTCAATTATTAATTTTACGAAAATTGCTTTTTATTTATTTCTTCAAATCCTGAAAATTTAAAAATGTAATAATTCTCTTTTTAGTGTGCTATAATATGATAATTTTAATTTATTTGATTTTTTTTAATATTAAGTTTTAATTGTAAGTAGTTTTAAGATTTTTCAATATTAAATTCTTTTATAAAGATATGTATTTTTAATGTTACTTTTTAATGTTTTACACTTTTTAAATTTTATTTATTTCATTTTAATTTTAATTTTAATAATTATATATAAATTTTTTCCATGGTATCTTTATATTTTGAAGTAAAATTTAACAGTAGTTTTCAATTTAATTCAGTTTGCTCATAAAAATTCAAATTAGTTCAATCATTGTTACTATTCGTTTCTCATTTTAATTTAATATACATTTAATTTCAGAAAATTTTAATATTATGCACCCCTTTTATTTTAATAGAGTCATTTTACTTTTTAATTAATTGCTTAAGCTCTGTAAAGAAATGATGAAATTATTTTTATGCCTTGAATGAATGATAATGCAAATTATTTTTAATTAATATTATCCTTTATTGATATCAATGTTTTTGAGTATTATGATATAATGATATATTTTTCATTCTCTTTTTATATTTAGTTATTAGATTATTAATTTTTTATTAATATTTCTCATTGCAATATTTTTTTTTAATCAAACGTTATGATAAATCTCAATTAAATTAAATTTATTTTCAGATGACACTTCCAACTAAATAGAAATAATAATAACATAGGTTCTATATCAGATAAATTTTTTTTTTGAGTCTAATGTTTTTAGAGACTATTATATGTGATTTATTAATTTTTACTTTGTAGAAGATTTGAATTATTTGAATTAGTTGTATTTATTCTCAGTTTAGTGAATTGTAAATATCTTAGTGTATTATATTAGTTGATTTTTAAATGTAAAGTTTTTTTACATAAGTTATAGTTTATATAACATTATAGATTTTATTGACTTTCTTTAATATTAACAAGTATGAAAAATTTATATTATCTTTAGTATTATACGTTTTGATTTATTCATAATAAAAATCATTCTTTTATAAGTTTGTCAAAATTTTGATCATACGTATTAATTCTCATAATTTTATGATTTATCACATCATTCAATAAATTGCATATGATTTAATTATAATTTGATTTATTTTAAAGGATATTTTTAATTAACATAATACGGATAAATTCATTATTAGAAAGATTCTCATATTAGTATATCAGATTTTTGTTTGATATTTATGAATATATATTTTTTTCTTTCTCATATTCTTAAATTAAAAATAAATTATATTGTTCTTATTTTCATGTCTCAATGCATTGATTTTTATTTTTATTTCGACCAAATGAAATGACATAAATCTTTACAATTCTTTTAAATATTTTAGATCATAACATAATAGAAAGTATTGTTCGTTTTATTATTTTAAGATTTTTTCTTTATCTAAAATTTAAATTGTTACTAATATATTATTTATTGTTTATTTTTTTTTTCTGAAGCATTATCAGTATAATCATTATTTATAATCACATAAAATGTGAATTAAATTATCACCTTTACATTGGTATTACAGAGATCCACCAATATTTTATGATGTTAAGATCTAATAATTATGTATACGAGATTATAGGATTACACACTATGTGTAACTTTTATTATATTTCATATATTAAAATTATAACATTATGTTTCTACATTGATGAAATTACTTTAGTATTAAATCATTCCTTTTCTTAATAAGGTTCAATATATAATATACTTTCATTATTTTTGTTAGTATGTTAGTTTACCCTTTAGATAGTATTATTTGAATTTTAATATATTTAGGAATATATTATGTTATTACTTTTTTAGTTAATTTATTATTATTATAAGTTATTAAATATTCAATTAACTATGTCAAGTATTGAGTTTATTATATAATTCTTACTATTTTCCTTATTTTCTAACATGAATAATTTTATAAGTTATCAATTACAATACATTTCAATCATTTTTTTTTATTCATCACGGCATAATAAGTATAATTAATTAATTAATTATTTTATATATGATTCATAGCTTTAAATTCGAGATTGTTACTTTATTATTTTTTTGTACTGTTTTTCTATAGAATCTTCATTTTTAAGTTATCAATGTACTACGTGAAATTATAATATAGATCGTGTAAGGTAATGAAAACTTAAGATATAGATTGTTCAATAGATTCTTTATATAATGAATGTTTGATAGACTTAATCTATGCTATGTACAATGTTATTGTTTCCTTTTTTATAACAATGATTTGTTCTTACTTTTTTAATTGCAATAATTTGTTACTTCTATTTCTTAAAATGAAATTTAACATTAAATAGTTCTTGATTGAACATTTAATCGCAGCATTCACTCCCTCCTATCTTGATACACTTGTGAACTTTACCTTTTATTGTGTTATTTTGACTAATAAATTCATTGGATCTCATTTATATTAGATCATTTTTTTTTTTAATTTTCGACAGAAACAGATTTGAACCATTAATCTAATTTGCAATGATTTTTAGTCAGTTTTTAATATGAGTCGAATTTAATGTGTAAATTCTGTCACAATTCCCCTTTTCAAGGGGGAATATAATAGAAGTCGTTTTCAAAATTATGGTATTTCTTTAAACTAGATATTGATTGATTATATTTATTTTTTTTTTACATTTTTTAACTGATTTATGAATCGCTGAAATGAGTTTAAATTAAGGATTTTTTTATCACTTGATTTAAATTTGATTAAATATTGATTCACTTTTGATTTATCTTGAATATTTATTACAATGTGATACATAAGGATTTTGTTGTTTATTTCTAACGTTGTGCTTTTCAGTGAAAATATTTGACTTTTACAGTATTTAAAAATAACATTTTTTTTTACGAAATGAATTGCTAAAGATTCTAAAATTCATTAAATACGATTTACCGTTTTAATTGTCTCAGAAAGCCATTGATGTTATCAATCCTGAGGTATTATATGCTTTACCCCCCCTTTCCATCGTAGCAAGGATTATTAATTGTGAACTCTTTAAAATCTAATTAAACCGAGAAGAATGTGTAACGAAATATAGTATTCTGATAAACATAAATTGTTTTAAGGGGACTTGGAAAACTTATATAAATTGTGAGTGATTAATGTATTTATTTCAATATGTATGATAAAGTATATTATTACTTATAAAATTTGATTGATAGCTAATTTTATATTGCAGATTGATTATACGATTTACTTTAATAAGTGAAATTATTGTTATTCATTTCTTTTCCTATGATTCTAAAGACAATTTGTATAATAAATAGCACTTTATTTAAATACTTACAATTTTCTAAAATTAGAATCTTATTCAGATTTCTAAATGATTTATTTTTTTTATTTTACGTTCATGCAACGGGGCATTTAAATTCTGAGCAATACATACATTTACGGAATGACTAAAATTTGTTAAAATGCTTTAACTTTTTACCTTGGTAATGTTCATTTTTAGTTTATGAAACTAATTAAAAATTAGGAAGAAATCTCTTAAACTGAGTTATTACTGGTTTTTTTCTTTCTGAGGTTTTCTGAAAGATTTATTTGAGTATTACACTTGATTTTACTAAAGTAGCATTTTAAGTTAAATGGATTTTTCATAATAATTATTCGAATTTCTATTTTTTTTCGTTTTGTTTACGATTTTTGTTTCATGAAAGGGCAATTAAATTCATCTATGTTCACTATTTTTTATGATTTTTCAAAATTTGTAATTGAAATGGTTCAAAATTTGAAGTACATATTCAAAAAATATTCACATTTTCAAGGTGAATATTAATTTCGAGTTTTTTTACAAATTTTTTAGTTTTTCTTTCTAAGCAACTAAGATTGTTTTAGAGTTTATACAGATTAATAACTGAATGTTAATTTGATATTGATTACTGTTACATTGTAATTGTAACGTTTTTTTGAATATGATTTAATTCATTTATTGTTTATTTATGCTGTTCTTATATTTGTACTATCAGTTTATATTTATTATTTGTATTTAAATTGCATTTTGCGTTGTTTCATCTTCATTTTAAAGTGCTGTCAGTGACAAATTTAACAATTTTAACTGAAATTCAAAAATTTCCTTTTTTTAATTTGCATTCATGAATCGGCAATTGAACCAATTTCACAAGCAATGGGGATTGTCATACGTTGACATTATAATGTAAGGCAGCACCAATTGTTGATAAAAAGTAAGAAAATTGTAAATATTTGACCCCCCCTTTTTCATGTATAAACAATGATGTCTAATTAGGAATTTTAAATTAAATAACAATTAGAAGAATGTTGTTATATGTTATATAAGATTGTTATCATTATATTATTTTGATGATTGAAAGAACATGTTTAATGAAGGGACTTTTTATTTTATTCTTTATCTTTGTAAAAATATTTTATCTTACAATTTAAATATCTTTTCGATTGATTTCAATTAATTTAGAGAGTGATTTAGTGTACTTTATGAACTAGATGCTTTGAATTCTGTTACATTCCAACATTTGGAATTTCTACATGCCCGAATTAACCCAATCATTTAATTAATATTCTTCATATTGGGGAACTCTTAATACAATGCAAATTGATTTATTCTGTTATAATCATTACCGCCTTTTACTTTCGCAGACAAAAGTATTATAAGGGAACTTTAAAAATTTAATTACCTTTATAAATGGTCACTTATAGTTCATGACAGATTTAATTTTCAAGGATTCAAGAATTGTTTTATTCGGATTCGTATTTACTTATTTCTATAATATCTATATTTCATTTTTTTCATTTGACGTTTCATGAAAGAGCTTATAATTTTTAAGATGATACTTATTTATATTTCAAATTTATTTAATTTCATTTTTTTTTTCTTTTTCGTTTTCTAACGGCATTTGAAATTAAAAGCATAAATAACTTTATAGATTTATTTGATTTCATAGATTTTCAAGGCATCAAATTCTCAAATAATTTTAAAAATTTTTTTTAATTAACAAAATCCCCCCTTGTTTAAATGGGTGATAATACATTTTAACGAATGTAAAAGTATATTTTATGATTTAAACATTGGGAGTTCAATTGCTTTTATACTATTAAATCAATGTTAAATCTTAAATGATTATGTTATAGATTTTTAAATTAGATTTTTTCATTGCGTTTTTTTAGATTTAAATATTTTTTCACTTTAGTTTCATGATGTGCATTTTAAATTTAAGCATGAAATTAAAGTTAAAGTTTCTAAATTTGGCCTTTTTTATAATTGACATTTTACTACTGGAAACGATTTGTAATTCTCATAGCAAATAATATGGATGTATTTACATTTTAATATTGAGCAATAGAGAATGTAACATTTGAAGAAAATAAGATAATTGATGTCTATCAAGGGGACTTATATACGCCTTTACCCTACAGATTTTTTAACTAACTAAATATGTATTTTGTTGATTTTAATTATTGATACATTATGATAATGGTTTGATTGATTGATATATATCGTTGTAAAATTAATTCTTTTTATGGAATCTGACGAAACATTATTTTTATCAACGATTAATTTATATATTTGATCCTGATTCAGATGAGATTACAATCTTTAACTAAATACACATTCATTGTTTATCATGTCATATTTTTGATTGTTATACAATATTGTACTTTCAGAAAAGGAATTATTATTCTGTTTTCTCTTCAATAGCGATAGTTTTCTAATCACAATTTATGAAAAAGGAGTAATTACCGTTTCTTGAATTGTCAATACAACATGTTATCAAGCATTGGCTCAAAATCTTTGACCCATTTATTTTTTTCTCAACTCAGTATCTTATATTGGAACTTTAAAACTTATAACAATACTTAAAGAAATGCTCTAAAATTATTCTGTTACTTTATTATTCTTTAGGGTATACAATAAAGGTTATTACAGGTCTAAGCATTTTATAAATTCCACTACAAATTTTTTAAATTTATTATTTTTTTCTTTTTTTGATCTGTTTATTTGAGATTATAATGATTGTTTTAAGCAGGACATTCAGAAGTACCATTTCAGTTTTTAATTATGTCCTCGTGCATTTTTTAATCAATTTATAATTGAAGCTTTATTTATTAATTTTTCTTCCATAACGGTCTATCATCACGATTTGTTCTCAATTTTCATTTGATTGTTTTTTTTTTTTTTTTTTAGTTTTCAGAGCCATTTTAAAATCAAAAATGCACACAATTGGAAGAAAATTTGAAAAAATTACTTTCCTTTTTTCAAATGGGTCCGAATATATAGCGAATCATTGAATAAGTATTAATTTTCATAATCACGTTAAATTGATTTATAGGTTTTTCCGTATGGTATTCTTATTAATTAAGATTTATTTTTTTTACTTGGGCGTTTAATGTAAGGAGTTTTTTAATTGATGTCATCTTATAAAAAATTTGATTGTCATTATATTTGACATTGATCAGATTTTTAATTATTGCCTTTCATGAAATGGCATTTGACATTTATTTGCTTGCACTTTGTCTTATTGCAAATTTTAAAATATTACAGAATTAGAAATGTGTAAAATGTTAAAAAATCGTAAATAACAATATTTAACTCCCTTTTTCAAGTGTGACAAAATACGAAAATTCGATTTCACAGAGAATTAAAGGTATTTTCTTTTTAACTCAGTAAAAAATGGATTGTTGATTGATGTTGACAATTGTCAATCATTTATTACTTTGATTGATGATAATCGAGATGAGTTTTAAATGGTAACTTTTTTCGAAATAGCACCTTGTTATTACTTGTTGTATAAAACTTGAGATTGATATTATCATGATTTGTCATTGAATCATATTTATTGGATTGACAAAACTTTGTACATAATGACACATTTTGCATGGTTATCTTTATTTTTTGCTTCAGACAAATATCTGAAATTTTACACGTAAAATTTAAAAAATACTCTATTCACTGTTTCCTATTGAAAAATTTTGGAATATTATTAACACTGATTTGCCATGCAAGCAATGCGAGTGTACCTTCGTTTCTTGACTTGTCAATAGCCAACCATTTTTTATCAAGTCTTGCAGTAGTAACTCCTTTAACCCCCCCCCTTTTTTTCTCTCAATCAAAGATTGATTTATTTATATGAGGAACTTTTAAATTTAAATTATCATTCGCTTAGAAAAAGGTCTTCTGGATACTGAAGTTTATTTAGAGTTAGCATACTATATTTTAGAGGGACTGAAGACAAGTAATTTGAGAGCGAATATAACTTTCATTTTATTTCTATTCGCATCACGTCAAGATTTTCTTGTACAATTATTAAAAGCAATAATACGTTATTCGCTTTAATTGTTTTTTTTGCTATGTGTTTTTCTGATATGTTTATTTCGTTTTCGTGACTTTATGAGTACTTAAGTTTTAATGCACTTCAAATGTAATGTCGAATTTTAATGACATTTGTTTTTACATTTTTTTCATGACGCGGTTTAATTCACTACTCTCATGGATTCTATTCATTTAAATTCATCCAATCTGGAAAAATGGACAATTTTAAATACTTTCAAGTGTAATAGATGATATCAAGAATTAGGTTTTGATAATATAAATGATTAGAATTGTCAGTTTAATATGATTATTTTATTATTATCGATTTTTTATTAGCATATAGAATTGTTTTTATATCATCACATTGTCAATTTTCGATTTTAATTTTTTTTTTTTTATTTTTTTACTGTTTCATGACGTGGCATTTTGAAAATTGAAGAATAAATCAATACTTTTAAATGGATATACTTAAATTTACGAAAATGATTACTTTGACTTTTACCAAATGGTCCAATTGCCTTTTACGTTTTCCATGGTAAACAGCATTTAAAAATTCAAGCAATGATTTACATTTAACTGCTGTTTTCACTCGTTTTTTTTTGCCGTATGAAGCGTTTATTTTATAATTATTAAATTTATTCTATTTTCAGTTGGCCCTTTCCTGACATATTTTAAAAGTTTCTTAATATATGGGGCCTTAACGATATTATTAGTCTGAAAGTTCTTAAATGAATTTTTCGTTTTTACATTATCCGTTTCATAAGGCGCCACTTAACCATTCCTGCTTACTGAACTTAGCATTATTGGGATGTCATAAGTGATTTTTATAATATAGTCAAGCATCCGAAAATGCTTGCACAAAAGTTGGAGAAAAATTCGTAGAATAACAATTCCCCCCTTTTTAAAGGTGTGAATAAAATGCGAAATCATTGTTCACAGAAATGTAAAGGATTTTTTTCTTAAACTCAAGTAAAATTTGATTGTGTGTGTTTTTTGATTGATCATATGATATAACGTTTAATATTGATTAATGACTATAGCATTTTAAAATGGTAAGGACTTTTTATACTAGATTTTTTACTTGTTTATATCAAACTTGATTTATTTCATTTACATGATTTATCAAGTCATTTGAATTATTGACAATTTTGTAACATAAAGTTAACATTTTGCATTGGTATATTCTTGTATAAGTTTTTGGTTCATAATACTTGGACAATTTTACACGTAGAAATTAAATACTCATTTCCAGTTTTCTAATCAGAAAAAGAATTCAATGTTATTAACTACTAATTTGCCATTCAAGTATTTGGGGATGTCACCCTTTTCTTCATGTAATAGAGAACCAGTTTTTGTGTATCAAAGTCAATGGACTCTGTATACATGCCTTTGAATCCCCCCCCTATTTTACCTTTCGAAGATAAGATATTCTATTTAAAGTTGAACTTTAAATTTAATTAGACAGCTTTTAGAAAAAGTCTGACACGGTCGATTATTACTGAGTTATACATTACTATCTTTTTGGGGGATTGCATAGAACATGTTATATAATTAGAGGCATCTACTGTCATTTTATTCAAAATGTAAAAATTCAGTATTTTATTTACAATTTTTAACAGTATCATATTAGCTAATGTTATTTTTCAGGATTGATTAACGGATGTTACTTTAAAAGTGCAGAAATGTAATTAGTGTTTATTCTTTTTTTTCTTCTCTTTCATGATTTCTTTGATATTTGATAAATAAAGAGCAGTTAAATATAATTCGTTTTTTTCTAGCATATTCAATTACATTTCATCAAGAATTTGTTCAAATTTCAGTTTTTTTTTTATTTTTTTTTTTTTTAAGTCTGTTTCCATGCAACGGCGCCATTTTAATTTCGAATAGATGACATAAATAGCATTTAAACGGAATAGACTTTGGAAAATTTACTTAATATTTTAACCTATTGTCCAATTCTTTTGTACCTAGAAACAGTGTATTAAAAATTCCAACGCATGAATCGACACGTTTTTATAACGTGTTATTATCTACTTATTCAGTTTTTTTTTTGCTATTGTACTGTTCTTAATATTTACTTAAAGAATAATTAGGAATTAATTTTCGTTTTTTTTTTAAGTTGGACCGTTTCGATGACAACGTACATTTTAAAGTTCTTAAATGATTGTCAGCTTTAAGATGAGTTATTAGTTCTGAAAGTTTCATTAATTTTTTTCCATTTTTCGGTTTTTTACATTTTTGTCGTTTCCAGAAACGCGCCATCTTAACCTTCATGCTTTCTCAACTTGACATGGATTTTATTGGTTTTTATAAATGCAAGGCTCGAAAATCGGACAAAATGGAAAAAAAAATTCGTAGAATAACATATATCCCCTTTTTCAAAGGGTACTAATATACGATGATTGTTCAACAGAGATTAAGTATTTTCTTTCATAAACTACTAAAAATATTGGATTGTGATGTTTTTATATGATTGATCATCATTATTGTTATCTTTGATTGTTGATTATTCTTATCATTGAATGTTATTGTTTTTTTCGATATCTGCACTTGATTCATACTTGATTAAACTTATGATTATCATGATTTACACTTGAATATGATTTGATGTTATCAAATTTGGCATTCATAATGACCATTTTGCTTGGTTATCCTGCTAAATTTTTGTGCTTCGACAAATTCTGGAACATTTTACACGTAAAATTAGAAAAATACATTCCTGTTTTCTATCAAAAAAATGAATGCAAATTATTCTAACAATTTCCTTTCAAGATACAGATTCACCCCGTCTTGACATTCACAGTAGGAACATTTGATTACAAAGCACATGGACGTTATTATGCTTTGAACCCCCCCCTTTTTTTCGTATAGATGATCTATTAATGGAACTCTTTAAAATCTAATAGACCTTTGAAGAAGTTACTGTATAACTGAATTAATTATCGTGATTATCATTATAATTCTTTTAGGAACTTGGACAGAAACATGTAAATTTGAGACGCCTAACGTTTCATTTTATTCTAAATTCCGGTAACAATCAAGTATTTTACGTACAATTATTCCGCTTATCATGATCATAATGTGTATTTTTCAAGTTTCATTAACAGAGTGTACTAATGCAAGTGCAAAGTCATTATTGTACTCTCATTTCTCTCTTTTAGTGCATTTTCTCAAGCACGATTGTATGATAGAAAGACCACGTTAAATTTTCTTTTTCTAGCATATTTAATGTTTGATAGTTTCTAAAATTTATTAAATTCGAGTTTTTATTTTTTTATTTTTTTTTTAAGCTGTTCCATGGCAAGCGGCATTTTGAAAATTTTAAGAAGGACATACAATAGCATTTAAAGAATAAGAGCAATGTACAAAATGTTACTTTACTTTTACCATATGGTCCAATGTGCATTTTACGTTATCCATTAACACACTATCTTAAAAATTCCAACAATGTCTAATTTTACTGCTGTTTTCATTAGGTTTTTTTTTGCCAGTATACTTACGTTTATTTTCTATGAATTAATAAGGAATTTATTTTTTCGTTTTTTTCACGTTTGAACCGTTTCCCATGACAACGGTAGCAATTTAAAAAGTTCTTAAATGGAATTCACGCCCTTCTAACGATAGTTTATTAGTTTTCATGAGTTTTTTAAAATTTTTTTGGGACCATAGTTTGTTTTTTACTTTTTTTTGCGTTTTCATTGGAAGCGGTTTTAACCTTTTGCTTATGAACTTTGAACATTTCTATGCATTTTTATGGTATTGTAGGCATTCGAAAATGCTGGACAAAATGTGGAAAAAATTGAAACAAATATCCCTTTTTCAAATACTAATCTTTTCGCGAAAGTCATTGATACGAAAGTAAGTTTTCTTTATAAATCAACTAAAGATATGTGATTGGTTGATTGATGGTTGTGATTGTTTTCAATATTGATTGATTATCTTTGATTGATTGATTAAAGATGATAGCAGTTGTAAAATGAAGGGACGTTTTTTTCGATATCGCACTTGATTCATTACTTGTTTATCAAAACTTGATTGATTGATCACTATCATGATTTGATCACTTGAATCATGATTTGATTGATTGATCAATACTTTGTAAGCATAAAGTGACACATTTTGCATTGGTTTTTTCCTTGTCTTAACTTTTTGCATTTACGAATGAAAAATCATCTGTAACAATAAGAAAATTGGAAAAATCTCTAATTTTCCTTCATCAAAAAAATGATTCGTATTATTTACACAAGTGCCATTGCAACAATCATGTGCACCCCGTTCTGACTTTACATACAGCAACCTTTGATTATCAAAGTAAGAGTCTATATAATGTTGGACCCCCCCTTTTTCTCTTGAACAAAGTGATGTTATATATTGGGATTCTTTAAAATCTTAAATAGACACTTGAGGAAAATGTTATGTAACTGAGTATATTGTAGTTATTCATATATCTTTTAGAGGGGACCTTGAAATTTTATTATTACACGTTATAACTTTATTTATATTTCTTAATTTCCGTACAGTATATTTATCATGTAAATTTAATTACGATGATATTTCATATGTTTTTTTGCGTGTTTTCGTTGTACTAATCGTCAAATAATATGACTTCATTTTCTTTCTCTCTCTCTTAGTGATTTTCTCAAGAATTTTGTTAAATAAGAGTTTAAATTTATATGTTTTCTTCTAGCATATCAGATGTAATCTTCTCACAAATTTTGCCAAATTCTTTTATTTTTTATTTTTTTAAGTTCTTTTCCATGGAACGTGCATTTGAAAATTCGAAACATGACAAAATAGCATAAGAAGAATTAATTTGTAGAATGTTTCTTTACGTTTTTTGCCATTGGCCAATTGCATTATTAAGTTTATTCATTTCTTTAAAACTATTCCACGCAAGATTACATTTTAATCTATTATTCACGTTTTTTTGGTATTTTGGTTATTTTTATTAATTTAGGATTTTTTCTTTTTTTCGTTTCAGTCCTGCAACGTACATTTTAACTTAAATGAATGAGCTTAAGATTATATTCTGTAAGCATTAAAATCCAAATTTTTCGTTTTATTTTCTTTTTCGTTTCTAATTAGGGAATAGGCGGCCTAAGGGGTATCTGATTTGAAGTCCATTATCCTATGCTTGACTCTTGTAGGGGGTGGGAGGATATTTACATGTTTGCATTGATTTATGGTGCTTTTATAATATATGTCAAGGCATCCAGAAATCGTGACAAAAATGTGAAGAAAAAATTCTAGAATACATTTCCCCCCTTTTCCAAAGTCATATAACGAAAGATCTTTTAAAGGAATTAAAATTTTATAAACCACGTAAAAGAGTAGGTTGTGATTGATGTTTTGTGGATTGATAATCATGATTTTTAAGTTGGGATTATTGATTATGACTGAAGGTTTGTAAAAGAAGACTTTTTTCGATATCTCACTGATTTATTAATTTTTATATCTAATCATATTGATTTTCATGTTTATTCTTGATCATTTTTGATTGGAAATAATACTTTTAGTAAATGACACATTTTATTGGTTTCTTCAGATTGTATATTGTACTGATCAGTAAATTAATCTGTGACAATTTACATAAATAGACAAAATTTATTATCCTGTTTTCTATTATTAAATTAACTGCGAAAATGAGTTATACAACTTTTAAAGCAAATAGCAATGAGATGTCACGTTTTTTACTTGGTCAACTAGTTAGTTATCAATCACAGACTTAATAAACATCTTATACCGCTACTCGTTTTTTCTTCTCTTCTATTAATAGATTACTTTTTATTTATAGGAATCTTTAAAATCTTAAATTAACACTTAGAGAAAGTATTTGTTTCAGATTTATTTCTTTTCTGGTTGATGTCTTCCTTTTTAAGAGACGAAAATTTTTATATTTTGAAGAGCTCATCACGAATCTGTCTAAATTTGAATATTTGTATACATATATCCATTTTTAACGCAATTAATTCAAGTTACGAATTGATTTCATCTAATTTAGAATTTATTGGTTTTGATTTAATGATGGCAATGATTTGTTATTATTTAATGCATGAAAAGATCTTAAATTGTATTAGTTTATTCAATTAGTTTCATTATGTTTTTCTTCTTCCCTGTTATTCCTTTCCTTCTAATTTCGTCTCATACATTCGCGAAATTTTGCATTTTAAAATGTGCACGAATCGGAATTTTTTTGACGTACTTGAATAATAGAAGAATAAGACTTATACTATAATATGGTCTTTTTTCTTCATAATGAAACTAAGTTTCACTGAAGTTTATGGTACTTTATATTTTTAGCTGAATTCATGTTTATTTATGATTTTTTTTTTTTTTAATCTTTATACGCACATTGAAAATTTAGACAATTAATACTATCATTTGATAGTAAAATTTGGGTACGAAAATGTATATTGAACTTAATATTGTATTTGTCCTTTTGCTTTTCTCCATGGAATGCATTTAAAATTAACGAATGAATCACGTTTAATAATGTTTTTACTTAGTTTTTTTTTGACCGATTTTGTATGGAGTTTTATTTTTTATTATTTTAAAGTTACTGTTTTTTCACGTTGACTCCATACAAGTACATTTAAAGTTTATTGATATGTAGCCTTTAAATGGTTATTTGCGAGTTATTAATTTGACATTTTTCCGCATAATTATTTTTACGTTTACACTTGGAACGGCATTTATTTAATATTGTTATTGTATTTCACATGGATGTCATATAGGTGCATTTTTATTCAATGATTCCAATGTTGAATGAAGTTATAAAATTGGGTTTATTCAATTCAATCAATAACCCCCCTTTTTCAAGGTGAATTAATGATTATTTGTTTTTAACAGGATTAGATTCTTCAAACAAGAAAAATATTGATGTTATTTTGATCATTGATTTGTAATTTAACACGATCTTAATTTTTTACTTATTTTTATATTATACACTTATTATTCAGTTATGAGATTAAAAACACTTTATTTTCTAACCTAAATATCTGCAATTACATAAATTGATTTCTCTCCGAAATGATAAACTAATACATCAAGTACCGAATTCACAGAACGTTGTAAACGATATTTTGACCCCCTTTTTCTTGGAAGTGCATAAGTTGGATAAATTTAACTTGGAAAAGTGTATGATACTATATGTATCATATACTTTAAGCTAGAAATGTTATTGCCGTTGTTCATATTTTCAATACCGTAAAATTTTAATGTCTTATACACTATCTTGTCATATGTGTTTTTTCAGTTACTGTATATGCATATATTACTTTCTTCTCTCTCTCATGGGTCTTAACGATTTGTATAATAAAAAAGCACGTAATATCTTTTCTTCACATATTAGATCTTCATCACATTGTCTCATTGTTTTTTTTTTTTTTTTTTTTTTTTTTTACATGGCGCATTGAAATCAAAAAAAAATTAAAATGATAAATTCAATACTTGCGTTCAGTCAGGCATTATTCCAAGTTAGCTGTCACATTATGGTCTCGTTTTTTTTGTTTTTTTCTTATTTATTCGTTTATTACGTCAGCACGCTTTAGTTTAGTCATTAATATTTTTAATTTATTACACGTTTTATTTGCTTCGACGGATCTATCATATATGCAAGATCATGGCATTTAAATATACATCCCCCTTTTTCAGGGTGACATAATAATACCAAAGTCGATGTTCAACAGAATTAAAGTATTTCTTTCATAAATCAACGTAAAAGATATGTGATTGGTGATTGATGGTTTGTGATCATGATGATCAATCATTGATTGATTATCGTTTGATTGATTGATTAATCGACTGATAGGCAGTTTGTAAAATGGTAAGGGGACGTTTTTTTTCGATATCTGCACTTGATTCATTACTTGTTTGATATCAAAACTTGATTGATTGATCACTTATCATGATTTGATCACTTGAATCATGATTTGATTGATTGATCAATACTTTGTATAGCATAAAGTGACACATTTTGCATTGGTTTATTCCTTGTCTATACGTTTTGTGCTGTTCAGTGACAAATATCTGTGAACAATTTTACACGTAAAATTGAGAAAAATACTCTATTTCCTGTTTTCTCATCAGAAAAAATGAATTGCGAACGAGTTATTCTAACACTAGATTTGCCATTGCAAGCAATAGCGGAGGATGTCACCCCGTTCTTGACATTGTCACAGTAGCAGCAACCAGTTTGAGTGTATCAAAGTCACATGGCACGTCTAGTATACATGCCTTTGGACCCCCCCCCCCTTTTTCTCTTCTCGTAGACTAAGAGTGATGTCTATTTATAGTTGGGGAACTCTTTAAAATCTTAAATTAGACACACGCTTGAGGAAGAAAGGTGCTGTCACGTGATACTGAAGTATATTATCGTGGAGTTAGTACATTACTATTCTTTTTAGAGGGGACCTTGGACAGACAACATGTGTATATATTGACGGAGCGGCATACTAACTGTTCATTTTATTCTTCAATATCTCGCGTATCACACGATACAAGTATTTTTATCTTGTACAATTTAATTACACGCTTATCGATTGATTTCAGCTCATGTGTATATTTTTGCAGGTGTTCGATTAACGGATGTGTACTTTAATGCAAGTGCAGAAATGTCAATTATGTGTACTCTTCATGTTTCTCTCTCTCTCTCAGTGGCGATTTTCTCTTCAGAGCACGACTTTTGTATAGAATAGAAAGAAGCACGTTAAATTATATATTCGTTTTCTTCTAGCATATTCTAGAAGATGTTTTGCACATAGTCTTCATCACAGAATTTTGTCTCAAATTTTCGATTTTTTTTTTTTTTTTTTTTTTTTTTTTTTAAAGGCTGTTTCCATGGCAACGGCGGCCATTTTGAAAATTTCGAAGACAGATGACAATACAATAGCATTTAAACGGAATGAGCTTAAAATTTGTACGAAAATGTTACTTTGACGTTTTTTACCATATGGGTCCAATGTGCACTTTTAGCGTTATCTCCATGGTAACAGCAGCTATCTTAAAAATTCCAACGGCAATGAATTCTACAGTTTGTACTGCTGTTTTCTACTTACGGTTTTTTTTGCCGTATCTGTAGCGGTTTATTTTCTATGAATTAATTAAGGATTTATTTTCGTTTTTTTCACGTTTGGACCGTTTCCATGACAACGGTAGCCATTTTAAAAGTTCTTAAGATGGATGTCACGCCTTTTAACGATGAGTTATTAGTTCTGAAAGTTTCATTAAATTAGAAAGAAGCACGTTAAATTATATATTCGTTTTCTTCTAGCATATTCTATAAGATGTTTTGCACATAGTCTTCATCACAGAATTTTGTCTCAAATTTTCGAGTTTTTTTTTTTTTTTTTTTTTTTTTTTTTAAAGGCTGTTTCCATGGCAACGGCGGCCATTTTGAAAATTTCGAAGACAGATGACAATACAATAGCATTTAAACGGGAATGAGCTTAAAATTTGTACGAAAATGTTACTTTGACGTTTTTTACCATATGGGTCCAATGTGCACTTTTAGCGTTATCTCCATGGTAACAGCAGCTATCTTAAAAATTCCAACGGCAATGAATTCTACAGTTTATACTGCTGTTTTCTACTTACGGTTTTTTTTGCCGTATCTGTAGCGGTTTATTTTCTATGAATTAATTAAGGATTTATTTTCGTTTTTTTCACGTTTGGACCGTTTCCATGACAACGGTAGCCATTTTAAAAGTTCTTAAGATGGATGTCACGCCTTCTAACGATGAGTTATTAGTTCTGAAAGTTTCATTAAATTTGGACCATTTCTCGGTTTTTTACATTTTTGCCGTTTCCATGGAAACGGCGGCCATCTTGAACCATTCCATGCTTACTGCAACTTTGCACATGGGGATTGTCATTATGGTGCATTTTTATATCAATATATGTCAAGGCATCTCCGAGAAATCGGCTGGACAAAAAGTGTGGAAGAAAAAATTCGTAGAATAACAATATATCCCCCCTTTTTCAAAGGGGTGACATAATAATATGCGAAAGTCGATTGTTCAACAGAGAATTAAAGGTATTTTCTTTCATAAACTCAACGTAAAAGATATGTGGATTGGTTGATTGATGGTTTGTGATCATGATTGATCAATCATTGATTGATTAATCGTTTGATTGATTGATTAATCGACTGATAGGCAGTTTGTAAAATGGTAAGGGGACGTTTTTTTTCGATATCTGCACTTGATTCATTACTTGTTTGATATCAAAACTTGATTGATTGATCACTTATCATGATTTGATCACTTGAATCATGATTTGATTGATTGATCAATACTTTGTATAGCATAAAGTGACACATTTTGCATTGGTTTATTCCTTGTCTATACGTTTTGTGCTGTTCAGTGACAAATATCTGTGAACAATTTTACACGTAAAATTGAGAAAAATACTCTATTTCCTGTTTTCTCATCAGAAAAAATGAATTGCGAACGAGTTATTCTAACACTAGATTTGCCATTGCAAGCAATAGCGGAGGATGTCACCCCGTTCTTGACATTGTCACAGTAGCAGCAACCAGTTTGAGTGTATCAAAGTCACATGGCACGTCTAGTATACATGCCTTTGGACCCCCCCCCCCCCCCTTTTTCTCTTCTCGTAGACTAAAAGTGATGTCTATTTATAGTTGGGGAACTCTTTAAAATCTTAAATTAGACACACGCTTGAGGAAGAAAGGTGCTGTCACGTGATACTGAAGTATATTATCGTGGAGTTAGTACATTACTATTCTTTTTAGAGGGGACCTTGGACAGACAACATGTGTATATATTGACGGAGCGGCATACTAACTGTTCATTTTATTCTTCAATATCTCGCGTATCACACGATACAAGTATTTTTATCTTGTACAATTTAATTACACGCTTATCGATTGATTTCAGCTCATGTGTATATTTTTGCAGGTGTTCGATTAACGGATGTGTACTTTAATGCAAGTGCAGAAATGTCAATTATGTGTACTCTTCATGTTTCTCTCTCTCTCTCAGTGGCGATTTTCTCTTCAGAGCACGACTTTTGTATAGAATAGAAAGAAGCACGTTAAATTATATATTCGTTTTCTTCTAGCATATTCTAGAAGATGTTTTGCACATAGTCTTCATCACAGAATTTTGTCTCAAATTTTCGATTTTTTTTTTTTTTTTTTTTTTTTTTTTTAAAGGCTGTTTCCATGGCAACGGCGGCCATTTTGAAAATTTCGAAGACAGATGACAATACAATAGCATTTAAACGGGAATGAGCTTAAAATTTGTACGAAAATGTTACTTTGACGTTTTTTACCATATGGGTCCAATGTGCACTTTTAGCGTTATCTCCATGGTAACAGCAGCTATCTTAAAAATTCCAACGGCAATGAATTCTACAGTTTGTACTGCTGTTTTCTACTTACGGTTTTTTTTTGCCGTATCTGTAGCGGTTTATTTTCTATGAATTAATTAAGGATTTATTTTCGTTTTTTTCACGTTTGGACCGTTTCCATGACAACGGTAGCCATTTTAAAAGTTCTTAAGATGGATGTCACGCCTTTTAACGATGAGTTATTAGTTCTGAAAGTTTCATTAAATTAGAAAGAAGCACGTTAAATTATATATTCGTTTTCTTCTAGCATATTCTATAAGATGTTTTGCACATAGTCTTCATCACAGAATTTGTCTCAAATTTTCGAGTTTTTTTTTTTTTTTTTTTTTTTTTTTTTTTTTAAAGGCTGTTTCCATGGCAACGGCGGCCATTTTGAAAATTTCGAAGACAGATGACAATACAATAGCATTTAAACGGAATGAGCTTAAAATTTGTACGAAAATGTTACTTTGACGTTTTTTTACCATATGGGTCCAATGTGCACTTTTAGCGTTATCTCCATGGTAACAGCAGCTATCTTAAAAATTCCAACGGCAATGAATTCTACAGTTTATACTGCTGTTTTCTACTTACGGTTTTTTTTGCCGTATCTGTAGCGGTTTATTTTCTATGAATTAATTAAGGATTTATTTTCGTTTTTTTCACGTTTGGACCGTTTCCATGACAACGGTAGCCATTTTAAAAGTTCTTAAGATGGATGTCACGCCTTCTAACGATGAGTTATTAGTTCTGAAAGTTTCATTAAATTTGGACCATTTCTCGGTTTTTTACATTTTTGCCGTTTCCATGGAAACGGCGGCCATCTTGAACCATTCCATGCTTACTGCAACTTTGCACATGGGGATTGTCATTATGGTGCATTTTTATCAATATATGTCAAGGCATCTCCGAGAAATCGGCTGGACAAAAAGTGTGGAAGAAAAAATTCGTAGAATAACAATATATCCCCCCTTTTTCAAAGGGGTGACATAATAATATGCGAAAGTCGATTGTTCAACAGAGAATTAAAGGTATTTTCTTTCATAAACTCAACGTAAAAGATATGTGGATTGGTTGATTGATGGTTTGTGATCATGATTGATCAATCATTGATTGATTAATCGTTTGATTGATTGATTAATCGACTGATAGGCAGTTTGTAAAATGGTAAGGGGACGTTTTTTTTCGATATCTGCACTTGATTCATTACTTGTTTGATATCAAAACTTGATTGATTGATCACTTATCATGATTTGATCACTTGAATCATGATTTGATTGATTGATCAATACTTTGTATAGCATAAAGTGACACATTTTGCATTGGTTTATTCCTTGTCTATACGTTTTGTGCTGTTCAGTGACAAATATCTGTGAACAATTTTACACGTAAAATTGAGAAAAATACTCTATTTCCTGTTTTCTCATCAGAAAAAATGAATTGCGAACGAGTTATTCTAACACTAGATTTGCCATTGCAAGCAATAGCGGAGGATGTCACCCCGTTCTTGACATTGTCACAGTAGCAGCAACCAGTTTGAGTGTATCAAAGTCACATGGCACGTCTAGTATACATGCCTTTGGACCCCCCCCCCCTTTTTCTCTTCTCGTAGACTAAGAGTGATGTCTATTTATAGTTGGGGAACTCTTTAAAATCTTAAATTAGACACACGCTTGAGGAAGAAAGGTGCTGTCACGTGATACTGAAGTATATTATCGTGGAGTTAGTACATTACTATTCTTTTTAGAGGGGACCTTGGACAGACAACATGTGTATATATTGACGGAGCGGCATACTAACTGTTCATTTTATTCTTCAATATCTCGCGTATCACACGATACAAGTATTTTTATCTTGTACAATTTAATTACACGCTTATCGATTGATTTCAGCTCATGTGTATATTTTTGCAGGGGTTCGATTAACGGATGTGTACTTTAATGCAAGTGCAGAAATGTCAATTATGTGTACTCTTCATGTTTCTCTCTCTCTCTCAGTGGCGATTTTCTCTTCAGAGCACGACTTTGTTATAGAATAGAAAGAAGCACGTTAAATTATATATTCGTTTTCTTCTAGCATATTCTAGAAGATGTTTTGCACATAGTCTTCATCACAGAATTTTGTCTCAAATTTTCGATTTTTTTTTTTTTTTTTTTTTTTTTTTTTTTAAAGGCTGTTTCCATGGCAACGGCGGCCATTTTGAAAATTTCGAAGACAGATGACAATACAATAGCATTTAAACGGGAATGAGCTTAAAATTTGTACGAAAATGTTACTTTGACGTTTTTTACCATATGGGTCCAATGTGCACTTTTAGCGTTATCTCCATGGTAACAGCAGCTATCTTAAAAATTCCAACGGCAATGAATTCTACAGTTTGTACTGCTGTTTTCTACTTACGGTTTTTTTTTGCCGTATCTGTAGCGGTTTTTTTCTATGAATTAATTAAGGATTTATTTTCGTTTTTTTCACGTTTGGACCGTTTCCATGACAACGGTAGCCATTTTAAAAGTTCTTAAGATGGATGTCACGCCTTTTAACGATGAGTTATTAGTTCTGAAAGTTTCATTAAATTAGAAAGAAGCACGTTAAATTATATATTCGTTTTCTTCTAGCATATTCTATAAGATGTTTTGCACATAGTCTTCATCACAGAATTTTGTCTCAAATTTTCGAGTTTTTTTTTTTTTTTTTTTTTTTTTTTTTTTTAAAGGCTGTTTCCATGGCAACGGCGGCCATTTTGAAAATTTCGAAGACAGATGACAATACAATAGCATTTAAACGGGAATGAGCTTAAAATTTGTACGAAAATGTTACTTTGACGTTTTTTACCATATGGGTCCAATGTGCACTTTTAGCGTTATCTCCATGGTAACAGCAGCTATCTTAAAAATTCCAACGGCAATGAATTCTACAGTTTATACTGCTGTTTTCTACTTACGGTTTTTTTTGCCGTATCTGTAGCGGTTTATTTTCTATGAATTAATTAAGGATTTATTTTCGTTTTTTTCACGTTTGGACCGTTTCCATGACAACGGTAGCCATTTTAAAAGTTCTTAAGATGGATGTCACGCCTTCTAACGATGAGTTATTAGTTCTGAAAGTTTCATTAAATTTGGACCATTTCTCGGTTTTTTACATTTTTGCCGTTTCCATGGAAACGGCGGCCATCTTGAACCATTCCATGCTTACTGCAACTTTGCACATGGGGATTGTCATTATGGTGCATTTTTATCAATATATGTCAAGGCATCTCCGAGAAATCGGCTGGACAAAAAGTGTGGAAGAAAAAATTCGTAGAATAACAATATATCCCCCCTTTTTCAAAGGGGTGACATAATAATATGCGAAAGTCGATTGTTCAACAGAGAATTAAAGGTATTTTCTTTCATAAACTCAACGTAAAAGATATGTGGATTGGTTGATTGATGGTTTGTGATCATGATTGATCAATCATTGATTGATTAATCGTTTGATTGATTGATTAATCGACTGATAGGCAGTTTGTAAAATGGTAAGGGGACGTTTTTTTTTCGATATCTGCACTTGATTCATTACTTGTTTGATATCAAAACTTGATTGATTGATCACTTATCATGATTTGATCACTTGAATCATGATTTGATTGATTGATCAATACTTTGTATAGCATAAAGTGACACATTTTGCATTGGTTTATTCCTTGTCTATACGTTTTGTGCTGTTCAGTGACAAATATCTGTGAACAATTTTACACGTAAAATTGAGAAAAATACTCTATTTCCTGTTTTCTCATCAGAAAAAATGAATTGCGAACGAGTTATTCTAACACTAGATTTGCCATTGCAAGCAATAGCGGAGGATGTCACCCCGTTCTTGACATTGTCACAGTAGCAGCAACCAGTTTGAGTGTATCAAAGTCACATGGCACGTCTAGTATACATGCCTTTGGACCCCCCCCCCCTTTTTCTCTTCTCGTAGACTAAGAGTGATGTCTATTTATAGTTGGGGAACTCTTTAAAATCTTAAATTAGACACACGCTTGAGGAAGAAAGGTGCTGTCACGTGATACTGAAGTATATTATCGTGGAGTTAGTACATTACTATTCTTTTTAGAGGGGACCTTGGACAGACAACATGTGTATATATTGACGGAGCGGCATACTAACTGTTCATTTTATTCTTCAATATCTCGCGTATCACACGATACAAGTATTTTTATCTTGTACAATTTAATTACACGCTTATCGATTGATTTCAGCTCATGTGTATATTTTTGCAGGTGTTCGATTAACGGATGTGTACTTTAATGCAAGTGCAGAAATGTCAATTATGTGTACTCTTCATGTTTCTCTCTCTCTCTCAGTGGCGATTTTCTCTTCAGAGCACGACTTTTGTATAAATAGAAAGAAGCACGTTAAATTATATATTCGTTTTCTTCTAGCATATTCTAGAAGATGTTTTGCACATAGTCTTCATCACAGAATTTTGTCTCAAATTTTCGATTTTTTTTTTTTTTTTTTTTTTTTTTTTTAAAGGCTGTTTCCATGGCAACGGCGGCCATTTTGAAAATTTCGAAGACAGATGACAATACAATAGCATTTAAACGGGAATGAGCTTAAAATTTGTACGAAAATGTTACTTTGACGTTTTTTACCATATGGGTCCAATGTGCACTTTTAGCGTTATCTCCATGGTAACAGCAGCTATCTTAAAAATTCCAACGGCAATGAATTCTACAGTTTGTACTGCTGTTTTCTACTTACGGTTTTTTTTGCCGTATCTGTAGCGGTTTATTTTCTATGAATTAATTAAGGATTTATTTTCGTTTTTTTCACGTTTGGACCGTTTCCATGACAACGGTAGCCATTTTAAAAGTTCTTAAGATGGATGTCACGCCTTTTAACGATGAGTTATTAGTTCTGAAAGTTTCATTAAATTAGAAAGAAGCACGTTAAATTATATATTCGTTTTCTTCTAGCATATTCTATAAGATGTTTTGCACATAGTCTTCATCACAGAATTTTGTCTCAAATTTTCGAGTTTTTTTT
Organism: Mytilus edulis; assembly: GCA_019925275.1. NCBI lineage: Eukaryota > Metazoa > Mollusca > Bivalvia > Mytilida > Mytilidae > Mytilus > Mytilus edulis. The sequence continues at coordinate 119,517,213 of CM034360.1, read as the reverse complement.
TTTTTTTTTTTTTTTTTTTTTTAAAGGCTGTTTCCATGGCAACGGCGGCCATTTTGAAAATTTCGAAGACAGATGACAATACAATAGCATTTAAACGGGAATGAGCTTAAAATTTGTACGAAAATGTTACTTTGACGTTTTTTACCATATGGGTCCAATGTGCACTTTTAGCGTTATCTCCATGGTAACAGCAGCTATCTTAAAAATTCCAACGGCAATGAATTCTACAGTTTATACTGCTGTTTTCTACTTACGGTTTTTTTTGCCGTATCTGTAGCGGTTTATTTTCTATGAATTAATTAAGGATTTATTTTCGTTTTTTTCACGTTTGGACCGTTTCCATGACAACGGTAGCCATTTTAAAAGTTCTTAAGATGGATGTCACGCCTTCTAACGATGAGTTATTAGTTCTGAAAGTTTCATTAAATTTGGACCATTTCTCGGTTTTTTACATTTTTGCCGTTTCCATGGAAACGGCGGCCATCTTGAACCATTCCATGCTTACTGCAACTTTGCACATGGGGATTGTCATTATGGTGCATTTTTATCAATATATGTCAAGGCATCTCCGAGAAATCGGCTGGACAAAAAGTGTGGAAGAAAAAATTCGTAGAATAACAATATATCCCCCCTTTTTCAAAGGGGTGACATAATAATATGCGAAAGTCGATTGTTCAACAGAGAATTAAAGGTATTTTCTTTCATAAACTCAACGTAAAAGATATGTGGATTGGTTGATTGATGGTTTGTGATCATGATTGATCAATCATTGATTGATTAATCGTTTGATTGATTGATTAATCGACTGATAGGCAGTTTGTAAAATGGTAAGGGGACGTTTTTTTTCGATATCTGCACTTGATTCATTACTTGTTTGATATCAAAACTTGATTGATTGATCACTTATCATGATTTGATCACTTGAATCATGATTTGATTGATTGATCAATACTTTGTATAGCATAAAGTGACACATTTTGCATTGGTTTATTCCTTGTCTATACGTTTTGTGCTGTTCAGTGACAAATATCTGTGAACAATTTTACACGTAAAATTGAGAAAAATACTCTATTTCCTGTTTTCTCATCAGAAAAAATGAATTGCGAACGAGTTATTCTAACACTAGATTTGCCATTGCAAGCAATAGCGGAGGATGTCACCCCGTTCTTGACATTGTCACAGTAGCAGCAACCAGTTTGAGTGTATCAAAGTCACATGGCACGTCTAGTATTGATGGTTTGTATCATGATTGATCAATCTTGATTGATTAATCGTTTGATTGTTTATTAATCGGGCTGATGGATTTGAAAAAAAGGTAAGGGGGGCCGTTTTTTTTCGATATCTGCACTTGATTCATTACTTGTTTGTATCAAAACTTGATTGATTGATCACTTATCATGATTTTTATCACTTGAAACATGTTGATTGATTTGATCAAAATTTTTTTGTA